>VXBI01009828.1:981589-1034084 GCA_013397375.1 Toxostoma redivivum
GTCGGGACCTGTTGCGGGCTGTGCTGGCTTGGCCGTGGCGTGGCTGTTCGCGTGTTTCAGCCCGTGCGCTCGCCCAGCGCGCTGATGCTCGTTTACTCCGTCCAGCCCTTCCTGCTCCCCCGTCGAGAGACCTGAACTGAGAACTGGAGAAACTGGGACATGTTTTCTGCTGGCTTTTGAGACAGTGGAAGGGTTAAGTCAGGCAGGCCCTTGCACGGGGTGTTGTTGGTGCTCTTTGGCTCCTTGCCCAACCCTTCCTTAGAGCCGGGTTGCGTCAGCGCGGGCAGCACCGCGGTGTTCAGCAGTTTCGCCCTGCTGCCCTTCTCTGCGCACTGTGCCGGGGTCACTGAGGCGTTTCCCACGGCATGTTGATTTTCTTTTTCCCCTCCGTAGGCTCCAGGATTTCTCCTCGTGAGTGGTAATTGTGTTCCTTTGTGGATCTTTGGCCGTTATCATCTCATCTCGTCCAGCCAGGGTGCTGGTATGAGCCAAATAGTTTGTAGAGGTTTTTCTTCTGTCCTGGCGTTGTTGCCTCAAGCATTCTTAGGAGCACTGAACTTCGCACTACTGAATGTGATGCCTGGCCCCTCATGCGTCACTTGCCTTGGCCCTAAACTGAGTACCTAAAGCCAGTTTTGCACCCCTGCCGCACCACAGGAAGTTCTGGCACCTAAAGCCTTTGGTTCTGGGGATATTTTCCTTCCTACACAGCATCCAAATGTTGCTGCAAAACAGCCCTTCTGTGCATTACACAGTGAGGCCACGGAGCTTAGAGTAAGTGGTGCTGGCTGAGTGCCACACAGCACTGCCAAAGTGCCCATGGGCTCTACTCTCTGTGTTAAAATTTGGATCTGCTTCAGGATGCTCTGGAATGCAAGACCATGGGGAAGGTGGGAGAGCCCTGCTCTAGAGAAGGGATTCACAGAGCTGCCAGAGCCCCACGTAGCAGCCATGTTGGCAAGTTGAAGTGGGGTCATGTCTACTCAACCCACATTCATTTTATGTATAAGCAACATAATTTTTGAAGTTTGCTTGAAAAAATTGAAGATGTGTGGCTTATTTTTCCTTTACTAATCTTCTCAGATGTTTAACAGTTTTTGAATGGAGATACTGAAGTGTCTGGCCAATCCACAGGATAAATTTTTAAGATCTTTTTAGACACCTAAAGATGCAGGTTTCTAAACATCTTCACTAGTGTGGATTCATATGACTGACACAGAGCTGCCTCATAAACTTTCGATGCCCCAAAGCTTCTAGCCAAGACTTGTAGGTAAATGATTGTCCCATGGGCGTAAGCCATTAATCATCTGAGTCATGAAACAAAGAGTCTTCTTATACAGCTACCACCCTAAACTCCTTGTTACTCCCCCATGCACTCTATGCCTGCATGATGTAAAAACCTGGAAAGCTATGAAGAGTGTAAGCCCACTAGACACTGGTGGTTTGTGCTCCACTTGATATGGGGTGGCCAGTTTGTCACCCCTTTACCTCTCTGAGGACTTCACAGTTATGGGGCACTGTTCCTCAAAGCAAAGGCATCTTCTTCAGGGTCTTGTATAGTAAAGGACACAGTGGCACCATGGTGACATGTTGTCACCAGAGCTGTATTCTGTAAGGAGCTGTACAAGAGTCCTAAAGCCCTGAGAATGATCCACCAGTTCACACATAGCACCCAAGTGTATCATCTCAGTAGCTCTCATGGCTCCCACCTGCTCAGCCGTTTCAGTGATGAGCTTTTTGGAAAGCAGTCTCAGTGCGTATTTGCAGTATTCAGTTTGGAGGTCACTGCTCCTTGTAGCTCTTCCTTCCCTCTGATCCAGCTCTTGAGAGTAAATGCACCACCCATAGCCTTGTCCTGTGTGCCACTTGATAGCCAGCTAGTGTGTATATACAGTGGAGTTCGACTTTAACATAATAAATTGGTATAAAATCAAAAGAACAGGATGCTGATGTTTTAAGACTTGTCAGAACAACTTCCCTTCTTTCTTCAGATGTTGTGAAACTTGATAAATGTTCTGGATTGAATCTGTAAGCTGCAGAGCTTGTCAGAAGCTTGTCCTCTCTCCAACTGCTGGGGTTTTTTTGAGGGAGTATTCTTGCTGCTGACTGTTTCTCACCTGATTTTATAGTAATTGTCAATTGCATTGTCAGGTCTACTGGTCTGATTCACAAGTGCCTGGTGCAATGCTCAACTTGGTGCTCATGTAAGATAATACATCTCCATCTGTAGATCTGCTTGACAGCACAGCTTGAGGACCATATGGCCATGACTCTGACTGCCCACCATTTTTTCAATATTACCCCCTAGACTCTTTCATTTCCTTTGTAAGACAGGATTATTAGAATACTGTTTTGCTCCAAATAATAATAATAATAAAAAAATCTGTGTTGCCCATTTCTGTTATTCTCCAATTGAAGGAAGTGAAGCCGTAGAGAGATAGCCCTGATATTTCCTCATCCATAGCACTAAATTGTCTGGGTTGTAAAATCTTTAAGAAGAGATTAACAACTTCCCCTTAATTTTGCCTAACTATACCTTGTACTTTTGAAGAAAGTGTTTTAATAATAATACAATCACAATGCTGAAGTGATATTTGCTTCTGTTTCCTGGCCAACGCCCATAAGGTCCTCATGTACCAGTCTAGAAAGTATGTTCAAGTGTCTTCTCTTTCTGCATTGGTTGTCTTAGCTAGTTGATCAGTTTTTTTCAGGATATGTGCTCTCTCTTCCTGGAGAGAGCTTAGCACGATGGAGCTCCCCATGTGACTGATGCCTTAGCGGTCCTACAAAGCACAGAAACACAAGCAACAATCCTTATAGTTCGTTTACTTCCTACTCCTCACACCAAAGCAGAAAGCTAAGATCATTGGGGGGGGTGGAAAGCAAACAAACCAAAATCAAGCACCACTAGAAAATTTGGTCCTGGTGTGTAGATATATTTTATTTTATTTTATTTTATTAAATGGGAAAAGTTTTCTGCTCCTGACTGAATAAAATGTGCTAGAAGACCTTGGGGATGCTGGTTGCCAAGACAAAAATTGAAATGACCTCCTGCTAAGGGCTGAATTCCGGAGTACTAATGGCAGTTGGCTCATGGAAGACTCTTCTAAAATGTAACCACTTCCTCAGAAAAACAGTGCTGCAAATGAGTATTTGCAGCATGGTCTGCATGTGTTCACGCCCCAGGAATATCAGCTTGGTGTTCTTTTCTAACCCTAAATGAATGGCAATGGAAAGACTAAAATACATTGTGTATATGTAAGTTAAAGCAAACAATACACAGAGTACAGTGACTTTGCTGCTAGAATGGTCTCTGCTTCCCTCTGTGTTTACTGCCAAAGTTTGCTTCTCCTCCATTTTTGTCCATTCTTGTCAGTTTCCTGAGAAGCTGTGTTTTTCTGGCTTTCATTGTGAAGACATCTGTGCTCAGCCAGTCCAGGAGTTGGTCTGGTGGTCTTCAGCTCCAATCCTTCATGGTTTGGCAGACCACAGGCTTCCAGGCTACAAAATACAGGCTGCCAAAGAGATGGAGAGGAGCACTGATCACACTGGTATTTGAGCACTTCCTAAGCTAATGTATTTATCTTCACAGGATTTCTATGAGATAGGAAATTACTACTGTCCCCCTTTTAGAGGTGAAAAACAGATGCTAGCAGAAGCTAATTGACTTAGCTAATGTCATACAGGAGCTAGTGGCACAGCAGAGAAATGAGATCAGCTGCCAGCCCCTTTGCCATGTGCCAGAGGACAGGTAGGCTCAGTTTTGAAAGCCCTGTTGGTGCCCACATGCTTTTACAGCCCTGTGCAAAGGCAAATCATGAGCTTTCAGAGAACGGCAGCCCACAAGCTTTCAGATCAAGGCAACCTAGGAAGGAAAAGACAGATTTGTACTGAGATCCAAGTCAGGTGGCTGCAGAAATACCAGCCTGGCTAAGGTTTGAGAAGTGACTGGGCTCTTAGACCTGGTTTTTGTTTTTACCTAACTACTGCTGAGCAGTAATTCCTGGTATTGGATCAAAGATCTCTGTCTGATTTCAGCCTTGCCAGATAACATGTCTGAGGGCTGAGAACGCCCTTCCTCACTTTCACACCGGTGAAAGCAGGAGCTTCTGGAAATGTAATTTCAACCCAATAATTTTTTTTTTCTCTCTTATTAATTTTTAGTTGTGCCTACTTTTATATTTAGTTTTCAGACCATGTTGGAAGCATTTTAAAAGAAGCCATGAAGCAGTTAAGAAAATACTGGAGACTATGTTCAGAGACCTTAAAATAACAATTCTCTTTTCAAAGTTCATATTGTGTTGTAAGTATGAGACAAATGATGGCACTAATACAGCTCATGTGTACAGGAGTAGGTTTTGATCAAAGCATTGAGACAGGGTGTGGCATTATCTTATCCTTGCAGCAGACTTATAGGCTGTATTTGCAAAGTTAAACTTTCGTGCTGACTAAACTTTTCCACACTCTCTTTCTGCCATAAAAATCCACTTCAAATTTTCATCTCACAGCCAAGTTGCAGGTGAAGTCATGCCGAATGTTTCACATTAAAGCAAGTGTCTCAAAATACTGTTCCCGAGTGCCAGAAATTATTCTGGCCAAATGGCTTCTGCTTCCTCAGAGAACTCCACCTCTTATCAATTTCTAGTATTTTATAGGAGTACACAGCAGGTGCTTTTCTTTGACCATATCATCAACTTCAGATCTGACTGCAGGATGGATTCTGCCCTTGGTTCTGCATTCAGCAACATCCACTGACAGCAGCCGTCTAAGATAAAAAGGTAATTCAGAGAGCAGATACAGCGAAAGTAACTGGGAGAAGGATCACCCTGACCACAACTCTGCTTCAACAAATCACAGGCAAACAGGACAAATATATTGGATTGACATTTATATTCCAAAAAAAGCTGACACAATTGCTGTCTACCGAATTTTCTTATTAACTTGAAAGATCAGACCAGAAATTTTCCTGATGCACTAAATGAAGAATCCTGTATTCTTACCTCAGTGTTTGAGAACTGTAATCCTGAAAAAATGATAAGAATAAAGTATTGCCCCCACATCAGATATTCTCAGCCTTTTATGTGTGCACAGCAAGAGGGTGTCAGGAGCCCTTTGACACAGGATGGTTACCATAGCTCTGCTTCACAGTTGAGGTCTGTCAAGAAGTCAAGGAGAAGCATTTGGGTGCTCATTCTCCTACAGTAAAGGCACAGAGGAGGGGTTTGGGTCCTACCCAGCTGTGTATGTGAAAGCTGGGATCTCCTAGCTGAAATACTACAGGCGCCAGATCTGGCTTGGAGTGCGACAGGCAGCCGTGAAGTTGGCAGAGTAGAATTTCACAGCTGACTTGTACTGATTCCTCTCAGAGCCAGCAGTGACTGCTCTCAGTGCAAAGCTCCACGTGCGAGCTCTGGGCAGTGATCGGGCTGCAGCGGCTGGTCAGTGTGAACAGCATGAGAATGTCACAGTGCCAGGGAAGGTGACAGTGCTGCAAGGTGTGACTGTGGTGTGACAAACACCAGCAGTGGTAGGTAAAGAATCAGTCCTCTGCTGGTCTGCAGGACTAATCCTTGCAGTGCTCACAGGGCAGGATTCACACACTGGAAGAGGCCAGAATGAGGGATATATGATGCTTAATCTCATAAGCTTGAGCAGGACTTAAATGCTTCTCAGAATTTTGCTACCCTATTGCAGAATAGTCATGTATTATAGAAGTAAACTGAAATGATCCCCTAATGATTTTTTTCTTCAATTATTTCTTTCTGCTACCACAAAGAAAAAAAAAAAAACAGCAGGGACCAGCTGTCTTGACAGGTCATTTAACACTGTTTTTGTAAAAATAGATTTGTATTTTATAGCTTAGTATTTTAGAGGCTGGTGACTGGTTAAACTTCTTTCAGCACCAGCACCTCTTGCTTTGGGCTTCAGCCTTCAAATAAGTCACCGGTTGTCATGATTTACTGTGTATACTATGGGACAAGTGCAAGATTTTGACAAGAAAAGATATTTGGGTATTATTTGAGGAGACATGGGGAAAGTCACTTTACTCAGTGTTTATATAGAATGGCTTTCTTGTTCAGAGGTCACCTCTGTTGGAATAACAGGTGCAGGCTTCAGACATCAGCTGCAACGGCTGTTTTGTGCATCAGGGAGGTTATAGCTTTTCCTATTAAAGATGGTTGGAATTTCAGGGAATATATTTTGTTTGAATTTAACTAACCTTTCTATCATGATTCTAGGAGAAAGGTGCAGCCTGTTAGCATACAATTGCTTCAGTGATGATAATACCAGCGTCATTTCTCAGCACTGTTCCCATTAAGGTGTTCAGAGTAACGGATGTGGAAAATGTGTCCCAACTTTGACAATGTCTCTCTGCAAGTTTAAATAAGAGCAATAAACTGGGTGAGGAACAGGCTATAAACAGGGTAGAGACTTTGTTAAAATTTAGAAATAAAAGATCTGCAAAAATCCTTTAAAGTGCTGTTCTGTGGAGCTATGCTGTCAAAGTGGGGAAGAGTTGGCCCCCATAGTGTCACTGTGCAAGTATTAGAATGGTGTTTGTGTTTGTTTTTAAAAGCACCCTGGGCTGGCATTTCTCCAAAACTGAAGGGTTAGGTGTGTTCAGCAAATGGTCTGGCTGGGCATTCCTGACCATCTCTTGCCTGAATCCCGGTCCTTACAGAAAGCTGCAAGACTTCCTCCTCATCCTGCCTCTAAGCCAAACTTCACCTGCCTGTTCCCATCTGCTGACCCTCATTCTAGCAGCTCTCTGGGCTTGTCTATGTCTTTCTTGTCCTTCCAGCTCTGTTCCCTCCTGCACACACACAGATACACAAATACACTCACATATATACACTCAACCCCCAAAGCACTCCCCTCTTAGCACTTCCAGAGCTGGGTGACTGCCCTGGGACCTGGCCATGTCTGTACCTCCATGCTCTTCTTGCTCACACTGCCTCCATGTCAAACTCCAAAGCAGAGGTGCTGAACTCACCCACACTTTTATTTCTCTTCCCCACATTTTTCTGTCTCCATGTCTGTTTAACAGTTTTACCATGTCACTTGCCTTATTTTTTAAAATAGGTTCTTGGCCTGGGCTTGTGGCTGTAGTATCTGAGCACCTTTCAGTCATGCATGAACTGATGTGACTGATGTCAGGCTTGGGTGATTTGTTCTCTCTCCTCATTCTCTCCCCATTCTCTCCCAGGAAGGAGGGCTGCACATGCTGTGCTGGAGTCTTTGTTTTGCTTGGGTAAAGTTTCAGTTTGTGGGATTTTCCTGTCAGTGAGAGGCAGGGGGTGTCACCCTCAATCTTCATTCTTTCATCCCTTCAATGTATTCTGCTGCTATGTTGAAGATTTTCACAATTTTTATGTTATCTCTCTGTGCTACATTCCTCTGATACCAAGAATATTTGGCATTGTATTTAATGGCTAAAACCATCCTGAAATATTCTGTCTTCTGTTTTTGTGCAAGTCAGTCTTTAACTGTTAGAGGTCAATCAGAATATGCTGAGAACAAAGCAGTCCACACGTGTCCTGTCAGTTTTTAAACCTTCCCTTGCATTAACCACTGCTGGTCATAGCCGGACATGGGGCTACATGGATGTCTGAGCTGGACTGGTCTGAACAGTTCTGTGTCCCAAAAATCTTTATTGATGCTCTTTTAGGTACACCTCTGAAGTCCACAAACTCAGGAAAATTGTGGTCTTATATATAAATTTTTTCTACTTGTCATTCCATGGGATATTAGCAGGAAGATAACTTCTAGAATGTGGGTTTAGTTACAGTAAGAACTCCACTTTGGAAAAGATATTGGAAGAAAATAGTGTGATCATCAGATTCATATTTGGTTTAAGTGATGGACTCAGTTTTTGCTCTCTCTATCCTTCAGCCACTTCTGAGTGAAAAAGAAAACGAACAACTGAGTTCAGGAGATGTGTAATGAACCAGGTGATGTTTTTTAAGTAGGTAAAAACCCCTAAACTCTCAAACAATTCATCTTGGTGATCATTAAATAAAACTGCCACTCAAAATCTCACTTACATAAGATACAAAATGATCTGTAAAAATGGTTGTACAAATAAGTTCCCTTGGGCATTCCTGTGGCTCACTGTAGCATCATATACTGTATTAGGGATTGATTTAGAGCAATCGAAAATAGTAAAAATGAAACTGCAAAGAAGAGGAGACAATCCAGCTTCAGCTATTATGGTTGAGTGTGGATTTGCTTCGGGCAGCTGGGAGGAAGATGAGACCATTCTCTTCCATGTCTTATTCCCACCCACTGCTGCATCCCCAGCATCAGGGACAGAGCAGAGCTGCCACTGAGATGAGCCCTTCCCCATTTTCCTGATGAGGGACATCTCCATGCATGGCCAAGGACACTCAGTATTTTAAAAGCTGATCTTCTCATACAGCTGAATCCAGAAAAAGCTGATGCTGCCACCAAGAGAAGCATCCATGTCATCTTATTTCCACTTGATACCACATTTGCCATTACATTAACAGAAGTGACTGCAGTATCAATCAAATCAGGGGTCAATTTTGAATTCAAACTAATCGGGCGGGGGGGAAAGGCAAGTTTTAATGATGTGTTTTCCCTTGCAGCCTTGCTTATGCTGGCAGCAGAACAAGGTGAAGGGCTGGGCTGAGGACTTGTGGCAGGGGGAAGTCAGAGATGCTTTCCACACCAGGACTCCTTTATGCTTTTGTTGTTGGACAACTGACACTTCCTTCTGCAGCATAAGTTATATGTTAAATTATAGCCTAATGTAAAGGGTATTGCTTTGTGCCTACTTTGATTTTAAAAGGTTTCCCTAGGTTAAAATATCGATCAGTATTTCCATCTGTACGACTGAAGGCTCTGTGCGCTTTGGGTGCCGTGGTCTGTGCTGGCTGTGTAGAGCAGATGTAAATTCATGAGGCTTCTTTGCATTACCATTGGGGCACAACTCAGCCCACACTGGAGTAAATCAGGGACATACTTCATCTTTTTATGCTGCATCTGAGAGACAAAAGGAGAGAGAGCCTCCGTGCCAGAGAGAGAATCATCTCCACCCTCTGGTTTTTCCAACTCTGAGCAGGGATGCAGCCCCTCATGGTAGCAACAGCTGCAATCCCCCCAGCCCAGCCCTGGCAACAAACACCCTCTCCTCCTATTTTCCGTCTGACTCTCTACCCCAAATTCCCAGCAGGATGCAGAGCCTGAGGTTTCCCCTTCACATCTGGAGGCATTGACATGCTGGAGGAGAGCAGGTGGAAGAGGGAGCTGCTTGAAGATGAGCATGGAGGCTATAGGGGAAAAGGGGACAGCTGCAGAATTTGGGAGAGGCTGGGCTGTAGGATGTAAGTTGAGGATGGAGTAAGAAATAGGAAGTGGTCACAGGGATACAGAAGTTGGCAGCTCTGTCCCCGTAACCTCCCTCCAGGTGGTTGCATTACACTTCCAGCCTGCTGCTCATAGCATCCTCCACAACCCCACATCCCCCTCCGTACTCCTGCTCCAGCACAGAGCTTCCTGAAGCCTGGCTGCTCTCTCCAAGCCACCCTTCATTCCACCCGTGATTCTGACTGCTGGCACTGCTGCCGTGCCTTCAGTGTGCTCCGGCTTCAGGCATCCTGTTACATCCCTTTGGAAGCTGTTTAGCTCTATTGTGCTTAAAAATGTGTATCTTAATTTCTAGTTTGAATTTGTCCAGTTTAATCTTTATTAGCTTTTATTATCCTGCTTTTATCTGCTATAGAGCCCTTTAATATTGAAAGGCTGCAGACAGCCAGAATCCTCATAAGAGCTGGGTTCTTGCTCCAGGAACTGCAGCATAAGCTCCTTGTACAAAAAAACATTTTTCCAGTCTTCGTCTTATACAAACATTCAAATGAAAGTTTATTTTTTTTCTCTTTTTGAGGGGCCGTTGTGCTGCTGAGACTTTGGTGTCTCACTCAACTCTCTCCAGGTGCATGTATTTTAGCAGAGGTTTCCAAATTGTCAAAACTTGGCAAACAGGGGTTGGAGCTCGAACCTCAGCTCTGAAGACAGGATCTAAATGTCCAGGCTGGGAGTAGAAACATCATTTTTGAGTGAGGAGTTCAGACAACCTGAAGAGTGTGTGGGCAGGTGTGTGTGCATGTCCCTATACTGTGCCTTCCCACAGGAACCTGGCAGGTGAGGAAGGCTTTGAGGAAAGGCATGCCATGAAGGTGTTGACCCTCAGAGTCTTCTTGGGGTGTTTCTTTATGTAACTCATCATTCACATCTTATTTATGCTCCCCTAGTGCATGACCAGACATACTGTGAGACCCCATATGAAAATGCTATAGAGTTTTTATTGCATCGGCTTAAAGATTACATCAGTCTTTCAAATAGCATTTAGTATTGCCACTTTGACTCCATAGGTACAGCTCTGTCACTCTGCTATCATAAACTTCAACTTAGCTTTGACCACGAGGCTGCACTTGGCAGTGACAGCCCAGCCAAGGAGCACGGAATCCTTTCCCAAGCTGAAGATACATAATCCCTTGGAAGATAATTTGTCTGCGAAAAAAACACACATTAGTGGGATTTGTTGTTTATATAACCCAAGAATGGTTTTAATTAAACAATAAATCTAAGAAGCAATTAGGCAAAAAGGAGTT
This sequence comes from Toxostoma redivivum, assembly GCA_013397375.1. Taxonomy (NCBI): domain Eukaryota; kingdom Metazoa; phylum Chordata; class Aves; order Passeriformes; family Mimidae; genus Toxostoma; species Toxostoma redivivum. Next base: position 992,224 of record VXBI01009828.1, read on the forward strand.
GAGGCAAAATTGGTATTTTGAGAGAAAGCTGAGATATTGCTCTTTAAAAATCCGACGGGCTGCATGTTCAGCAAGTATCTGCTACAGCACCTGTGGAAGAGCCACAGTGTGGTGTTGCATAAATAGATGCCTATCAGGCGAGAAGCTCCATGGGTAGATATGTAATTATACAACTTTAAAAAAAAAAAGGCATAATATTTATACAGCAGCCTGGATTGGCTTCAATCATGTGCATAATACATTTATTTGAAAACATCCTAATTATGTGTTTACCTGACAGAAGGAGCCATTACAATCACCCTGGCACGTAAACCCGTTTTATAAATCTGTCTGCTTTTGCCTTTACCCAAGAGACATACACCAACTGCACATTTATGATTATTTATTTTAATCTGTGAAATATATAAATAGTAGTATTCTTAAAGGATATCATTAGAACATTCTGGATTTCTTTTTTTCTTCTTTCTATATTGCTGGGCTTTTTTCTTAGAGCTTTTCTGAGCAGGGATGTTGCATTTCATATGCAGGGAAAAAATGCATTCTTAACACTCTAGAAATAATAACAAACCCCTTCAAAGATTTAAATTAGTTTGTTCCCTGAATTAAATGTCCCATCTGCTTCCCTTCCCTCCCCAAACCTCTTCTTGCCACCCCCTGGTGCGCGTGCACATGGGTTTGTGGTTTGTTTTTTTTCCTGGCATTACTTCTGAATTCCATCAAATGCACAGCTATTCCAGCCTGCTGGGGCTGTTCCTTGAAAACCAGGTTTGGAGTTTGTGCTGAGTGTTGAGTGCAGGCACTGATCCCCCTGCTCAGAGGCTGCCCAGTCTGGGCTGGGAACAGTGTGCTTGCTTGTGGCTGCTGGAGTGAGGGAAGCACTGCGGCTTGGGTTGTGTGTTTGGTTTAAACGAAGAGCATTGGAGCATTTTGTAGGGAGGAAAGTGAATATTAAGAACCCTAACAATTTTGCAAACAGTCATGAGGGGGAAGGGCAGTGAGGTGGGAGCTCAGCAGCCTTGACAATATCTTTCTGAATAATGCTGGCTGTCTAATGTACTCACAAGGTAAAGGAAATTCTGATTTAAGACTGACTCCATTCTATACTCACAGGGCTCTCTCTCAGTCTCTGTTTCTCTCTTCCCCACCCTCTCTCTCTTATTTCCCTCTTTGTAGGGAGAACACTTCAGTCATATTAGAGAATGGCCTGGCAGCCTTAACTGCACATCATCTCCCTCATTAGAGATGAAATAGAACATGTAAATATTTTCAAACATGATGTTTTGTTGAATCTTTTCTTGTAACTCATGCTGATCATTAGCTTGTATTTTAGGCATTTATAATGATAATGCATTCATTTAAATTTATCCACGTTTTTGGGAAATATCTGATTTTAAATTTAAGAAAAAGGGCAGTAGACATGGTTCTTCTTGCTAGCTGCATGTCCTGCCAGTCTGATTACACAATCTGTTATAATTATGCTGAGCTTTGCAGACCTTCAGGGAGCCAAGTTATACAGTAGAATGACTTCTAATTGCTAGGGGTAAAACCTTGGGCCCATTGAAGTCAATAGCAAAATTTCTACTAATTTCATAGAGAGAATTTTGAAGACCTTCTTCAGAATGATAAACATCAATATTATTTAATGTACTAACTTAAATGAAAGGAAACCCAAATCTATCATTAATATTATATGGAGGCTAATAAACTAAATTTCTTGAACACTTAAGTTACATGAAGTTTAAAAATCTTTTGGTCATCATTAGTGAGGAAAACAGAGTTTCTTAATTTAAACTGACCAAGATAATTCCTTCTAATACAATTTGTTATGCTTCTGCAAAATTTATGATGGAAAGCTCTATGTCTGTGTGGTTTTTATGCCTGGGCAAAATGCAAAATGGCAGGATGGATTTGCTGAAAGACTTTAAAATACAATCTGAGCCAGGATTCAACATCCAACAGAGTTTGATTAAAGGGAATTACAAACTCTTGAAAGGAGTGAGTGAGGTCTAAAATGTATTTCAGTGACAACAGTCTTCCCTTTGCCATAATGTGGGGTGGCACCGTGCTTTTGGGATACTTGGGACGTGTGGCTGGTGCCACTCTCCACCTCCTCAGAGAGCCAGGGTCCATCTCCACCTCTTCCAGCATCTCCTGGCCATGCCCCTCTACCTCCATCCCACCCTGAGCTTCTGTGTGGGTGGATTTCCAATGTGTGCTGTGTCCCTTCTGCATGGCCTCCCTATGACTTAGCTAATCCTTCCCCAAACTAATTTATAGAGTTAACTGGTGAATTTATTAAACTTCATATACAGTTTCTAATCAGGTAGGGAGAATTTGACAGAGGCATTGAAAATCAGAGCCATGCTCAGACGAGGGAGAAAGCTCTCACCAGTACTGACCCATTTGCATTCTTTCTTCCAGTTAATATTTATTTCAAATTATTGTGTAAGTTTGCATTGAGCAGTATTTTTTGTTGCTGGAACATAATATTGAGCCAAACAAATTTAAGAATCAGCATAGAAGATTTCATGTTCATAGTAGAACATGAAATCCTGACTAATCTTCATCATTTTTTAAAAAGAGAATCAGTCAGGATGAAACTGTAAAGCTGTGTCTAAGATAATTAATTTTTAAAACCTTTTTTTTGGTAAGTGTATTTGGAATGAAAACAATCCTAATGGTAATATTAGTCTATTACTAGAAATGATGAAATTGTAAAAGCACCATTTTTTATGAAACATCATCCTCTGTCTTCAGAGGAAAAGATAGATCACATTGTCATGTTAAATGGTGGTGGGACCTAATTAACTGTCATTGATCATGGAAGGCAATGCACAGCACCATTTTTAAGCGAGTATCTTAGATAATTCGCATCAAAGATCTTTTAGGAGCCAGTCAGGAAGCTGTCTGGATGATTACCATTGGTTTTCAAGAGGTTTTGGAATTAAGGAAAGTTCAGGATCTGTAAAAAACTAATATTGTTTGGAAAATACACAGTGGTAGGCCCTTCATCTTGACAACTAACCACAGCAAAAGAATTAAATACAGAAGTATGCTGAAGCATTAAAACTGGCAAATATAATTCACCCCCACTGAATTTATGGAAAATACCAAGCCAATTTAATATACTTTTGAATAGCTGACAAACTCAATTTTAAAAAGCAATAGCCTATTAATACCATCTACAGCTAGACTTTAATTGCCTAATACCAAACATTCTCCTTAATAAATTAGAAACATGCAAGCAAACATGCTAAAGATTAAATGAGTCTGAGGGAGGCTTCTCAACAGTTCTGGCACATGTTTGGCACAGTAATGGCAAATGAGGAATGCTCACAGGAGATGTGACTAAAGAGCCCAAAGCAATCAGTTCCTGGCCATGCACATTTTGAATGTTTTAGCAGCAAAGAAAACAGAAAATATAAATTGCTAATCATTAGTTTGTCGATGGCACAAAAATTGTGGAAGTATTGAAATGCAGAAAGCCATGATAGAAGATGAAAGAAGACAGTCTGCACCAAAGGCTTATCTTGGCAACATGCCTTCTTCACAGTATGCCCTAAAATAGTATTTTCATTCTCCATCAAAGGCTAAGAATATACCAGAAACCATAAGCTTACACTTAATACTTTTTATAATATATATGCAGAAAATTATAGCGTTTATAGAAACCTAAGAACATATATTCAGCCACCCAGGTCAGGGAGGAATTATCTAGAGCTGTAACACAGTGTCACTTTTCAGTTTCTAAAAGAAAATTTGCAACCACAGGATTGTGTTTCATAGCCACAAATATGCCTATCCTTCATGAATTTGTCTAATCCCATTCTAAACCCATTTATACTCAGCAGTATCTCGTGACAATGAATTTCACATATTTTTATATATCTATCTTGTGTGGAAAAGTGCTTCCTTTTGTTGGTTTTACACCTGTGACCCATTTCAGCTGGGAGCTTGCCAGTTCCTGTGTATGAGAAAGAATGAGTAGTTTATTTTGGATCACTTTCACCACATCATTTTTTGATTTTGCAGTCTTCTGTGGCATCTCTTCAGCTCTGTCTTTTACAGGGTGCATGATCCTAATTGTTCCTTGCACAGGCATTGTCTTATTATGTGCTGCCCTCAGAGGCCTCAAGGAAGTTATGGGTAATGAAATCAAAAGCGTGTGGAGACCAAGCAGGGGATGACAGCAGTATGTACCTTCCTGGTCTATTTTCCCTCATCCCACCATTCCAAACTCAGACTTTTCCTAATCTAGAAAAGATAAGTATTTTTCTGCTCAGTTGCTTCTTGAATGCTGTGACCCTTCATCATGCTCAGCATTCTCTGGCAGCAAAGTTCCCCACCTTGTTTGCTTCTTCTCTGAAGGGGCATCTCCTCTGCTTGGCTTTGAACTTCCATCTGGTTTCTTGGCTCGTGCCCCAACCCTCGGTATTGAAAAAGTCATTGGAGGCTAAATTCCAATTCATCTTTTCTGGCCTGTAAAGGACCTTATAAACATTCAGCATGGTTTGTGTCACTTCAGGTCAGGAGTCCTCATGTGTTCAGCTGCTCCTGTATCCCTGTGTACTTGGGGTTCTGAACTACCCTTGGTACTCTACTCCCATCTCTTCCAGCTCTGCTCTCTGCCTTTCCCAACATGGGACCAGAGCTGCACCTAGCATCCACAGAGCTGCTGACCTGCTGCTGTTTAGTGGTTTGGTCTGTATTCCTTTCTTAGTTATTCTATTGCTTTTCTGATCTCTGCTGAACACTGCGATGACATTTCCAGGCATCTCTCTGTGATAACCTCAAAATCTTCTATCTGTGTGGTAACAGTCAACTCACAGACCAACACATGTACTTGAAATTAGATTTGTATATTCTCATTACAGCACTTTGCAGATATCTACATAGATTTTAGTGACATTTTATTGTCCAGTCATTTTGAATTGTAAGATCCTTCTAATATCTTCCTGGTAAATTCTTGTCCTTTAACCTTGAATAACTACTGTCAACGAATTTTTTCACTGTTCAACCTTTCATTTCCAAATGTCTGGTGACTCTGCTAATAACACAGGCTTTTGTACCTCTTCCATGATCTTGAAGTAGGGAGGAAAGGAAGAAAAAGAAGAAGAAATAAAAAGAAAGAATCAGTTCTGGTTGCAGTATTCAAAACATAGCTGTAAGGTGGATTTGTCTGTAAGGTAGACGTAGAGAATGACAGTGATTTTCTCTGCTTTGTTCTCTAAATAATTAATAATCTCAAATTTACTTTTTAGACTGCTGCTGAGCAGTGAGGTATTGTTTTCGTGGAGCCATCTGCAGTGACTCCACAGCCCCTTTCATTGTACAAACAGCTCATTCAGGACCCATGATTTTATAGGTTGAGTTAAAGTTGCTTTTCCCCTGTGTATTATTTTGCAGCTACAGATACTGAACTTAATTTTTAAACTCACTGACTCAATATTATGAGATCACTCTCCACTCTTTGCAATCAGCTTTGCTTGTGTTAACTTTATTTCAGTAACCTGGATAATCTTGTATCATTTTCAGCCTGTGTCAACTCACGCTCAGCTTCCAGACTCCTTCAAGGATGCTCGAGAAGCCTGTGTGCCCATGACAAAGTGGGGGAACTCTGCAAATGGTGTTTGCCAGCCTGCCTGGGGTGGGTGGGTGGTGAAGGAGGAAGGCAAGTGCTCATGCTGCCAGTTTCCTGCTTTGGGAAAGAAGGTCCCTCCAGCTGGCATGAGCTGCTGTGCTCCTGCCAGGAGTGGCTGCTACACCACAGCCACTCTTCCAGGTGTCACAGGTGATGAGCAGCAAAAAAACATTTACTGAGCAGGCCAGAACACAGTGGATAACACAGGAGCAGGCAAACAGTATCTGTTTCAGTATAAGCAATTATTTCTCTAAAAACAAAGGAGGATGCCTATGAATAAGGAATGAGGACTTTGGAAGAGATGACTCTTAGAAGGACTCATGGTCTTGGCGGGGAACCACTTGTGATGAGCTGCCAGTGTGGTTTGGGCCAAAAGAGCTGGGGAAACTCAGGTATGTAGAAATAGAGCAAGCAAGTGGTGGCCAGGAGTTCCCATTGTGTCTATGCCTGGCCGTGGTGTGGCCTCTTTATTGCAATATATAATAATATCTACATTGCTTTATTATATAAAGCTTATATTATTATACATATTACATAAAATTTTATTCTTTTCCTTGATATCATTATTCCTTTTGGTCAAATTTCATAGCCCCTGGATGATGTGCTCAACTAAATCTCAGCTATTGTCATACCTCAAAAATTAATTGAGACTGGTGGAGCGGGGGAAGTGAGACGCCAGCAGGGTGAATGATGAGCCACAGTAAACTAGGGCCTGCAGATTACATGGAGCTTCCAGCAGGCTGCCACAGGCTTAGTACTTAGGCAAAGTATTAATTAAGTTCTATAGTAATGATCTGCAATGGAGTATTAATAGCACACTGTGTTCATGCAGATCATCCCAAAGCTGGGAGTGCTGTATACACCAGTGAAAAAACATCAATAATACAAAAGGATCATTAACCTCTGCAGTACAGACAGGAGCTACCACAATGATCTGCACCTAGAAAAGACAGGGGCAAGTTGTTCAGACCATGGGAAAGTGGGTCCTGTGTTAGATCCATCCCTGTTCAATATTTCAAAGCTGAGTAAAATCAGCCTGGTCAAGAGATCCTGGTTTAAAGGTAAATCTTTGCAGGGACACTGTTCCTGTTGGTGGTCTCTGAGCCTTGCAAGGAGGTGTGTGTTGGGTACCTGGATATCTTGGGAGTTTCCTTGGCTCCTTTCTGCATATTTGAGTATCAACATTTAAAAACCCACTTCATGAACCTGCTGTGTTGCTGCAGTATCACTTTTCAAGGTCACTGCCAAAGCAGGACAAACTGTTAAGCCATGAATCTGTGAAGTCTGTGGAGCCCAACACGGGAGGCTGTTTGGTTTGGATGATGTAAGGATATAAACAGGAAACATTTATATTTGTATAAACATATAAACATTTGATTTCTGGGCTGAAATCAAATGGGAAAAAAATTGATAATACCATGGTGATACAACTACAACAAAGGACACCAAGTACAAATGGTGGAAAGGAAAGTATGCCTTTGAGAGCACCTTGCAGGGAATCATATCCACAGGGGAAGAGTGAAACTGGTCACCAAAGAGTTTTAAATTGGGTCTATGCCTGCAGGTTCTTGTCAGCACCTGCACAGATGTCCCCTGAGGCCAACCTGAAGTTGTCTCAGGCCCAACCAAAACTCCTCCATGGGGTGGTTTTGCAGATGTTACCTTCTGAAATGCCTCTTCACCACTGTGTGGCAGCACTGGATACTGGATTTCTCCTCACCTACCTCCGAGCCAGAGCATGCCCTGGATTTATGGAAGCGGTCCTAGGGCTCAGCTCTCCAAGCAGCTGCTCTGGCACAGCCATGGGGATGGATGGCAATGCTCGCAGGTTCTGCTGGAGCCTCTGTCCTGCCTTCTGCCCCAGATGGAGTGGGAAGCTGACTGTGTGGTCAGCACCCACCCTGGCAGCTCCTCGAGGAGTGGCTGCTCTGCAAATGAGACACTGACAACTCGTATGTCCCAATGGGACCCTGGAGCCCTGTGCCGTCCCTGCCTCAGCATGGGACTGCAGGGATCCCCCTCCAGGGCCACCGGCAAAGCTGATTGCAACAGCAAACACAAAACCCTCCAACTCATCTTGTGTCTCTGCTCTGACAGGTATTATTCTCTCGGTGAGCCAGAGCTTCAAACTCCTTTCTTACTTATATCTGCCAGCCATTAGCAGTGGGTGAGGAGCAGGCACGTGGGCTGCTCCTTGCCATCATCCTGCTGCTGCCTCACTCCAGCCTTGTGTGCCATGGGGAGCTGAGTACCCTGCCTAGGAGTGCTCACTGCTGAGAAAATTTTACATCCAACTTCAGCTTCTCCTTCTTAACTTCAGGCTCCTTGTCCTACCATCTTCTGAGACTCTGAACTAATTCCCTTCCTTCATTTATATTGTTACCTTGAAGGTATTTATAGAGCAAGACTGCATCCCCTCTGACTCTTCACACTGCTAATTTATAAAACCTTGGTTCCTTCAGTCTTTCATAACCATGTGCCGTAATCCCGGCATCATTCCTATTTCTTCTATTTCTCAAAGTGGAGAGACGTTTTTTATATTTTAAACTTGGAACAACCTCCATTCAGGCAAATGGACATGCACTATGACAGGCTGCTCACCCCTTGGCCACTTGGGTTCTTCTCCCCATGGGGAAGCAGGCAAGAAGAGCCCAGTGCAAGAGGTGTCCATCCCCAGGTGTGGTGCACAGCTGGCAAGCACTCAAATGTGGCTGGCATAAAGGACTGAGGTGAGGAACCACATTGGCAGTGCTGCCAAGTTGGGACACTGGAGGCATTGGCATGGCAGGTACCATACAGCACTGCTCCCAAGCCTCCATCCTGAACTGGCATCAGCTCTGTTCAGGGCTGTTAAACTGCAGGATTTTACAGTGTTAGCCTGGCTCTCACCCATTAGCCTTGATCCCACTGCTTTCCAGTACCTGAGCCATTCCTTGTACTGGATTTGCATGGCAAGGTTTGGGGAGTGGGGAGTGACTTCTGTGAGAAGCTCCTGGACCCCTCCTCCATGTGCAACAGAGCCAAGATGGACCTGCAGTCAAGGCTGAGCTCATCAGAGACAGTGGTAGCACCTCTGGGATAACAAATTTAAGAAGGGGAAAAAAAAACCTGGCAGCTGCATCTAGAAAGAGGAATGAGAGTATGTGAGAGAAAGTGCTGTGCAGACAACCAAGGCCAGTGAAGAAGAAGGGGAGGAGATGCTCTGGATGCCAGGACAGAGATTCCCCTGCAGCCTGTGGTGCTGCCCATGGTGAGGCAGCTGTGCCCTGCAGCCTTTGGAGGTCCACAGTGGAGCAGAGATCCACCTGCAGCTCGTGGATGACCCAAAACCAGGGCAGGGGATGTCTGAAGGAGGCTGTGACTGTGCAAAACCTGTGCTAGACCAGGCTCCTGGCAGGACCTGTGAAGAGGGAGCCACCCTGGAGCAGCTTTGCTGGCAGGACTTGCAAGCCCATGAGGAATCCACACTAGAGCAGGGAAGCGTGTGAGGAGTCTCCTTTCTGCAGAGGAAGGACGAGCAGAGACAACATGTGATGAATTGACCACAGCCCCCATTCTGTGTCCCCCTGTGCCACTGCAGGGGAGGAGGAAGAGGAAATCAGGAGTAAAGGTAAGCCTGGGAAGCAGGAATGGGCAGAGGGAAAGTGTTTTAAGATTTAGCTGTATTTCTTATTATAAAATTCTGATTTAATTGTTACCAAATTAAGCTAATTTCCCCAAGTCAAGCCTGTTTTGCTGAGATGGTAACTGGTGAGTGATCTCTTCCCTATCCTTACCTCAACCAATGAGGCTTTTGTTCTGTTTTATCTCCCTTGTCCAGCTGAGGAGGAGAACGATGGAGCAAGTTTTTTGGACTCCTGGTGTCCAGCCTGGGTCAACCCATCATATTCCTCTCTCTGTGAGGTTCCAGATTGCTGTGTGTTAATGCTGGGTCTTGTCTTGTTGCATCCAGCCCTTGGATGTAATGTTCCCAGACAGATTTGGAAGCATCCCAGGCTGTACTGGGTGCCCACTGGTGATGCTGATATAAATGGTGCTACCTTATTCTCTGTTTAATGAAACTTTAAAATGCAAGTGCCGGTCCTGTCTCCAGTGGTAACGTCACTGAAATTGTTTCCAATTTTGAAGTCTCATTTTTATGGTTACTATCTGAGTCTGTGACTCATCAACCAATTTATAGCCCACACCAAATTCTTTACTGAGTTTTCATTCAGTCTTTAAGAAAACTCAGTTATAGCACTACAAGAGCGACTCTGAGAGGACTGGCCACAGAGGAAATGGAGAAGCAGGCTGCTAATGAGGGCAATCAGCTCAGATAGAGGAGGAAATTTGCTGTAAGACATAGGGATGGATGGGGTTGGAGGCAGTGCAGTCCCACATCTGGATGTCCCGGTGGGTTGAAGGGAGCATGAGGCTGGGTCCCTGATATCAAAGCAGGTTCAGTTCCTGCAGAATTCCCAAAACCACAGCTGCTCACTGGGCTCCTGGTGCATCCCACATCACCTTCCTCATTACCACAGTTAAGTGCACTCGGCTGGAGAGCTTTGTGATTCACCCGTGGTGTGAGCTGTGTGAAGGGCAGATTCCTCAGCCTCAAGAAACTTCATACCACTCCCATACCAGTTCTCTCACATCTTAGTCCTTTCCCAAAATGTGAAAGAGCTGGGGAGGAGAGCAAAACATCTGCTTCCTGGTGAGGGAGAGATGTGTGGCTACTCAGCAGGTTATCTGAGAACAGAGGTTATTGAAATTCTTATTTTCCAGGGACTGCACTTAAAAAGGCTGCTGGTTATGTGAGCTGCTGGACTTTGAAAACAAGATAGAGAGTTAGCTTTCCCTCCCCACTGACACTCAGTTCCCTTCAGATTTTGGAAAAAACATCTCCATGTGCAAAAGCAAACGCAGAGTGCAAACATTCCCCTCCTGCTGCTTGGGAAGGACTGAAACAAGGAAGGCTGTGTACACAGGCAAGAGGTGAGCCCTGCAGGCAGGCTGCCTCACCTCCAAGCTCCCAGCTGTGCTGTGGAGCCCTGGGCAGAGGCTGTAGGTTAGGTAAAGCAGTACAAGGAGAAGCAGAAAAGAAGATGGAGGGATGAAACCCAGTTTGAAACTCTCCTGCAGCAGAGAGCTGCAGGCAAGTGTGCAACAGATTCTGGTCCTGTCTTCTCAACCTTTATTTTGTAATGGGATGCACACTGTTCTCTCCCAGGACCCAGATAACCCCTCTGATGAAGGGAAGATTATTTTTCAAGATTGTCTTCAGAGATTTCTTTTAAAATTCTCAGGTGGACTGTGTCTGGACCTGCAGATTTACAATATGTAGGTTGAGTTTTGTCAGATACTCTTTTACCATCTCAGTGTTTATCCTTTGCTCTTGGCCTCTCCAGCTGCTCTCTCATAAATTCTCTGCTTCCTAAAGAAGAATCCCCAATTTCTTCATTATCATTACTGAAGGTATGTGAGCATGGATTTCTCTACCCCAAACCACTCTGGAGTCAGCCCAACTCAGCCTTCAGTTGATAGAAGACTGGGATTTATTTCCTAATTCCTCTGTCCTTCTGTTCTTGTTTTTGAATTTAAAACATTAATATACAAACACCACAGTGTGACTAGAGTGAAGCTGTCCACATGGAGGGTGTTTAAAATGCATAGTTCAAGCATATGCTGCTACAGATATACATTGTTTTGGCACTTGCTCACCTTCATGTGGACCTGGTGTGTATATTAGATAGATTAAATGAGTAGGTCACAGCTCTGCCTACCTATATGGGCTATTTTCTTATTTCTTGTTTCCTAGCCATCTTCTGTAATTTTGTTGCTGTTTTCTGTGCTTTTCTTGTCTGACATTTTATACCTGTGGATTATCTTTGAATTTCTCCTCTCACCACCCGGACACTCACACTGCAATTCTCCCTGCAGAACTGCTCACTGCAATTTTCCCTGCTCTTGGCTGTCGTTGCCCATGTCTGGCAGAACCATCCCTCAGCCACTTACAATGACACAGAGACAGGACAAAGGCCCTGGCACCAGCCCACCGGCTCTGGCTGGTGGGTAGACTGATGAAAGTGCAGCAGCATCTCTAGGGATGGCCTGGGAGCTGAGTAAGCCATTGTTGAGCGCTCCTGCTGCCCCTCTGCCTTTGGGAGGTGTGGGGCTCCCCATCTCCATTTGCTCCTTCTCATCAGCAAACTGATGGTGAAAACTCTGGATGGCTTCAATCTGCTACAGACCAAAGTGCCTGCAGGACATGAGGACAGGATATTCAACCTGGAGCTTCATGTTAGTAGCCATTCCCTTTTGATCACCATGGGCATGATTCTGTGAGACACTGAGCATTGGAACGTGAGTGCAGCAGGGCGTGTGACACATCCACACATCCAGTTTGTGTGTCAGGACTCCAGAGCTGTTTAAGACACTTGCCTGTTGTCTTTTGCTCGGTGCTTAGCACCTCCTGAGGCTGAGTATTTCGAAGTGAACCCCCACTTGTGTGACATGCTTCCTTATGGCACTTGGTAGCCCAAATTTAGATGCTAACAGCAGTTGTAGTTATAGAGACTGAAGGGAAAAGACCAGTCTGACATCCCACACTCCCACAGAACAGGAGCAAGGCTCTTTCTCCAGGACCCTTGGCTGTTCCTCTCAGATTTAAGTAATTGCAGGCTTTTCTGAGGAAGGAATAGTCTGCAGCCTGTTTTAATCCTTTTTGCTGTGATGGAGCTGGCAGGACAAGGCTCCACAAAGCCTCCTCCTTCTGTTCCAGACCCTGGGTGGGTTTGTGTTTAGCTGTGCTCAAGTGCTCCTAGTGCAGGCTGACATCCTGGGTAGCACAGGCTTTTCTGGGGGGAGGGAAGGAGCCTGCTCAAGAACCTGCTGCTGCTCTCCTTTTGTAGGAAATACAGTGCATGCCCCACCTGTCCAGCAGGCGCCAGGAGAGACCCCCAGAGGCTCCAGTGATGACACTGCCATGCCAAGCCCTGCCTGGCTGTCACAAGGCAAGCCCAAGAATGGCTCAGGGGCCATTCATCCCTGCTATCTTTGGGCAGGCAGGACCCCAGCACAGCATGGGAAAGGCTCTCCATCACCACAGCTTTAGCCTTTCCAGCATAATTTCCCTGCCTGCCCAATGCCAGGCAATTTCAGACTGCAGCACTTCTCTCCTGAGGAAATACTGGCCATAGATTTAGGAATAGATATTGCCAAATAGTATATTGTTTTCATAAATCTCTGTAGATCCGCTTTATATCCTAGAGGCTAGACATTCTAATTATTGCTTCTATTTTATCTAAATTGGCAACAAAGCCATCATATCTCAGCTCAGAGACAGTGCAGGTAATTCTGCTAGACCAAATTTTGACCTTTTAAAGTTCATTCTGAAGTGTCTTCTCCGCTCTCTCCCGTTCATGCCTGACTCTTCGGTTCTGCTTTTTTAGAACCCGCACCCAATTTAAAATAGCAATCACCATAGCTTCAATACATTGTACCTTAAAGATGTAGGCAATTACTGTGTGAAATATCTCAGAAGCAGGACTAATATCAAAGGGCATTCTCATACCCTTACAACATCCAAATAGCATATTAAAGATCTTGTTGAAGTCAGATTTAAGCTTGTCTTTTCACAGTTTATTTGCTGAAGCAAATGCCCTTCATTTCACAGTGATTTTTTCCCCTTTTTCTGGGAACCTGCCTGTCATACAGTGGTTTCACAGAGCAGTGTTCATGTGTTGCAGCTGCATTTAAATAATGTAAACCAAAGCATCTCCCTCCTTAAGCTGCCTCAGCAGTGACAGATACAGAATTAGCTCCATCTGAAATTTTTTCTTCTTTCGACAGCTCCCAGATTTTCTGTATGATGTTGCATTTTTGCTTTACCCTTTAAGAGCGGGGGGTTTGTTTTTGTTGTTGGTTTTTTTTTTGTTTGTTTTGTTTTGTTTTGTTTGTCTGTTTGGTTTTTGGGGTTTTTTGTTTGTTTGTTTGGGGGTTTTTGTGAGGTTTTTTGGTGTTTTTTTGGTGGGGTTTGTTGTTTTGTTTTGTTTTGTTTTGTTTTTTGTTTTTTTGTTTGGAGAGATCATTGAAGTAACCAACCTTTGGAGTTTGGTGTGGTATTCCCTTTCCAGACAGCATCCAGTCCAACCAGATATCTGAGTATCCTCCCAGGCTGAGCCTATTATTGCAAATGTTTCTCCTTCTTTGCAGAGGATTTTTTTTTTAATGTAAATGACATTCTGTGCACCAGCTTTTAAACTAAAGTGGGACTCGACTGTCACAAAGAGCGTGGAGTGGCACAGGGTGAATATCTCCCTATATGTCATCCTGTGGCATTTACAATAAAAATATTTCTAAGTTCACAATTAGGAGAGGTTCTCAAGTGGTGCCTCTGGATAGAATTGTTGGAAATTCATTATCTGGTGCTTGTTTAAAGACAAACAATGTTGTGTGTTATTCCTCGTTTTTATATTCTAAATGCAAAGCAGTCTTTGTTATAGGCTCTTGATTAATTCCCATTGCTCTAGCACCCTGTACTGCTTTCAAACAGTGATTTTCAAAGTGGTTGTGCTTTTCCCCAGTCCCAAGGGAGGTGCCTGCTGCCTCCCCTTCAGGAGGCTCTCAGTCCATCACCCCATGCCCATCAGCCACGGCCCTCACCTGTGCCTCAGGGCAGGGCTAGCCCAGCACAGCATTGCCCAGGGCTCCAGTTTCAAGGCTACTTCCATAAACCCATCTATTCCCCAGTTCCAGTCAATTTATTTTGTTTTGTAGGGAAGGGAAATAAGTTAATATCCCACAAAGCTTCAAAGAAGGGCATTAAAATCTGATGCAATTGCCTTCTCAGAAGCTGGAAGACAAATAATGCCAAATTTGTGATATTTTGGGTGGATGAAGGCAAGGGTTTCAGTGCTTAGAAACATTGCCAACTTCTGATGGCTGCACACCCATTTCTCATGCTTTTCACTGTAAAGTTTGACCACACACTTGAATATATTTGCCCCTGTACAAGGGTTTGTTCTGCTGACATTCACTGCATGTGCAATCTTGTCTCTACCCTCTATGCCAGAAAGCACCCTGGCACAACTCGGCCACTACCATGGAGAATTATTTTCTGCATCATTTGAGACATATTTGACTAAACATGATATGATTTTCGCCTTGTGTTTCCAACAAAACTTAGCAAAGAGGGACTCCTGTCTGTCAGAAAATGTCTTATTCCTCCTTTCTTTTCTTCACTTTTAGCCTTTTGTTTTGGAAATGATGCAGCATAAATAGCTGCTTATTCTGCAGAGAGGGATTTAGAGCCCCGCTGGTGCCAGCCAGGCTTTTCCCCCCATTTCTAGGCAAGAGCAGTGAATAACCTGCTGCCCATGCTGAATTTCACCCCAAAAGCCTCTGGCTGAGGTTCAGGTTATTGCAGTTTCTCACAGCCTTCTGTAACTCATTTACTTAATGATCCTCTCCATACAAGTCTGTCTGTTATTAATGAGTCACTAAGTTTTCAAGAATCCTATGTTTGAGCTTTAAGGTTCAAGCCCATCACGTGTGCATCCACTAATCTGCATTGCAATTAATTATGAATAAAAATGAGCTTTTCTTCTAAACAACGTCAGAGGCTCCCATGTGCCCTGTGATCAGCTCTAAGGTTCCATCCTGGTGTAAAAGGGCTCCATAGCTGCAATGGTGGCAGCTGCCTTTGCTGTCTTCCCCAGGATTCTGCTAATTCCCCCTCTAAGGCATGCCTGCTGGGGGGGGTTGGCAGGCCAGTGCTACTCCCTGTGGTTCCTCTGCACAGTGTCCCAGCAGTATTTCAGTCACATACCCTCCCCTCAGACCTCTGCAATGCCAGCCAAATCACAATTGACTTCATGCATGAGAACTCTCATTCCTCCTGCCTATTCCCTTGGTTTACAGCCTCAATGCAGAGACAGCTCTGACATATTTTGCTTATTCCCTCTCTAATTCTCCTTCTAAGTTTCCAAATCTCATCACAGCCACATTTTCTTGGCTGTGCAGACTCAGAAATCCACATGCAGACATGGGGGAGACACTTCTTTTGGGCCCCTCAAACCCTCTTCTTGCTTAGGGCTGCCTGGTGCAGGGGCTCTCTAGGAGATGTCCCTAGCAAAGGCCACGAACTCATTCCCTGAAGGGATGTGGCTGTGCCCCTGACAGGGCTCTAGCTGTTGCCCAAAGAGAAAAAACAGAAAAGCAACTTAATGAAAAATCTTATTTCTACTTTGCTTGGTTCCAGTGAAATATTTTCTTGAATTTGTTCCTGTTTTCAAAATTTGACACCTCTATGCAGCCTCCCTGATTTTGTGCCACATTCTCTCCACCTGTATGTTTATGGATTTCACTTTACCCGCTCTCATTTTCTTCTTTAGGAAAAAAACCAATCCACCCCAAACCCAAATTTTTCCTATTCTACCGTCTCAGATCATCAGAATTAGTGCTTCTTTTTTTTGTTTCTGTCTTGTCACTTCTCCAAAGTTGAAGAAGTTTGGCCCTGTTCCAGCTAGAAAGGGAAAAGTCATAAGGCAGTCCCCACCCACTATCCTTCTGCTCCACTCCAGAGCAGGAACAACTAATGGGAAAGAGATGGGAGAAGAGGCAAGGGAAATAAAATAACACGCCAAACTTCCAAACTTTTTATTTCAAAGAAATAGATATATTTTTGTAATTAAAAAAAATCCAACCCAAAATCTAAGGAAGAGACATTGCTTCATACCCATAGCATTTTCCCCCCAAATGAGACACTTCTATCTTTCAGAGAGGAGCAGGATCATTGCAGAGGTGCTTGGGTAGGGGCTCTCACAAAGTGCACTGCTGTGGGCTGAAGGCTCAGCTTAGCACAGGGTGACACCTCCATAGGACATCCAACCTCCGAGTCCTGAGAGCAGCCCAGCCCTGCTGAGCTGGACTCAACATCCTGAGAAAGAAGGGAGAGAGGGAAACAAAATCAGTCCTGAGCCACCTCCTGCCTCTGTGGCATGCAGGCCATGAACGTGTCGAGGCCAGCGCAGGCAGTCCTGGTGTCCCTGGGACAGCTGAAGCACCCCTGGATATAGGAGGGCTGGTGCACAACAAGGCTGTGGAGCCTCCCCAAAATCTGGATTTACCTATCTCACATACAGAAATTGGTTGTGCAATTGGTAAAATTGCTGCCTTCTGAGTAGATCCAACACCTCCTGCCCTCCCGCTAGCATCTTCTATTTCCTTTCCAGACTGAGTTTTTCTAACTGCTGCTTCAGCCTTCAGATCTTGTTGCTCCTCTGTGAGACAGAGACTGCTGAACTGTCAGGAACATTTCTGGGTGAGGTTGGAGCATCCCTCAATATTCTTTCCAGAAAACTGAGCAGTTTGTACTATTCCACTCTTGTACCAGAGCTTGTTTTCTGATGCCTGGATAGTATGTATGGCTTTCCTTTCCTGAACTTTGGTGACCTTTTTTAATTCCAGACATCCAAGTTGCCAATAACATCCATAGTAATAATTTCAATGGTAATGAGAAGAGTCAAGATACTCCCCTGCTTTTGATATTCTCCTGTTATATATCCAAGGAAGATTTTGGATGTTTTCAGCATGCTGTTGAAATGAGAGCTCATGTGGAGTCAGTTACCTGAAATCATTCCTGAGGTGCCTTCTGTCACAACTTTCCAAGGTCCATCCTGGAGATAAAAGCTGCAATCTTTGTTCCCAGTTGCCTTTGCTTGCATGCACCCATATTAAAATGCATTTAGTTGGATTATTGCATTTTACCAGGCAATTTAGAAGATACTAGAGCAGCAACATGGGCTGCTCGTTATTAACATCCCTACCAGTCACTGCATCACCAGCAGATTTCAGCATCACAGCCTTTTTCATGGTCAGGTTGACCTTTGGATAAAAACATACACATTGTTGCAACAAGAACAGATTCCCCCAAGAGACCTCACTGAGGACACCTCCATCCTCTGAAGGTGGTGAGATCTGAGATGGGATTTAGTCCACTTTGTTCATGCTCTGATAATTCCTTCCAAAATCCTAGCGTGGGTTTTTGCATTCCAAATGTCGTGTAGTAATAGGCAAAATGCTTTGAGGAATTCCAGTTTGCCATGATGGTACACTCGTCTTTATCAATCAGACCTATAAGGCTGTCCAAAAAAAGACTTCACAAAAAGACATGAACCAACCAGTTCACGTGCAAGTCTCTGGGCTGTGCCTTTAAATTTTTCTAAACACTGGAACTACACTGATGTTTCTGTAGTCTTTTGGAATTTGACCATTTTTTCTAAGATCTGTTAAGCTGTGGCATTGGCTTGAGCTAGTTCCTTCTAGACTTTTGAGCATCAGCTGTCTGGATGATCTGCAAATGCTGAATTCAAGGAGATCATGCCTCACATCCCCCATTGTTACAGATGGCAGGATTTATATTCCATCCACAGTATCATCTGGAGATGAATATATCCTCCTGCTTCATTCCAAATACAGAACAGAAATATCTACTAAACATTTCTGCCTTTCTGCACCAGCCACCATCTGGCACGAGCAGGGAAGAAGCAGTGTTCCAAGCCAAGCTCCAGCGGTCCCTCCAGGAGGCTCGTGCCACGAGCACACCCCAGAGTGCTGGGGGGCCCTGGGGCTCCCCACAGCCCACTGTGGGCCAGGGCTGTCCCCTGCCTTGCCCTGCATCACCAGCCTGGCTCCCTGCTGACCCTTGCTGCTGGCAGGGTGCTGGGGCAGACCCCTGGCCCTTGCCCCCTGCCTCAAGGCCAAGCCGGCAGTCAGGCTCCAGTGAAATTCCCCATCTGACCCTGGGCTGAAGAGGCCATTACCATCTAAATCACTGAGCCTGGAAGGCAGAGAATATGGAGCAGCCTTGATGGAGAGGGATGAGATAAGGGGGCTTTTATTGATATTCAGAAATCTTTTATTCTTTTCCCATCAGCCACTCAAACAGCAGCTGAAAGCCAAACTGGAGCTTGCATGAGACTTGTTAGAGGAAAACAAACATGCCAACAGTGCTTTGGATGTGGGTCTTGGAGTGGAATTCACCTCTTGTGCCTCTCCAAGTCACCCCTCTCTTCTAGTTCCCATCTGGCCTGGAGTGGCATCCTCATGCTGTCACACCAGCTGGGCTTTCCTGGCTCTCTCTGGTTCCTCCTGGCTGCAGCACCAAGGGCTTAGAGCAGGCAGCCCTGTAAACCACACATTCAGGGAACACCAGAGTCCCGGGCTGGTGTGAGTGAGATCGCAGGGAAAGGATTCCTGGCCTTTCCTTTGATTTTTTTTTTTTCCCTACATCAGTGTTCTTTATTTACTCCTTATTGCATATGGCAAAGCCAGGAGGAGAGAAGAAGAGAAAAAAGGCACAAGTCTGAAGTCTGCAGGGGAGAAAGGAGAGGCGTTATTGTGAACGTGTGTTGTCCCTGGCTGGTGGCACAGCAATTCTGTGGGATGTGGGATTCCCTGCTCCAAAGGCTGCCTTGATGCTATGTCACAGTCAGTGGGGGCTGCAGTAGGAAAAGCTGTGCTTGGGTTGGGGATGACTTCTGGCAGCACAGAGCTGCAGGGCTGGCCTGACTGTGTCCCCCTCAGCAGCACGGACTCGGTTAATAATTAACCAGGAGTGGAGACAGGCGTCCGGTGTGTAATGGCATGGCAGACATCTGACACTGCTAATGGCCTCTTCACTCTGCCTCCTGCTGCAGGGCTGCCAGCTGATCCTGCTGCTGCTCCTGAAGGTCATCCCTGTGCTGCCATCCCCCGTCTGTGTGCCAGAGCCCCTGCTGCCTGCATGCCTCCTCATCATCCTGCTCTAGGCACTGCCCAGGGTCACAGCTTCACCCTGGGGTGGCTCTTGAGGAGCCACTTTCTCTACAGCCCCCAGTGCCTGCAGGAGGTCAAGACCAAACCAAGCTGGGCCAAAACAACCAACCTTACTGCTGGGGTTTCTGGCAAGGAGCCATCCTACCTTTCATCAAACTTGTTTTTCCAGCTAGGAGAAGCCCTCTGGCACAGGCCAGTGGTCCCTGTGCCAGGGCTATGGAGTGCTGCATCAGCAGTGATGCACATACTGGTTTGCAGACCCACAGCTGGGGGATGCAGCCATGTGGCTCCTTGAGTGTTCTCAGGCTGCCAGAACATGTCTGAGGCTGGTGTAACACTGGGCACAGCAGGTCATGGAGAGGCAGAACAAGCCCATGGGCAGGGAAAGCCTTTGGCCACAGCTCAAGCATCACTGCAGACACTGGGGCTGAGCTGGGACTTGAGCCCTGTCCCCTGTGCCAGACAGAAACATCTGCAGTGGTGTCAACACTGGCTCTGGCCTTACAAAAGGGACTGCTGGAGGCACCAACCTTCAGGGGGTCCCTCTGAAGAGACCACCCTGCTGTGATAAGGCACCAAAGTCCCTGAAAAATGAAGGTAAAGGTTCAGGTAGGAGATTAGCAGGTGGGATTAAAGGCTCAGCAGCTCTTGAAGTGGATCTGAATCACGCTCTAAAGCAGCCCACTGCAGCTCTGCAGTAAGGAATTGCTCCTTGTCTGGCTTAATTATATCTCATAGCAATTCTCTGCTTGCTGTCTGTGCTCACCTTTCCCAGGGGTCACAGTGAGGGTGCCCTGTGCATCCCTGAAGGCAAGTTGGCCCTCATCACGTTTGAGGCTGACACACAGTGAGGGTAAGGAGGCCAGTGGCAGAGCTGCCACCAAAAAAAACACTTGGAAACGTGGAGAAATGCCTTTCATCCATCAAATTTCAGTCAGCAGCAAAGACATTCAATTTTAAGCACCATTTGATTTTAAAGGACCAGAATCCATGGTCACCAGTGACTCCCACCTTTTCCAAAGGCAGACCTGGGAGATGGTGGTGCCACTTGAGCACTCAGACCCCTCCAGCATCAGTGCTGGCAGCTGAAAAATTGATGTCTGATGTGCCCAGCAATGTTTGTCACCTACTTCCTTGACACCTTGTGAATGTTCCCAAATGCCAGTGGTGGGTGCTGTGGGGATGCCTGTGCCTCCCCAGATCCTCCAAACTCTGGTAGTGCAGGACAGGGTGGATTGTCACTGTGCAGTGATGTTTCACAGTCATGAAAACTCACATTTCCAGAGACAAGTGGGGGGATGGAAGGGACTCTGCCCAACAGTGCCCATGTAACATAGGTAGTCCTGGGAAAAGGGCTCTCCTGTAACTGGGTCCAGTGGTGGACATGTGGAAGAGTGTGGGTGGGAAAGCAGCCAAATGGGGCTGGGTGAAGCCACTGGGCACTGCCAGTGCTGTCACACACAGAAAAAGGGCCAACACAGGGGAAGTGGGACTGATTCCCTTCTGCCCCCAGCATACCCATGAGTCTGCAGTTTAAATCTGTGTAAATCTGCGTCATGAGAAAGTATTTCTTGATTTTGAAAATGCCAAGCCAACTAATTTGGGTGTTCCCCTCATTTTGAGAGACACGGTGGATATTGAGGACTTCCAGGCTACTGCATTTCTTCTCAACCACAACTCACAGCTTGCCACCCCACCTGGATGCTGCTCAGTCCCTAACTGAGCCAGGGTAGCCAGCATCTGCACTGCTCATCCCATGGCTCTGCTGCACTAGCACCTCTTTTTGGAGTGGTTTCTGTTATTTTTCTAGTATCCATCCATCCATCCATCCATCCATCCATCCATCCATCCATCCATCCATCCATCCCTCTCCTCTTAGCTTTTGTGATCATCTCTAGCACTGCAGAGAGGAGCCCACAGGGACATCAGGGTCTCCTATCCAAAAGGCAATTGAAAGCCCTGCATTGTCTGAGAATGCTGGGATGATTTTTCCGCTGTGTGCAGCATTTTGCTTCATCTGACTGTGTCTCACCCCCTCCTCTCTGAGTTTTGTGGCCCAGGTGTGTGCCCCAGTGACCAGGCTGGCTGGGGACACTGCAGGCTCAGGGGGATGCTGGGTGTGGAGGGGATGCAGAGGTGAGCGGGACAGGCACTCTC
Organism: Toxostoma redivivum; assembly: GCA_013397375.1. Lineage (NCBI taxonomy): Eukaryota > Metazoa > Chordata > Aves > Passeriformes > Mimidae > Toxostoma > Toxostoma redivivum. The sequence continues at coordinate 1,013,819 of VXBI01009828.1, forward strand.
CCGTGCAGGGTTGCCATATCAACAGGTTCTCAGGGAGCCTCTCACTGCAGATGCAGCATTCTGGGATGCTGTCATGTGAGCTCGAGCACTCCTGGCTCCCGTGGCCCCGCATCCCTTCAAGTGCCTTCTCCTCTCTGCTTCCCAGAGGCTCCACCACGCATGTCCCTGGGTGCATTTTGCTTCTCCCAGTGCTGCACGTTTGCAGCCTGCTGCCAGCATCCCTGTCTGCATCCATCCCTGCTGAGCATCCCTCTGGCCCCTGGTCATGTTCACAAGGCAGCAGCTTGAGCAGCTGCAGCTGATGCTGAGGGGAACAGGAGGGACACCGAGCCCACAGACAGGTGAGAAAGGAAGGAGTGGGCACCAGTGGCTCTTCCCAACCTTACAACATCCCCCAGGGTCGTAGCAGGGCTGCTCTCCCAGCCCACAAAATGCAGGAAGGGAGTAAACAGCAGCTGCATTTACTAATTTCAGAGGAGTAAAGAGAGTTTTATTGTCTGACATCAAACAAAGCACCAGGCAGCGATGATGAGTGCCCCATACTGGATTGCCCTGAAACATCCCGAGCCTCTTCCAAGGCCTCTGTTTCCTCAGCATGGTGGTTCTCCAGCTGCCAAAATAGGTGAGAAATGCTGAAATCGGTGAGCAATGCTCTTTGACTGTTGGCAGGGTTGCACGGCAGAGATATTTCATCTGCCAAAACCAGTCTGAGCAGGAGGCTGAGGCTGCCAGAGCAGGGGGGACCACCATCATCCTTCATCCTCCTGGACGGATTGTGTGGGGTGGTCCAGGAAGCTCCCAGGGAGCCAGGGAAGTGTCAGGTAGAGGTGAAGGGGCAAACAGGTGTGTGAGGTGAATGAAAATGGGGGACTGCAGGACAGCCAGAGGTGGGCATGTCCCTGCAGATCTTGGGGCCCCCAGAGTTGATGCAGGACTCAGTGTGGGAGGAATTTGCTCTGGAGGCATTTGCTGCTTCAGATAGCTGGGATGCCGGAGTTGGGAGGGTGTTTACATTCCCTCCCTTATCTGTACATAGGCACTGAGGGGCCCCTTTCCCACTGAACAGGTTCTCCTGGAGAGGGAGAAGCAGGAGCTCGGCGCCAGTGCTGACCCTGCACAGTCCTCGGTTGCCAGGGTTGCCTGCGGGGACAGGAGGTGGGATGGGGCAGCCATGTGCCAAAGCCCTACTGAACTTCAGTCTGCATGGGGTGAGAGGGCAGGGCACCCCCCAGAGCGCACCCCTCCTCTCCTCCTGTGTGTGCACCTCCCAGGACACCTCATCGGGGGTGTGTGTGACTCAAAGCCACCCATCGTGTTCTTGCTTGTGTGGCTTGGCTTTGCCTGTCAGGGTGTAAATCCCCCTTTGCTCCTTGCATCTGGGAACCACATGTGCAAAAGGGTCCTACAGAGGAGTTGGGGGTTGGCTTCCCTAGGTTATGTCCCCCTCCCTGTCATACCATGGTCAGACAGAGGTGTGTCCTGAGCCTGGGGGCTCTGCTCCATGGGCAGCAGCTCTGGGTGCTGAGCCTCTCCCCACTGGACACTGCCAGGGCAGAGACTGATTCCAGGGACAAGACAGCACTGATGGCACTGCTGTCTGCTCACTAAACTAAACCTCAACCATCTCCCCAGAAAATTATCAGCCCTGGGAGTGTGTCTACAGGTCAGCAGCCCAGGAGCTGGGAGAAGCTGTATGCTGTTGCTGCTGCTGCCATGCCCAGGATGTGCCCCAGGCCCCAGCATGGCTGGGCAGGCAGGGCAGTGAGTGCTGCAGCTCAGCCCAGCACCTGCCTGTCCACACCTCACACCATGTGCAACAACCTCAAACCCTCCTAGAGCTTCCACACTGTGTCTCTCAAACTGCTGCTCTTCCCCCCAGACATCCCACAGATATGTTAAGTGGCACAGGGCCATGACTGAGCCTGCAAGCCCCCGCAGTTCCCCTGTGCTGGGATGACAACTGCCCATTTATTCCTTCTCTGTTTTCTCTCTCTTGGTGAGCCTTTGATCCATGGCATTACTTTGCCTCTCACTCCACGACAACTTAATTTCTATAGTAACCTCCTGTGCTGGATCTTGTCAAAAGGCTTTTTGAAAATATGAATAAACTGTCGAGTGGTTTTTCCTCTACTCACTCTTTACTGAAGTATTAGAAGAACTCTAATACAAGAAATGAGGCTGGATAGTCCTGGCTCAAGCCAAACACATTGCAATTATCCAGCCATTCAGGTTTTGATAATTGTCTCTTCCAATTTGCCAAACACACAGGATTTTCCCTTGCAATGCTCCCAAGGCACCAGTAAGGCCATCCCTGCCATGGTGGTCCCTGGGGACAACCTGGAGAAATGAGAGTCCCAATCCTGCCCCAGGCCAGTCACGAGGGGGATTGCCACAAACCTCTTCAGCTTGTTCCAAAATTTTAATTAATCTATGAAAATTTCCTATCTGCAAATAATTCAGACCTTATGAAATTCCAATAAAACCATTTATCACAGCTGGCAATTTGATGCTGGCAGCCGAGCTCTCGGACGCTTGGGGAGTAATTGATAGCCTAATATAATTTTAAATTAGGGTTTGTGTTATTTATTTCAGCCTTCTGAAAACACCTCTTTGTTTGGGTTAAACCCCACTTCTCCTGTGACACTGCAGGCAGCAGGCACACACTCAGGACCCTGCCTGCTCCTGCTGCCTGTCTGCAATGAGGCCAGGGACCCCCAGCATCCCGTGCAGGCTGCGACACCAGGAGCAGGGCTGGTGACATGGCTCTGCATCCCTTGGGAGCAGGGGTGGCTCCCGAGGCTGGGGGGCTGGGAAGGAGCAGCAGAGCTGAGAGCGGCACAATGTACCCACAGTGGGGGCTGAGCACGACCCCAGCTCACCACTTTTGCAGTTAAATACTCGGATGGAGTAATTTACACTTACGCATCCATCACCTTTCATGGACGTGGGATCCTTCTCCCCCTGCTGAGTAACATCCCTGCCTGTTGCTAAACAGCTATTACACCCTATTGCAGGGTGACTGAATTTTGAAGGTGGGAGAAGGAAAATGATCCCTGTACTTACGTGGTATCAATTCTGTAACACATTCAAAAGCTTGAAAAAGATACTGAGTAATGAATATGTAATGTCAGCCGAAATGTGACAGTCTCACCATCCCTCCACTACAGCACCCACCAGTAATCCCAGTGACAACAGGAGCAGCAAGAGACAGGACGGGGCATGTAATGGGAGGCCTGTGGGCACTCCAGTGCCTGTCCAGGGCTTCCACCACAGAGTCCCAAGCTGGGAAGGGGTTGTTGGTGACATGACAGGGTACCTGGGAAGGGTTGGACACAGCAGGGACAGCAAGACTAGGAGAGATGCAAGGCAAGAGCATTTGATGTGATTCATTAATTAATGGGCACACTGGGCCTTGAAAATGCAAAACGTTAAAGAGCTGCAAAGGATTTAATGTTTTAAATTATTTATCCTTTTTTTTCTCTCTTTTTCTAACTAGACACTGTGAGGAGCAGCCTATGTGTGGCCAACTGGGAGCAGTGTGGCCATGCCTGAGGCTGGTGGGAGAGAAACTAGTGCAGGATGGGCTTCATCTGCTGCTGCCCAGCCCTGGGATTAGCACCAGGAGCCAGATCCATGGGGCAGGGGCCACGTGTGAGGCAGAGTAGGCAGCATTCCCCAGCCAGGAATCACTGGGACCCTGTAGGGCTACTGCCACCAAAGGGCAGCTCTGCGGGCCCTGGGGCATCATGATGGGATTCCTATAAATATCCCCTGTCCTCCCCATCTCTGCCCCTGGGCATGGCAGAGTACAGCTGCTTAACCCTTTCTTGGGGACCATCAGGACACTGAGCCAGGGGCATAATTGAGCAGGGGAGCGATTATCACGTTAAAAATCTGGACACAACCCCATAACAAGATTTGCAATTTGTACCAGGCAGGCAGGCAGGCTGCAGGGTACTTTCCCTATTAGGGGCCACATGCTGTTGGCAATCACATTAGTGGGGCTGGGATTTAGCATCAGGAAATCAAAGTGGTCCCTGCAGACCCCAGCCGATTGCCAAAGGAGCTGGGCAGCCAAGGGGCAGGGAGGGGCTGCTCATCCCTGCAGCTCCCTGCTCACAGATGGAACAAGCTATGCTGGGGTCCTCCTTGCTCCTGCCAGCACAGGGAGCCACGGCGTCCTCCCACTTTGTGACCTGGTGGCTGATCCCCCTTAGATGTCAGAACACAGTTTGCTCTTCTCCCAGCTGTGCTGAAGCCCCAGCAGAGTCCCAGCCCTTGCAGCCACACTGCTCTCATTTACTATTTTATTCTTTGGATCTATTGGTTAAACAGATTTTAACCCACACAGTCTGGAGCTATTGATACCATGCCGTGCTAATTTGTTAGCTGGCTGTCAAGTAAATGAAGTGAAATGCCAAATATTAAATGAAATGTATTGTGTGAAATGGGCCAGTGCCGAGTTCCCCATTTCCCATGTGGCATTCTGCTCCCATGCAGGGCTTATGGGCCTGGACGCTGGCAATAGGTGCTCTTGTGGTGTACATTGGCATGTGGGATACCTGCAGGGCTCCCCTGGCCCCATGGCTGTGGAGGGTCCAGGAGCTATGCTAATGTACACAGCAGCTGGGACATGCAGCTGTCTACAGCCAGTCCTTGGTTCTCAGCCCTCTGCCCTCAGGGGGGAGGATTGCACTGCTGCATCCCAGTGCCCATGACACCCCTCAGCTCACTGGGCACCCTCTCTGCCCCTCAGTGTGTGCCCTGAGGGGTCCTGCCACCCCCCCAAGGGTTGATGGAGGATGGTCTGTGCTGGGCCAGCTGAGTGAGTGCAGGGGGGAACCTGCTCCCTGAGTGCTGTGCCTGGGAGATAATTTATTTGGTGAGTTATGACTTTGTTTTCCCCTATGTAAATATCTGGGAAGCACAGCTAATGTTCTGTGCACAGCTGAGGCAATTACAACCCTCAGCACAGCTCTGCACCCCTGGTCCCCTTATGGAGATCAGCCCAGCCATGGCCCTGCCCCATGCAAAGGGAGAAATTCCCATTAAACCACTGCAGTGAAACATGGCCACCCCTGCCCACAGCCCTCACCAACCCCACTCCAGGCCCTTGGGACTGGATGTGCTCTTGGGGCAGCCCCACGAAGGCCAGTTGTGCTGGGATTACCCTTCAAGCTGTACCCTGGGTGGTCTTTACAGCTGTTCCAGGGGCTGAAAATGTGCAGAGGTGATTTTTCAGCTGTGCTTGCGGTGCCTTTCCAGCTGTGCAGGGGTGGAAGAGGACTGGCTTTTCCAGCTGTTCCAAGGAGATTCGAGCTGCCCTCAAAAATGTTGGGGAAGAGCCCTATAGCCCCACAGCCCCCCCCACAGATCAGGTATAGTCCTAGGTGACAGGAGTGGGGTGATGCTCCAGTCCTGAGGGCTGCTCATTTCTCTAAGGGGGACAGGTGTCTGGGCCATGGAGCCTGGCAGCAGCTGTGTCTCCCAGGTCCTGGCCCCTCGACGACAGGCAGCCCCTGAATCAGCTTCATTAAGAACCATTGATCTGTTTCCTGCTTAATATATTTTTCATTTCCAAATGTTTTTTTCCAGGCTCCACAGCATTTGCAGCTTGTACCAATTAAGGCAGCACAGAATGAGTGGTGCAGCCCATTAATTAAACTTACAGGGGGAGATTAAGTGCCCACTCCATTCTCCCTGGCAGGTCTCTGAGCAACAGGCGTGCTGGGGACGGGAGCAAGGCTGAGCACTCACGTGCTGGACACCTGCCCTCTGTCCCTCCCTACCTGTCATGTTCCCAGCTGGCCATGGAGCCCCTGCCATGCTCAGCTCCAGCCCGTGGCTTCTGGATGCTCACCCTGGGCACAGTGTGGGCTGCAGAATGGCAGGAGCAGAGGGAGTGGGAGCTGCCAGGCCCCCATGGACCAGGGCTTAGAGCTGGCTCCTGCTGGCTCTGTTCAGAACAGGATGCTCTGCTCAGTGTCTGCATGTCAGTGCCTTCATTTGGGAAGGGGTGCAGACACACGGGGATGCTGCCTTGTCTTGTGCCTGCCGGGGACAGGAGCTCATACTGGTGGCAGAGCTGCGGCACCCACTTTGTTGAGTGGCTTCTGTCCTCATTGCAGAGCAAGGGGACCTGGGCAAGGGGATCCCTGGCTTATACCTCTGCTGAGCCAGCTGTGGGCACAGCTCTGCCCCATGCTCACAAAGGGGCTCAGGAACCAGCTGGGGGTTTGCTCAGATGGGTCTTGGGCTCATGGCAGCCCTTTACACCCCTCCTTTGGCAGAAGGTGCCTGTGCCGTGCTGCTCCCTCCAGAATGCACTCGGGCCACCCGAGCTCCAGGCACCAACACCGAGGAGCAGCGCACGGTGCTTGTGCTGTCATGTACTGTTGCCATGGAGATGATCACACTGTCACGTGCTGCTGACATCCTCCCACCCAGGGCACATGTGCAGCCCCTCTGGCACTCACTTGGGTGCTGATAATGCCAATGGGCAGGTGGCACACAGCCCTGCAGCAGGAGGGAATGTAGATGCAGGTAGATCACCCCATTGCAGAGGGGAACTGTTGATGAGTCCTCCAGACATTAATTTAGACAAAAGAGGGGAAAATAGAGCCATGCCCAAAACCTGGAGCACAGCCCAAACCCTGTGTTGGAGGGGAGGGAGAAGGCAGAGCTGCTTTCCTCTGGACAAGGATGGCAAAAAAAAGGGGTGGTGCAAAAAGCAAAGACCAAATGGGGAGATGCTGAACTCAGTGAAATGGTGGAGGGTTCATCTGGGGTGGTGTCAAAGAGTCAGAAGGTAACCCACTATACATCCCCCATCAGCTCTGTATAACAGATTCACTGCCTCTCTGGGCAGGAGCAGAGCCTGGCAGGCACAGACTGCTGCACCAATAGAGCACCATGGATTTCTCTTCAGCATTTCACTTATTGCCACATGACATTTTGATTAAAAACTTGTTTTATGAGGAATTAAGAGGACAGAGTAGATGGATTAAAAACCTGCCCATGGACAGATTCCCTGCCTGGTCTTGTTAATGGGGAAACATCAAAGAAAGGCTATGCCAAGGAGAGGCCCTGGGGACTAAAACTACTGTTTGCAGCAACAGGTAATGTGATATTGAAAAAACTTCCCTGGTGTGGTGAAGGTTTGAGAAATAATAGCGAGGAAGAAGATGGTTTGCTGCTGCATCACAGCCTGAGGTGCCAGGAAAAGCACAGCAGAGCTTGTGATATGCTTAGGTATAGGTTTGAGGAGAAATGGGGTGTCTTCCTTCCTGAAACACATTTCAACACAACTCTGTGGGCAGAGCATATTAACCTCTGAGTTTTCTATTTGCTTAGGTTTTTTGCCTTCCTGTGAGGAGCTGGTTCTGTGGAAAACCAGCCCCCATCCCTGCTTTGGGACACCCAGTCTGGCCATAGGCTCTCCACTCACCTGACATCACTGTGAGCACAAGGCAAGGGCAGGATGCACAGGCTTGCTGGGGGCTGGTGGGTTTGAAGAAACTTGCAGCAGGTGGTGGGCTTGGAGCAGGTGACAAGGAATAAACCCAGCCTTGCTGGGGGCTGAGCCCCTCCTGCCCACGGGCTGCAGTGGACTGCATTGTGTGAAGCAGGGGGAGAGCAGGATGCTGCCTGGTCCCGTGGGCTTGGGGCACCCACCAACTCTGTCCCAGCAGCAAGGCTGGAAACGCCTCAGGAGGCTGTGGGGTGCGGTTGGGGTGTGCCAGAGCAGGACCAGCATCCCCTGCCTACACTGACACCAGCACTGGCACAGTGGCACCCACAGCATCACTTGGTGTTTCCCTGCCTCATTGCTTTCGATTTAGCAGTTTGGGGAGCATCTGCATTATAATTAGTAATTACCAACAGTGCTGCTCCAGCCCAGCTGTTGCCTGCAAGGTTCCTGCTGCCACTTGGGGCTGCCCTGCTGGGGCAGCCAGAGATACCCTCAGCCTGCCTGCCCTGCTCTCCTCCCTGTGCCAGCAGGAGAGCAGAGGGTTTGGCACTGGTGGTCCCCAGCCAGGGAGCAGGACTTGCTGAGCAGGGCTCTGTGCAAATGCATGGGGGTCCCAGGTCCCAGTGTCCCAGCTGCAGCCCTGTGGGAGGAGAGCATCACTGTGGCATCTGCAGTCACAGCTGCCTTGGTGTGTGCTGCAGCAGCTCCCTCTGCTAATACCTGCTCTTGTCCCTGCTCCTCCAACTGATTAATTCCTCATGTGGCTCCAGAAATGCTGCTGTGGTGCCTGGAGCAGGGATCTGCATCTCCCCTCTGCCTGAGAAGAGCAGCTTGTCTAGGAGAGAGCCTGAGGGAGTGTCCCCAGGCACTGCAGTCACCTTCCTTGCACCCCTCCGGGGTGATGCCTGCCATCACCATGCCAACCCTCTCCTGCAATTCCTGACCCGTGGATCCAGGACCTGTGAGGTGGGTGCAGCAGCCAAGGGCAGGTTCCCCCTGCAGAGCTCTGGTCCTGGTTGCTTCCATCCCCTCCCCGGCTCACTGGGCCAGTGGTTCATTTTAACAAGGCTTTTAGGCTTAAGTGCTGCTTGACATGACTGGGAGAAATTGATATTTTGAGAATGAGCTTGTGAGGGGCCATGAATAATTCACGCTGGGGCGGTTCCGTTCCCATAAACAGGCTGCTAAAAAAGCCAAACCCAGCTCTTAACAGGGAAACAAATTCCCATCCTCCAAAGCTCCAGACCCCAGCTCAGCCTCTGATGAATCTTTCATCTCCAGAATGGGTGCAGTGGCAGGGAGGGAAGCTGGCCCCTGTACCCTTTCTGAGCATCCTGTGGTGACACCTGCTCCTCACACCAGGGTGAGCAGTGCAGCCCTGGGGAGCCCTGCTGGAGTCACTGGTGGCAGTGGCACAGAGGCCAGGCAAGCTGGCAGTCAGCAGCATGTCACCAGCCCCAGGGGCCTGGTTTGACCCCTTTATTTCATTAGGTCCCTTTTTAAAGGCTACCTGTGGGACTGAGGGCAGTGACCCCCCACTGCAATGAACACATGGTGAAGCCTGTCACACCAGGGGAGGCTCTGGGAACAGGGTGCACACACCTCAAACCACCAGGGCAGGCAGCAGGGCAGAACCTGGGGACACAGGGCAAGAGCACAGGACAAGGAGCTTGAAGGGGAACTGGGCTCAGGCCCTCTGCAAGCATCCAACTGTCCAGCTGAGGGTGCCCTCATGGAGAACTCCAGGACTCCCTCTGAGCACATGTGAGGATGAGCACGCAGGAAGGCATAGCACTGCCAGGCTGGAGCACAGCATTGGCATAGGAATGATGGGTTTGAAATGGCCATGGAAGAATTTGAGCTGGAAATTAGAAACAGTGTCCTCACTGCCAGAGCAGCCAGCCCCAGTGTGACCCCAAGATGGACAGTCCAGAACATCAGCTCAAGCCAGGTTGGAGAGAGAGAGCTAAGGGAGAGACGGATGGATGGATGGATGGATGGATAGATGGATGGATGGATGGATGGATGGATGGATGGATGGATGGATGGATTCCATCAAGATTGCAGCAGCCAGGCATGAAGCCATTCCCAATTCCAAATGCCCTTCCTTCAGGGTGTGCCCTCCCCATGCCAGCAAGGCTCTGGCATCCAGCTGCCAAGAACTTTGTCCTCTGCACCATGGCTGGGAGACCTCTGTGCAACCCAGGAGCATTCCCCTACCTGTCTCAGTGCTGCTGTAGAGAGGCTGGGATCCCCTTCCCTACTCATAGGGGTCAGGACAGGACCACTTGCTGCTCCCATTCCTTGCATGGGTCCATTGGGAAGTGCCTCCATGGTCCCTCTCCCAGCCAGAGGCACTGCATGGTGACAGCAGTGTCTGTTTGCTGCCACTGAGGATCCCTCTCTCTCTGGCTGCTCATTACTGGACAGCTTCCAAGTGACAGGGCTGGATGACACTAATCTGGCTAGTTTCACAGCATGAGCCCATGTGGCTGCCCCACAGTAGCTCCACCAGGGAACTGGAGGTTGCCCAGGTTTTCACAGGAATCCTGGATCAGCCTGGGGAGGAGGGATCCAGGGAGGTGAGCATGGGACCAGAACCAAGCTATCATGATAGTGACCATGAGCACTGAGGGCTACCTGGAATGAGCTCAGGAAGAGTTTCCCCCCCACTTCAGACTGCAGGAAACGTGGACACCAATACAGCCCAGATGTCCCCCATCCCTGGGCTACATATCAGCTGTACAGGATTCCTCGGCAGTGCTGCCATTCTCACAGATTCTGGTTGTCTCCTGTCCAGCTGAGACCCTCAGTGACCCTCGGGATGCTGATGGCTTGAGGGGAGCAATGCTGCATGATAGAGGAAATGCAGCCATCACTGGGGCCTAGGAATGCCCAACGAGGGGTAAGGGGGACAGCGTGGGCACCTGTCTCCTCCACAGGCACCCGTGGCTGTGGCTGCACCAGAGCTTTGCAGTCCCTCCACCCTCCCATCCAGGTTGGCAGGAGCTTGGCAGGGACTCAACCTCCCTCAGGTTGGGTATGTGGTGAGGGGGCAGAGAAAACCCACAGCCTTCCAGCAACACCCCACACCCTGGGGACAAAGGCACTGATGGCTTGGGGACAAGGACCCGCAAAGGCACCGATGGCTGGACTGGGAGTGCGAGCGATAATGCAGCACCCTGTCCCCCGGGGGTAACAGAGTACCCTGTCCCACAGGGGTGACGCAGCACCCCGTCCACCAGGGAGTGACACAGCCCCCTGTCCCCCAGGAGCACAAGGGTGACACAGCACCTTGTCCCCCGGGAGCTCGGGGGGTGACACAGCACCCTGTTCCCCAGTAGCACAGGGGTAATCCAGCGTCCTGTCCCCCAGGAGCTGGGGGGAAGCTCCCGCCGGCGCCTGGGCGCGGAGCCGGGCAGCGATTAGCGAGGAAGAGCCCTGCAGCCCCGAGCTGCGCGGGGAGAATTAGCAGTAATAAGTCATGATCATCCCCTGATGACGAGCACTTAATGTGTGCCGGTTCTGCTATCAAAGTGCCTCTTAAACCCCAATCGCCCTGTCGATAGCGATGGCAGCGGCTGATGGATCCCCAGTCGCCCGGCCGCCCGGCCAGGTCGCTCCCGGCATGCCACAGGCAGGAGCATCGATTTCCCACAACTGCAAAGAGGCAAATATTTGAAAAGTGATAAATAAGGGGAGCTGCCGTCTCTGCTGCGCACGTCAGCGCCCGGGATTAAGGCAACGAGGTGAGACTGCCCAATTAAATCCCAATGAAATGGCCGCAAATTCAATTTTTCCTTTTGCCCATATCCATCCCAAGGGCCGATTGGGGGGGAGGGGTGGGGGGGGGGGGGGGGGNGGGGGGGGGGGCTGATAACACTGGGTTCATCGATTGGCACTGCTGGGAAGAAATCTCTCCGAATTCAATTAGTTGGGAAAACACAAGGGGCATCACAGGGAGCAGGGCTGTGACTGTGCCTTTGTCATACCCCAGGGAATAGAACACCAAGCACCTGCTGCAAATCACTAGAGGACCACTGGGCACAGTGGTGACAGCACCTATGGGGGGCCCACACTTGGTTTGAAACCCTTGAGGGTCACCCCGGGTCTGGCACCCCAGCAGCGTCTGCGGAACATGGTGGCAGGAGCTGTGTGGGGGAATCAAACATCCTGCTCCCTCCCAGCACTGATGGCACTGACAGAGAACAGCTTGTGTGCAGTAAACTGTGCCCTGAGCAGTGCCTGTCCAGTGCTGACCTGCACAGAGCAGAGCTGGCCCCGGTGGGGACAAAGCTGTGGGTGCTCTGCACACCCTAATAGGGTGGGGAGCTGGAATGCCAGGGCTGGGGGCTGCAGCTGATGCCCAGCCCCTTCTTCCAGAGCTCCATCGCAAAGGGATGACCCTGCCGGGATGAACAGCCATTATGTCTCATCGCCTTGGAAACCAAGAGGCAGCTCTGAGGAGCCTCTCAATCTCCTCCCCTTTCTCTTACTAGCTGAGACCCACGGTAAGAGGCCAGAGGGATTTGGGGATGTGAGGCTGGGGACAAGCCCAGGCTGTGCTGCTGGGTACAGGCATGGCGGCTGCCTGTCCCTGCCAGCCACTGGGCACCCTGCTACCTGCTGCCTTGCTTGGTTTCTCCTCCTATGTATGAGAGACCCTCGATGCTCAAACTACCCTGAGTAATGGGGGAGTCTCACTTCGTCCCAACATTGGAGGCACGGGGGGGAAAATGTGTATTCCAACCAGTCCCTGCCACTGTGGAAAAGAGATGTGTGGTGGTGGGTGAAGAAAAGGCTCCTCAGCCTCAGAGCCATCAGCCTCGCTGGGCTGTGGAGATGGGCTCAGTGGGGCTGCGGGGAGCAGGCACTAAGGTCCTGGCAGGTATGGCAGTGTCCTTACAGCTCTATTCCTCTGCCACCTTCCCTGGGTGGCAGCCTGCACCAGTGGGGACAGGAGACAAAGGGCTGCAGCGGGGGCTGGGGTGACAGAATGAGAGATGTTGGGACAGAAGGTGTCCCCAGCCAGCACACCCCTCCTCTGTGGCACAGCAAAGCCCCTGCTCAGAGCCCGGCCAGTGGCCAGCAGCCTCCATCCGGGATGGGCAGGGACCGCTCCTACTCTCCGCGAGTCCAGGGCTGTCGTGATGACTGGGAAGGAGCACTTGCCCGGACAGGGATGGCAGGAGCAGGCTGCGAGGCACTGGGGCAGCTGCTCTGGCTCAGGAAAGGTGCTTTTACCGGCTGCAGGCACAGCTGGGACCGGCTCCAAGCACAGCTGGGACTGACTGGGGGCTGCCCCGTGCAGCCGGGACAGGCTGAGCGCTGGGGCGAGAGGCGGCGGTGCGGCCGGGGCGCCGTGCCCGGCTCCGGCCTTTCCCTGCCTGACTTCCCGGCGCTGTGGGGAGCAGGAGCACAGCCTGCTGGCTGCCAGCTGCACGGCCCGGCCCCGACTGTGCCTGCCTTCTGGCGGGAGCCAGACCCACGCAGGGCACCCCTGTAGTCCCAGACAGACACCCCGTGGCCCTGTGCAGGAAATCGCCACAGCCCGCCTGCTGCAGCCCTGCCAGAGCACCTGTGATGTGCTGACTGCCCCAGCCCCACCATGCCCAAAGCATCCCAGGACATGCCAAACCTCCAGCTAAATGGTGAGTGAAGGGCTGGAAAGCCCGGCTGGTTCAGAGGACGGGATCCCCTTGTGGCAAGAGGGACAGTGGCTCCATCCTGATATTGCAGCAGGACCAGTGACACGCAGCTGGGGCTTGCTAAAAGCAGTGGCACTGTGTGTGGTCATGGGGCCAGCATCACTTCAGCTGGCAGGGAGCAGGGTCAGGACACGTCTCTGCTTCCTGCTGCCTTTTGCTTCCAGCCCTGTAGCACCACGTTGCCTGGCAGCCTTCATTCTCCTCTGCCTTCCTCTCCCTGCAGTCCAGTGACTGTCATGTGAGTCTGAACAGGAGTGGAAGTGGAGGCACTGTGTTATGGGGGACAGGCTTGCCTAACAGAGGGCTTAGGGGTCATGATGCAGTGTGGAGCCTCTCCTAGAGCACTGGGGGCGGGTAGAAGAAGCCCATGCAGGATCCATGACACAGGCAGGTGGTGGCTAATGTATGTCCCTGCTGCCTGTGCCCTCACACACACTTCTGAGCCCACAGGAGCAGGTAGCTGGGCTTCCCCCTCCTGCCTGAAAGGTCCAGGAATGACTCTGCACCCCAAAGCTCCTGGGCCCTGGTCTGAGACTTGATATTCTGCCCACTCCCTTACACACATTGGCAATTAGAGCATAATTGTAATATTTGCATATTCATAACAGCTGAAATTAATCGCATTTGCATAATGGTAATGAAAGGGACTTCATTAATTACCACTTTTTTCTGGGGATTTTGCATGTAAGTGGATTCCATTAGGCAGGTTGAGCTGTGGTGGATGCAACGGTGGGATGGGAGCCGAGTCACTGAATTACAGATGGAGCTGTGAGGAATGATGGCATCACTGCCACCCTGCGTGCCCCAATTCACTGTGCCCCACTGCCGGGCTCAGCTGTGCTTTGGGGACTCGGGCAGTGACTTCCTACCTGTGCCCAAACCCGGTCACTTCCCATTGTTCTGCTGACACCACACTTGCCTCAGGCACCCTGCTGCAAACAAGACATTGTGGGTGGGAACGGGGATGGGCACCATGGGCTATGGAGACACAGAATTTCCCCTGTAGGCATTGCAGGGATGGCATCCTGCTCCATGTGCTCAGCTAGGGTGACTACTGCCACCAGCCCCTGTGCCTGGGGTCCCCTCTCCTGCCCCAGGGAGATGCTGGGCAGTGGGGCCAGCCAGTGTGGGCACATGGCTTCCACTGCATCACCTGTCACTGCAGGGCCCTTCCTTTCCAAGGGGATGCACCAGCTTGGAGCTCCACAGCACAGCCCCGCTCGCCCTGCGCCCGGCCAGCACGGCTCTCTCCTGGCAGGGATGGAGGGGTGGGCAGAGGAGCAGGGCTTTGCTGGTACAGCCGCGCCAGAGCCAGGCAGGAGCGATAACCCCGCCCAGGGAGCTTTGGCACGCAGTGGTCCCTGGGTGACTGTCCATCCTTGAGGAGTGAACACCTTCCTCTGCCTCCCAGCCCACCTGGGTGTGCATGGTCAGTTCAGCCTCGTGTGCGTTGCTGCCAACAGCAGCTGAAATAATCAACACGCACCAGGTTTGGGGAAAACGGCTCCGCAATGGTGCTGGGAAGTGACAGGTTCGGTTCGGCCCCGGCATGTGCTGCGTGTGGACAGCTCTGCTCTGCTCCAGGAGGACGGTCCAGCCGCAGGGCACCTCTGCTCAGCTCCGCATGGGAAGAGGCTTTCCCGGGAGACGGAGCTCGTTGACTCCTTATTGATGACTCTTTCCCTCCTGCACGTCTGGGGAAGAGACCTGCTGAATAAATCAGTGCAAGAGACAGATTATGGCAGCTAAAGACTCCAAATGAGATGATAATTGCTGTAGTAATGACAACGAAGACCTGATGCTGCCGATAAAGAAACATCTCTCCTGCTCTTGCCTAGTGCCCGGACAGGGCTTTGGCACAGGCGCAAGGATGAGGCTGTCCCCAAGGACACCAGGGCCAGGCAGCGCTGCCCTCGCTGTGCGCAGGGCAGGGCTGGGCGCCCACGGCGAGGGCGGTCGGTGCTGGTCCCCACCGCGGCAGGGATGGGGGTGTTGTGGCCAGGCGAGGGGCCCGAGGTGGGCAGCCCCGGCGGGGCTGTTTGCCTGGTTCTCCCGCCGCTGCGTGTCAGCTCTAATTAGGCAAACTTCTGTATTCATTGAGAGCCCAGCCAGCGGAGAATTCCACAATTGAATTTTAATGCCCTAAAAACACATTACAATCAGCCTGATTAATTAAGAGATGGCTTAACATGGTGACCGGGCTGCAGCTGGCTGTGCTGGGCAGGGGGGCCACAAGGACCGGCTCTTCCGGGGACGGGACTGTGTATGCTGGGGCTGATCACTGAGCCCATGGGGCTGTGGGAGGGGTGAGAGCCAGGGGCTGGCTGTGCCCTGGAGATGCCGGGCTGTAAAGGATTCCTGCACCTCCAGGCAGAGAAGGGCTGAACTCAGGCCTCGGGCACCTGGTCAGCCTCGGCTCAGTGGGAGCATCCCCTTCTCTCCATGGGCTCTGCTTTCCCCTATCAGGTTGGCCACTGGGGCCCTGTTGAGTGCCTGTTCCCTGTGTTCCCACTGTGTCCCCACTCTGGGCATGGGGACTGACACTGTGCCATGCCACTGCCATGAGCTGGGCTCTTCTGGGGGGAACTCACTTGCTTTTGTCTGTGAGTGAACTGTTGACAAGCTGGCAGGCTCCTATTAATAACTAATAGCTAATAACTAATACATACTATTAATAACTAATGATGAGCTGGGAGGTTCCGATTAATTTGTATCTGCAGTGATTCCCTGCGGTGCCAGTGATGCTGGCTAATAGGCTGCCACTTCCCTCAAGGCAGCTCTGCCCTGCTCCCAAGCCACTTCTTGGTGTCACCATGCTGTGCTCAGCCCAAACCAGGCTGTGTCCTAGTACATGTCATTGCTTGGGGCGGCCTCACCAGCCCACCTGGACACTGTGGGGTGAAGCACCCCCAGGGAAGCCCTTCACCTGCATCCCACCATGAGTGCTGGGTAGTGGGAGTGGTCCCTGCAGACCCTTTCTGGGTTGAATTCCACAGGGTGCCCCTGGTCAGGGAGACGGTTTGGCCAAAGCCCATCCTCCTGCTGTGTAGTGAATGGAAAAGGGAGGAATCCATAATCATGATGTAAAGGAGACGGTGCAACCAGCAGGACATCAATCAGAGGGGAAGTGATAAAGGGAGCCTCTTGACAGGAGGGGCCAGCAGTGGAGGAAGGGATGGTGGCAGCATCATGAGGCCAAAAGAAATTTTGGCACGACAATAAATCCTGGAGAGCTGGAACCGCTCGAGCACTAATGATGAGGCGAAAACACCAGCCACATTTAACAAATATTTCTGCTCTGTATTTGGAGAGAAGCAGGAAGACATGCTTGAATTGTACAAGAGTGATGAAACCATCTATTAATTACTGCCGGGAATGTTAAACAACATCTGCCAGCTCAGCGGGCCCAGGCACCGCCTGCCCTGGCCTCCTCCAAGAGCTGGAGCAGAATTTGGCCTCCTCATTAATTTCCTACAAAATCTTGGAATAGCAAGAAAATCCTGGCCAGCTGATGGAGAGCCCACCCATGCTGGGAGCTGCAAAGGATGCAGGAGTGCTCAGTCCTTAACTTGTCTCTCCTGGGATTTATATCATGTTTGCACCCAGATCAATCCTTCTTGATGAAGAACAGCCATAAGTTGGCAAAGGTTGGGCTTTTGTTTCCCATAACTTGGTATATAGATTTTCTTATAACCATGTGTTTTTGGAGGTTGCAAGTAGGGGAGGCCTGAGCTGGACAACATGTTCATTAAGGCATCCTGCAGGAATCTTTGTCACAGCTTTGGGAGGGACTTCCATCTTTCCCTGCATCTCCCATGTGCTGTGCAGTGCCTGCAACCAGAAAAATGGAGGGGACAGAAGGACAGAAGGGATAGGGGGGCAGGGAATGGAGGAGATGAGATACAGAGAGGGTGGAGGGATAGAGAGGAAGAAGCAGAGGAGGAAGAAGAAACAGAAGGCAAAGATAAAAAAGAGGAAGAGAAGGAGGAGAAAGGGGGTCCAGGAGGGGAGGATCCCCCAGAACCAGGGCAAGTCCCTGCTGTGGCACAGTCCTGCTGCACCCCATCATTAGCAGCAGAAGGTGGTGTCTTCATTTTAGGAGGTGAGCAGCAAAGGTGGCTGAAGGGCACAGCAGACTTCGATGGCAGAAAACAGGTGGCTCAGCAGCAGAAAGACACTAATTAACAAATTAACTCTGTACAGTATGCACTGACCAGGGTAAGCAGAGGAGGATTTGACAGAGTGACAATCCCACCAAAGGGTCCCCAATGGGCAATGAGGCTGCCACCTCCCTTCAGTGCCAGGGCCTTGAGTCAAACCACCATTGGTGCCCATGGCCATGGAAACAAGGAGGTCCAAGAAATTCAGGTGGGATTCTGGGTAAGGAGGAGAGCTGGGGATACACATGTAGCCAGCCAGGTCACATCACTCAGCAAAGCCTGCCTCAACACCGGGGAGCTGGGAGGGGTACCCCAGCAGGGATGATGGGGCTCAGGGCACAGCCTTGTGGGGATACAATGGTCTTGGGGAGTTGAGGCTGGGGTGGTGCTGGATCCTGTGGAGAGGCTTTTCATGTCTTGGGCCCTTTGCAACCCAAGGGAATAGGTTTAAGAAAGACCACCTTTGGTGAAAAATCATGAGATTTAATGCAAGCAAAACTCCTGCAGCTGCCTCTGCAACATGCTGGGTCATACGTGGATTATTTTTCCCAGCCTTTTTCTACACATAAAGAGGCTGGAATTTACTCACTATAAAAGTCAAAATCCAAACATGACTGCAAAATATTGGGGTGCTTTAGAGGAAAGAAGAAAGCTTGGAGGGAACGGATGCCTGGGATGCCCCCTCCCAGCCCAAGCCCTAGATTCCCTCACACAGTTACAGGGTGCAAGGGGGAATGGGACAGGTCTAAGAGTGCCAAGTGTCAGTGGGATGGTGCCATCCAGCCACTCCAGCCCACAGCACCTCAGCCCCCATGACCCCCAGGGTGCCAGCTGGGAGCCTGGGACAAGCAGTTAAAATACAGAAATGTCAATTTAAATTAAAACATGTTTCATAAAGGAGAAAGATAAAACCTTCCCTGCAGCAAAATGAGACAAGAGATTTATGGGGTACTGGAAGGACTGGTGTCCCCACTTCAGTGGGCTCAGGGTGGGGGGCTGGCTTGGCTTCTGCTGTTGACACCACAGGGCACCCCAAGGCACTGCCACCTCCCCATCCCAGCCATCACAGAGGCCAGAGCTGGGTCTGCAACGAAATGTCAGCTCAACAATAAAATGTGCAGGAGCTACGTTTTCTTCAGGCTAATAAAACTCCTGGACAGCAGCAGAGATGCGTGGTACAGAGCTGCTTTCCCTCTCCAGTGCCCCACTTGGGCCCCTCCTCATTTTACTTGGGGATACAGGGCCCATCTGACCTTATGCTCATTGTGCTGCTGAGCACAGGCCCCAGCACCAGTGCGAGACACGGCTCCAGAGCTGCCTGTGCCACGGCAGGGAGTAAATCCTCTGCGTCCTGTCGAGGTAAAGTGACAAAATACCGGCCTGCAATGCAGGAACCGCAGTTATAACATGAGAAAATCAATGCAATATATTACCAGAGACATAAAGATGCTATTAATGCTTCAGCGCAGAGCCCTTAGCTTCGCCTGCCATCGCAGGGCAGGTTTACATGAGGGCTCTGTGCATTCCCATCTGGATGCTCAGGTCACCCACTTGCTGGGGCTCAGTTCTATGTTTACTCGCTGGCACCCCCACCCAGCAAAGCTTTCCTGCTCCCACACACAGACTCCTGGGTTTTGACTCTGCCAGGGGCCTGGGCTCCAGCTGGAGATGCAACCAGGACTACCAGGATGATGCATGGCCTCAGTGAATGCCTTTCTGAGCTTCAAGGACCCAGTGAGGCTGCAGCCCCAGGCCAGGCAGGTGCCAGCTCTCCTTCTAGGGATTCCAATGACTGTGCAGCTCTGCCATGCACCCACCTGCACTCAGGCACCTCCTGGAAAAGACTGAAGAGGGTGACAAACCCTGCACACCACAGAGTGAGGCCACAGGACATGTATGAGATGCAGCACTCTCCTGGCACAGCAGCTGCTGGCAGAGAACAGTCTGTGTCCTGGGGACATGTATGCTGGGTAAGGAGGAGAGCTGGGGATACACATGTAGCCAGCCAGGTCACATCACTCAGCAAAGCCTGCCCCAACACCGAGGAGCTGGGAGGGACACACCAGCAGGGATGATGCAGCTCAGGGCACAGCCTCATGGGAATACACTTGGGGACACAGGTGGGGAGGTGGGGCTGGGCTGGTGCTGGATCCTGTGGAGAGTATTTTCATATCTTGGCCCCTTTGCATCCCGAGGACACAGATGCCACTCCCTGCAATTGACAGTTTGGATTATTACTGAGAAGTTAAGTCAAGCCTCTTCTAATTGATTAATCAATAGCTTTAATTGAGTTGAGACTCCATAGTGGGTAGCTTCACCACTGTTATCCTCTTGGCCAGCACTGTCCTGACACCCCACCAAAAACTTGTTGCTATGGCTGGCTTCTGACCAGGCTGGGCTCCCAAAACACATCGAATTCCTGGGGCTTGCAGTTGCCCGGGGCAGCAGAAGGCATCTGCAGCAGCGACAGAGGAGTCGGACCTTTCAGGGCTCCTCCGGCATGGAGTAGGAGCCCACAAGAACAAGCTGAACACAAGGGGCTACAAAATGTCCACGGCTCGTGGTTCCCGTTTTGTCAGCCACGGCACAGCCCCCCGCCCGTGCACCCTGGGGACCCGGAGCTCGGGGAATGGGGACCGGGCACCGCCGGGTCACACCGCTGCACGCCCGAGCCACTGCTCTGCAGAAGTGGAGATGAGCATTTTATGGTAAAATATGCAGAGCATGGGACAAACGGAGAGAGCGTTTCTCGCATAATGAGACGCTGTCAGAGACAAGCTCCCTAGGAAACCAATTAAGAGGGCGTTTTGCGTGCATCAGGCCAACACCTGGCAAGACCCCGTTTTGCGGAGCGGATCCAGCACGGCCCTGTCCCGCAGACCCTCCGCCGCCCCCCCACGGCCGCGGGCGCGGCCCGGAGCCCCCAG
>VXBI01009828.1:1034140-1091487 GCA_013397375.1 Toxostoma redivivum
TCCTCAACACCCCCCCCGGTACGGCCGCGTCCCGCCGCTCCCCCATGGGCGTGGGGCAGCGAGGACCCTCTGTTGACCCTGCCGCTCTCTCCCAGGGGACTCGGAGGCGGGCGAGATGGGGCTGGCGGCCGTGCCCGGACGGCAGGCAGTCTTCCGGGAGGGCCTGGAGGCGGCCGTGCGCTACGCCAGGGCTGTGGGCTGCCCCAGGTAGGTGCGAGGCGGGACCCCCGCTCCGGCCACGCTCCCGGCCCCGCGGCGGCCGGGGGGGGTTCCTCTGCCCCAGCGCTGCCCCGAGCAGAGCCTGCCCTTTGCCCCGCGGTGCCTCCCGCCGCCGGGTCACCGAGCCTCTCCCGGGCAGCATCTCCTGCTCGGCCGTTCGGGACGGAGCCAGCTCAGGGCAGACCCCAGCGGCCTCAGCTCTTTGCAGTAGAGGCTCTTGTTCCCACCTCCACACGACAGTCCCCAGGATAATCCTCCCTTTTTCCTCCCCAACCAATCGTTTCCACCAGGACACCACAATAGTTGCTTTATTGAGGCCACGAGGACTCCAGCACAGCAGAGACACCGTAAAAGATGCAATTAGCCTGGCACAGCTCCCTTCAGAAAACCAACAGGCCCCTTTTATTCCACTTATTTTGCACCATTCTTTCCTGATGCAACTCAGTCCAAAGCTCTGTGGAGGGCATGAGCTAGGCAGGCCAGAGGCTGCCCAGCACTATTTGCACACTGGTACAGGCACATTGAAAAGATTTTTGTTTCTACTGTTCACCTTCCCCCAATGGTGGCTGAAGATGGCCTGGCACTTGAGCTCTTCATGGCAGGGCAGGCAGTCCAGCACGGGGGCACTGTCCCCTCCCTGCTCACAGCTCACATGCAGTGGCACCATGCGTGGGGCAGGCCCTTGGCAGAAGCAGCACAGCAGTTGCTGGTTTGGGAGCAAGAGCCCAAGAAAGCTCCAGTGTCAGGGTGAAAGAACTGAAGGCAGTTAACAAAAGAGGGAAGAAGCAAGGTCTGTGATTTGTCAGGCAAAAGGTTCAAAGCCATCCCTCTGTGTATTGAGGTGGGAGGGTGCATATTTGTGTCCTGGCTGGTCACTCGTTGGCTGCTGTTGTGTCTCCTGCAGGAGAGATGGCTCTTCTTACACCCTTCTGTGTCTGCTCCCCCAGTCTGGCCCCCTTTTCCATCAGCAGAGGAAGGTGTATTAGATCAGGCCAGTTGCTCAGCTGCTGCCTGTGATTATCCCTCTGTGCCTGTAGGATTCATGTGATGGCTGGGCGTGTTCCCCTGGGCACAGACCGGGCTGCAGTGGCAGGTGAGATGGAAACCATCTTCATTGAGAATCTCAGATATGCTGCTGACCTCCTGTCCCAGGTAAGTGGGGAATGGGTCCTGCTTTGTGTGTGCAGCTCTCAGGCTACCCAAGATGGGGAAGACCCCACGAGTCTGGCAGAGGGAAATTATGCTTCCTGCTGCAGAGATGACAGGATTCTCTGCAGGGTGACATTACTGTGTTACAGGAAGACATGATTGGACTGTTGGAGCCTATTAACAACCGCATCACTGACCCTCGGTACTATCTGAACACCCCACACCAAGGTAAGCAGACACCCAGAGTCGCCTGCAGAGGAAGAGAAGGATCTCCAAAGTCTGAAAGGTTCCCTCAGCATCTCCCACACCAGGAGGGAGGTGCTGAGAGAGCAGAGTTGATAAAGGGAGTAAGGGAGTCCTGGGCTTCTCTGTAAAGCTTCCACTCTGGGGGCAATGGTTTCTCATTTCTTGCCCCCTTAGCTGCTGCCATCCTGGAGAAAGTGGGACGGCCCAACCTGAAGCTGCAGCTGGTGAGTTAGCATCGAAGCTCTCCATGAGGGGAACTTGCACAGGTCCACAAAGGAGTTTTAGTGGCTATGGGCTTATTATCCCCTCCTGGGGACATTGGACAGGGACCATAGCACAGCTGTCCTTAACTGCTCACTGCTGAACAGCTGCACCCTCCCTTCTTCTCTCTCGCCCCCAGGATCTTTTTCACTGTCAGATCATGGATGGCAATTTGTCACAGAACCTGGAGACCTACTTCCCACTCATTGGTAACACCCTGTGCCCAGACTAACTCCATTGTGGCCACTGGGCAGGAGTGGCTTTGAGAGGGGGCCCTCCTACTTCAGGCTCTGCTGTATAGCTGGCTGGGGGTGTGGGGCTGCTCTTGGCTGCAGGCAGGGCTGCCTTGGGCATGGCCTCTCCCCTTCCCTCCCTAGGTCATATCCAGATTGCACAAGTACCAGGGCGGCATGAGCCCGATAGCCCTGGGGAGTTGAACTTCCCCTACATCTTCGAGCTCCTGGAATCCCTTGGCTACACTGGCTATGTGGGGTGCGAGTATGCTCCGAAGGGTGAGTAGGCTTGCAGGTCTGAGCCCCATGAGCAGGTTCAAGCAGAGCAGCTGGCTGGGTACTGTGTCACCCCTACCTGGGGATGAGGGTTCTATCCTGAACAGAAGCTGCTCCAGCTTCTCCAGCTGCAGCAGGAGACCTTGTCTGTCACTGCAGGAGACACCCTGGAAGGTCTGGGCTGGCTGCGATCCTACTGGGAAAGCCGCGGGCTGCAGCACGGTGGGACCAGCAAGGCAGCCAAGTAAAACTAGAAAATCATTAAGAATAAAAGACAAAGCAATGGCCTAACAGAGGAGCACGTGTCTTCTCTAGGACTAGGGGAGTGTAGTGAGTGGGATGATTTCCTAGAATGAGGTTAGGAGCATCTATGTCATTTCCCTTCCCCAGGTCTACTGGGCCAGCCCAAGCTGATCCTCATCTATACAAGTACCACCTGCAGCATCTTTGATTTAGTGATGGTTTAGGTACCACTTTAGGTGACTTCAGGTACACAGAAAACTCTCACTTCCAGGCTGCAGGGGTGTCCAGGGAGAGGTTTCAAGGCTCCCCACTAAGGAGAGCATTCCAGCTCGTGCCTGAAGTTGTGGAAAGAACACTCTGGATTTCCATGTACTGAAGTGCTCAAGGCTGTTGCCAGTGCCCAGCACTGACTCTGCAGCAGGGCTGCAAGTGAAGCAAGCAGTCCCCTCCCAGGCAGTCCAATCCAACGTAACAGGCTAGGAGCTGCCTGCACATGGATACTCAAGGCTGCTCCTTCTCTGGAGCAAGTGTAAGATTACAGAGCAAACCCAGCCAGCCCCAGTACCCAGGGCTGCTCTGCATCTCTACAGGCAGCTTTCCACAGCCTACAGTGACTGAGCAGGGATCTGGTTCAGTTTATTTCACAGATAGACCAATGGCTCAAATGTACACCCCCATACAACCTTCCTGTGATCCAGTTCACCGTTCCTGTCCAATTCATGCTCTCCCAAGGAAAACAAAAGGCCAGAAGCAGTTGTCCTCACTGCCTGTCAGGCAGTCCTGCAGTCAGGAGTCTTTCTTCCTAAAGCCAGAGCACTGTGTAGTGCTGCCCTGGGCAGAAGATGGTGCCATGCACACTCCTCGTTGCCTTCCCAGCAGGCATAACTCAACCTGTGGTTGCCAAAGCCACGTCCCTGAGAGTTACTCTGCTTCAGCCAGGCTGCAGCAGCCAAGCTCCTGCCCTTGCTGTTTGGTTCAAGGCCATTCAGTATCAAACCCACTGAAAACAGCACATAAGGGCCATACCAGCCAGCGAGCAATGAGGTGCACGTCCCCAAGCTCCTCAGGTCAGTAGCCATGTGTGCCAGTGGCAGCACTGCCTGCAGTGCCCAGGCACAGGTCCCCTCAGAGACCTCTTCTTCCCCATGGTCACCAATGGCACAGCTGTGCTGAGATTGGAATACACGTTGCTCCAGGATGTGGGTGGCAGTGCTAGAGCAGGCCTGTCCACAGGTTGAAGCAGGCAGTGTTGATAACTGACTCCAGGTGATGGTATGTGGACACCAGCTGTGGCAGAGGACTCTCGCTGTTCTGGGGCTGCACTGGGAATGGCTCCCGGAAAACCACGGTGAGGCTCTGCCAAGAGGGAGGAGAGGGTCAGGGGACAGGATGGAGACAAGCACTGTGCAGTCCCTAGCCCAGGTGTGTGGACACTTTTTTGGCAGTGTTAGGCACATACTGGGAGAAGTCCCAAAATGCCAGTGGCACTAAGCTAGTGTCTCTTCCTGTGACAGAGCATGTTTGAGCCTCCTCCCAATTTTTCTGCTGGAAATTCAGCACAAGGACTTGCCCACTCTGTCCCACCTCTCATGCATCTGCAGTTACGCCAATGCTGGCAGCAGCCACAAGAAGAGGAGGGGATCCTACTGCCTCCACAGTAACTGGAGCTTCCAGGGAAATTAGAGGGAAATTTCTTCTTCTAAGGGAAAGAGTAGGAGTGCAACAAATGGGGAAGGAAAGAAGATTAAATGTAATAACCGCAATCCTAAAAATAAATGCTGCCTGCTCCACTAGTGACTGTACTGAAAAGGCAGGGCAAAGGCAGAGGGGAGTAGGGAGCAGGCAGAGGATGCAGGAGCTGAAGCAGAACAAAAATGTGACTCAGTGCACTCAGATCAGCATCATGGAAGTAAGACACAGGGACAGGATGTTCTCCAGAGTTGAAATGCAGCACATCCAGTAGCCAGGGTTCCTTACAAACTGTAAAGCCATGAGAAGAGCTGTGTAACTACAAAACAGCAAATGTTATTTCACCAAATATTCCACCATCATTTAAGAGGGGAAAGGAAGTAATTTGTGAGCCTAACTCCAGCAGCATGCAAGGCTTTGGAGAAGACTGTGGGAGACAGAACCATGAGGGAAATGCAGCTCAGTGTTACCAAGCTGATGCACTAACGCTAAAATTCTCTTTGATAAGGTAATATTTCAAGACAAAAGAATCATGGTACATCTTATCTGACATTCAGGAAGGATTTGATGTGGTGTCACATGGGAAATTTAGGTAAGCTGAAAAGATAAGAACTCAAAAATTATAAGGTGAGAACATGGCAGTGCTGAAAGGGGAAATGGAGAGAGGTTACAGATAGGGTTCCTTCAGGACAGGCTTTGGGACTCACATTGCCTAGTACTTTAACAAGTCTGGTACAAAGATGAGGAGTATGCTGATAAAATTTGAGGCACTAATACAAAAGAGGATTGGGATAATGAAAAAAAAAAAACAACAAAAATCCCTGAGAGAGTTTTTAGAGGCCACAAGAATGGGATGAATGCTAAGCACAAAAGACAATGTTATGAAAACAAAGGATTTCTGTTACAAAATGAGAGTCACTGGGAGAGAGGATAGAGGGTCTGAGTTCATCATATCAATGACCACAAGGTGACACTGTGACCATCAGGTGGCAGGAGGCACTGAGCAGCCTTCCAGCAAGCACTACCTCTTCTGTCTCCCCTACCTGCTTTTCAGATGGAGCGTGATTTATTTTAAACAGCATCAGTTACTCTGCAGTCTCTGCAGAAGCCTTACTGTGGACTGAAGCCTCTTGTGGATCCCCTGCTCTCACATGGAGCTGCATTCCCTGTGATCCATCCTGTACCCTGCCTGGGAGCACAGCTGAAAGCAAAGTATTTTTGCCCTCAAGTTCATTGAAGGCAAAGGCCCTTGTAGGTTTGCTGAGACCCTGACAGTGCAGGTGTCCTTCCTTTCTGCCCAGTAGAAGCAGCCCACAGAACTGGTGACTCCTCCCAGCCAGATGCAGTGTGATCTGACTTTGGACTGAATACAGAAGGACTGCTTAGCCTGGATAGAGAGACAGCTGAGAAAATGATCCAAAAGCAATCCTGTGAAGGAAAAGAGGATCAAGTGCTCACTGTTTTCTAATACAAGAACAAAGGAGCATCACAAGGAAAGAACAGTAAGAGCTTCAAAAATAAGCCAAGGAAGTTCTTCACCTAGACTGCAACTGCCTCATGGAGCTGCAAGTCAGGGGAAATCATGGATGCCAGAAATTAACCAAAGGAAATAAAGCTGTGGAGGGCTATTAAATAAATGCAAAGACCACTTCTAGCTCAGGATGGGCTAAGCTACAAATTTTCAAATGCTGAGACAGTATTTAGACAAAGCATTACAAGCTTCTTGACCTGGTTGTATTCTCATGTACACCTGCCCTTGGCTACCACTGGATCGATCTAGACACATTCCTGGCCTGAGCCAACATAGCTGTTGTTCTTTTCCAGGGACTCACCGTTTTTCCTGAATGAGAATCAAGAAATACAAGAACAAAGCAATCTGTGAACTTCTGGTTGAGCACAACCTGTCAGGAGAGTCACAGAGCATGTTAGAAAGGAGCCAGTACAGAACCCAGGACAGGAACACAGGGACAGAGGTTGCAGGTGGGCACTGGGCTGTGTCTTACCAGATACTGGGTGCCGGTCTCAGCATTGTGGAAGTGGCGACAGCTCTGGGGAAAGCGGCTCAACAGCACCTTGATGAGGCTCTGGTACCAGGAGACTGTCATAGTGAGGAAGCACTCCTGAAGGCATAGAAAAGGCCTGATCTTCAGCCTCCCTCTGGCCATGGCACCAGCAGCCATAACGCTACAGCAGCTTTCAGATCCCCAATCAGATGTAACCTTCACAGCCCACTGCTGACAGAGGGCTGTTCACTCTCTATAGACAGGTGCACGCAGTCTTCCGCTGACAGCTAGGAGCTGTGTTCCTGCCTCTACCTTCCCACCAAGCAGGAAGAGATGTGCATTGCAGGCCCCTTCACCTGGCACCCCACTCCATCCCCAGAGCAGAACAGCAGCTGCTGTGCACTGTGCCCCCATCCCTGCTGCTCACCAGCTGGGGATCGACATCTGCAATGGATTTCCCATGCACGGCATCAAGCAGCTCCTCCAGCTCCACCAGAGAGAGCTTGCCCAGCTTCAGCTTGTCAGAAGCCAGAGGCTCCAGGAGGAAGAGGCGCTTCCAGAGGTTGTCCCTGCGGCAGTGGCACTTGGCCAGCTGCACCATGCTGCTGAGCTGCTTCTGAGCTGAGGCCACCTCGGAGGCCAGCAAGGGGAAGAGCGGAGAGGTGTAGAAGAGCCCTGGCCCCAGTTTGACCTGCGTGCCCCCCGCGTAGAACTCGCTGCTGTCCTCCACATCCTGCCACAGTTCCCGTTCTGCTGATGGCTGTCGGCCCAGGCTCGGCTCTGGCTCTGCTGCCTCCCAGGCTGCCCTGCCCACCACGGGCTCCAACACTTCCCGCTGCAAGCGTGGCAGCTTCTTGAAGCGTCGCATGTCAGCTGTGAGCCGTGGAAAGAGCTCCCGCTGGCTTGTCATGATGACATAGAAACGCAACCTGGGAGCAAGGAGACACTTCTGACCTGGGGAAGGACTGCTCCCCTCTCAGCTGAACTGCAAATGAACCACAGGCCCCTCTGTCTCTGCCAGAAAGGGTGCTTCTCTGCCCAGATTCTCACAGCGATCCTCCCCAGACACCAACGACTCTGCCTGTGCTATTCCAGACAGAACCAGTCCCTCCCAGAGCCCTCTTCCCCAGCCAGGAAGCTTTGATGTCACTGGCCCCCAGTGCTCACCGGAGCATGCGTCTCTCTGCCTCACTCTGCTCCTCAAATGGTGCCGCACTGTGACAAACCAGGAGGGACACATCGAAGTCATCATGATGACGCAGACCTTCAGAGTCCTTATAGGAGCCCGAGCTAGGATAAAAAAGCACATCAGTATGAAGGAAGCCTCACTTCGTTCTCCCAGGGCTCCTGATCACAACAGAACTGTTGGACATTGGCAATTCCACACAGCAGGACTCCTCAGAAGTGCCACAGGAAACGTCAAATGCACCTGCACACATACACACCACCCCTGCTGGCCATCTCAAGACTGGCCAGAACTGCTGTCTGGCACTGTATAGAACAGTCAGCTTTGCTGGCACCTTGGGGCAGTGTCCCCAGGACTGGAAGGTCCAATCTCCAGCAGCTC
The DNA here is from genome assembly GCA_013397375.1 of Toxostoma redivivum. Lineage (NCBI taxonomy): Eukaryota > Metazoa > Chordata > Aves > Passeriformes > Mimidae > Toxostoma > Toxostoma redivivum. Next base: position 1,042,027 of record VXBI01009828.1, read on the forward strand.
TAGGAATTGGCACAGATGCACTCACCTGTTCCAAATAGAAACCAGTGCATATTCGTTCTGCTCTGTGCCTGGTGTTCCCTTCTTGCTGTCATTGCCAGTGGCTGGTCGGGCCATGCGCAGGGGTTTCATGTGGTAGGTATTGGCGTGGTCAGCGATGTAGTTGTACAGCTGGTGTGCTGTGATCATGTTGGTGGGCAGGGCCAGCGTGCCTAGTGGAAAAATATATTGCTATCAGAGGAGACACTCTGCGACTCTTACCTGGGCAGAACAGTATCCTCCCATCTACTCCAGAGACAGAGCAACCAACCTACCCCTTCCACAACAGGGCAACAAGGACTTTCCCTGGAGCACAGCTCCTCCCATTACCCTCATCCTGTCATCTCCCTCAATACTCCAAAGCTCAAGTTTATTTGTAAAGGACTGTTGCCAAGTTATGTGCTGGTGATCAACCTCAGACTGATCATATATTGACCTACATACCTTGGAAAACGTGATTACGGCCAAATTTGGGGATGTCAGGGTGATGGGCAATGAAATCCTCCAGGAAGCTGGTGAGATGGTAGCCTTGGCGGAGAGTCATGTGGGAGCCCAGCAGATACTGGTGGACTACACGCAAGTGGAAGTCGTAGCTGAACGAATGCACGTGCATGAGGTCCCGCACCTTGTCACACTCCTCCGTGAAGAGCATAGAGAGCTGTGGAGGGACAGCAAGTCAAGGCACGAGTGTTACCAGGCACCTCACACCCTCCTGCAAAGCCCTGGTGACATGGCATGGCACAGCCAGTGCAGCTGCCCCAGCATCGGTGCAGGATGCAGCCTCACAACATTGCCCTGTGCATGTGCAAGCTTACCAGGAAAGACTCAGCAAATCTGCAAAGGTCCTGGAAGGCTCTAAGCTTAGGAGAGACACTCCTGGCATATCTAAGATGCAGCCTTGCTACAGAGCTCCCTTGGAAAGGACAGTATGGTCATGCATGCCTCCTGTCTCAGACAGCCTGGGGCTGGCCAGCCTCTACACAGACACCCAGTGCCCTTTGGAACAGGCAGGAGACACCCTGACCCTACAAAGAGAAGGGAGCAGGCAGCCTCAGAGTGTTGTAGAGCAAGGCAAAGAGGGATAAAGGAACCTCTGGTGCAGAAAGTAATCTCCTCTAGCAAAAGGCAGGAATCATGTCCACAGATCTCTGTTCCCATTCCACTTCCTTCTTCCAAGGGAAGCAGAGAGCCATGCACTGACTTTCCTTGGACCAGGCATCTTTACCAGAATTGCTCCTATTCCTCCCCAGTCTGCTCTGTCCTGCTCCCCAAGCTAGGACAAAAGACAAACTCTTGCCAAATTCCCACTCCCTTTCACTGCAATCCAGCTCTGCTCAAGCAGTGCCAGGGAGGGCACCTGGCTGCAGAAGGCTCTGTGAAGCTCTGCTTTTCCATGAGCAGGGAGCAGAGGTCTCCAGAACTTGCTATGCCTGAGATGCCCACTATGTTCCAGAGATCACTCCTTCCCACAAAGCATCCCCTGATCCTGAGGAGCACCAGCTGTGCCTGCAAAGCCATTACCTGAGAGTTCACAGACTGGCCCATGGGGATGCGTGAGCACTCCAGCGCGTACTGCTTCACACAGAAATAACAGCCCTGGAGGAGAGAGCATGTGAGCAGAGCAGAGCACAGCACAGCCTTGGGCCTCTCCTGGGAAGGAGCACAACCCCCAGGCTTCACACTTGGGCTGAGGCCCAGACACTCTCACCCCATGTTCTGTCTCACCTCTCATCTGAACCGAGCCAGACCAGCCAACATGTGACTGAGCACAGAGCACCTTAACTGGTGCTGAGCTCTTAATTATCCTTTCTTAAGAAAGGCAACTCTAACTGCTCTGAGCCCTGCAGAATCATGTCCAGCTGATCCCAGTCTTGCAGGACCATGGAAGAAGCAGGACAAGTGAAGAATCACATGTCCCTTCTGCACTCCTCATCACGCCCTTTGTCACCTCTGAACACTGTCCCTGGAGATCCCCCAGAGATCATGCTTTGTTTCTTGTTCTTTCTTACCTGGAAGGCCAACTCCATGAGCACAATCCCACCTGGAAGAGCTCTCTGTAAATGGTAGGTGGCAACAGCAGGGCTTGTGCTCTGGGAAGAGAAGGACAAAGCTGAAGAGGCTCTCTGGCACACAAGGGTGTGAAGCTGCCACAAGGCTCTGTGGCAGAGGTGGAAGTAGAGGGGCCTCATTAGCTGAGCAATTTCACTGGAGAGAAGAGAGGAGATACGGCAGAGCTGACAGTGAAAAGAATCCTAACAAACCTAATAGCCTTTGAACACCCCAGACACATTGATCCCTGTACCTTCTGCTTGCTCAGGACAGGATGTCTTTAGAGTGTGGGACACTGTGAGCCAAGGAACTATAGTGTCCATGGAACCTCACTCCCAGCTCTGGTGTCCCCAGACCATTGTGCCTGCCTGATATAGCAGCTATCAGAGACATCCTGTCTCAATTCAAAGTTTGGCTGAGAGCAAATTAATTTTCTCCCTCTTAACTTGCTCAGCAGATTGCTCTCTTCTTGTTTTATCTGCAAGGTGTTGTCTTACCCACAGTCCTGCACCAACATCAGCTAAAGGCAGGTGCCAATAAAGTACTGGAAAAGGGTGAGTAAATGCTATGTGTTCTCATCATCCCTGGGTGATTCCACAAGCCATGGGTAGTTTCTACTTAAATAGACTCCAATGGATTCCTCTTCCAGATACTTACTTATTCAGTCTTACTTATTCATGTAAGCTTATGTTCACAAAACCTTTTGTTTTCACAAAACCTGCTGTTCACAGAAACACTCTCCTTAGTTTCAAAACTGGCTCCAATTACTTTCATTTGATGGTCTCTAGGTGTTATATTGAATAAGACAGGAAAGGGTCAATCCCTTTCCAGGTTAGCTGCAATATTGTAGAGCTCTGACTTGTTCCTCCCTTGCTACCACTTCTTTATACATGAGGAACCTCAGCCTGCTCTCACAGTAGAGCCATTCTAGGCTTATCTTCTCTAACCTCTTTAACCTCTGCATTCATCTCACTCTAACTAAAGATCCTTCTGCCCTAGAGTTGCCCTTAAGCATGGATGCTGAAGATTCTCTGACAGGTAATCTTTCAGAATCTCATGCAAAAACAGCTATCCTTGCCCTAGGTCATCCTGTTCCTCTTCTGAGCCCCTCCAAGTTGTTAGCAGTCTTTTGATATTTGCCCTGGTTCCACCCAATGCCAGGAAAGGGCTCTGAGGCCTGTAGGAGGACATGCAAGAGGGCAAAGAGATCTCAGACCCGAACTCTCAAAGATGGTGCTGGTCTAGACAGGCTGGCTTTGATGCTTTCTCTGCCCTCTCACATCCTTTCTGCCTGAAACCGTTTCAAAAGCCAACCAGAACTGGCCCACTCCACAGCCTGACTTCCATCCCAGTTTGACCCTTGCAACAGAAATGGACTCACCTTTGGACTTCCCTCTGGTTTTGGCTTGGTGTAGGAAAAGGACCCTCTACCTTCCACTCCCATTGCTGCCAGAGCTCGGATCCGGCTTGTGCTACTGGAAATGAGAGCAGAGGCAGCCTTGAGCAGGGAGGCAAGACCTATTGTGTCAAAGCAGGGCACAGCTCGGTGTGTTGGCTCTTCTCCAACACCAGGGCTCCCAGCATGTCACTGACCTGCGAGTGGTAGGTGAGGGTGGCCGCACCTGGACCAGAATGAAGCCCATGCTCTGCAAGTACTGGATGTACTGCTGCAGGAAAGCATTGCACATCTCCTGTAGCCACGGCTCCTCCTTCACCTTGCAGGGCAGTGCTTCTGCCGAGTCACAGCTGTGGCTGCGGTCCCTCCCTGAAGCTGTAGAGTCATTGGAGCGGTGGCGCTTCTGCAAGAGAAAGCAAGTTCCTAAGGAGAACTGCTGTGACAGGCCCCAGCAGAGGACACCAGGTGCCCTGGCTGAGCAAAAGGTAGATCCCTCTCTGCCAGAGAGGGCTAACATCTGGTTGTCCAAGCACTGTCCTAGTGCCAAAATGCAAGATCCAAGAGCTACCCAGCCATGCACTGACCTAACAGCACTGCAGTAACCTGCAGGAATCTGGTGCCAGTGCCAGCATTCACATGTGCCTCCCCCAGAACAGCTTCCACAAAGTGTTAGTGGCTCACAACTGGCTCATGCAAAGCTCAGAGCTTCAGCTCCTATTGCCAAGGTAAGAGTCTAATCCCCTTATGAACCCTGCTGACGTCTCAGGATTTCCTAGCAGTTCAGTAGCACTGAAAAGAAACAGTGCTTCCTTCTAAACACTTTCAGTTCTCATTTTGATGTCCTGAATACTCCTTTTCTTGGTGCTGAGGGAGACTAAGGTTTCTTTTTTTGATCTCTCTACTTTAAGCCTGCAGCTCTGTTATATGTTTTTATCTGGCTTTCTGCCTATCTGCTCCACCAACTGCATGAGATGTCTTTTTACCTGGAACCTCTCCAGCTACTCTGACCTTCTCCAAGTCTCTCCAGTTCAGTGCCTTTGCCACAAAGATGTTTGATCTCACACTTACTGACCAGATGAAGACATTAATACATTAGTATTTCAGAAATTTATTAGAATATTACCCATTGTACTAACACCCCTTTCTGATGTACTCTAACCAGTGTCTGCTGTACCCAACTGTTCACAAATTGGAGAAACTACTGAGATCTGTACAGGCTCTGCAGTGAGTGTACAATACAAGAGAGTTCAAATTTCTCTCCACATTGTGCTGTTCTACTGGGAACAAAGTCCCAGCTCCCACAAAAGCTCTCATTTCACAGGCTACTCAGGTGCCTCTTGAGTTCCTTGCATTCTTCTCCTGTTCTGACCAATCTGAACAGCCCTCCAGCACTTCAAAGCCTGGCATCTCATGCATCCCAGTAAAAGACCTGGAGATACAGAACCCAATACACCACCTTGAAACCCCTGCTGCAAGGCTCTTCAAAGCCAATAACCAATTTCCATTTTGCTCTGTTCCAAAAACAAAGTGAAGTTTTCATTCTGTGATGATACTTTCCCTTTTACCTGTGAGTGTTCAATTTCTGTAGCAATCTCTGCTTAAAGACTTTGTCAAAATCCTTTTGACACTGTGATAAATTACAACAGCCTGTTCTTCCCTTCTGACACACATACAGACTGTGAACAGCCGGTGTGGGATCTGCACTGGTTAGTCTGTCAGGTTGCAACCTGCTAAGGATTCAGCTGGTTTGCTTTCAATTGTTTCGGATATTTGTTGGTCCAGGAAAGGTTTACCAGGTCTAGCTGCTGAACGCATAAGGGAAGTTTTGCTTCCTTAGCAGATCAGTACCAGACAATGCCCTTGATGGCTTCTCCAGACTCAGCTCTGAATTCCCTGGGTAGAAAAGGAAATCAGTCCTTTCCAGGGATAGTGTGGCTGCAGAAGAAAAGCTTTGAGGACTCAAGGATTTTCTCAGTCTCCATCTTACAGTGTTCAAATTCTTCCTGTATTTTAGGAGTGAGGCCAGAGCAGCCCTGTCTTGGGAAAAGACTGCTCCTTTGTCCCTGTGCACAGAGCCTGACCCCACTGGTGCTTGCTGACACTCACCTTCCCCTCTACCTTGCCCAGCTGGTCAGTCTGGATTTGCTGCCGGAAGGCCGGGTCAAAGAGCAAGGGGGTGGCACAGTAGTGAACCAGGCGTGAGGACTGTTTCAGAGTCTCCAGGTCTGCCAGCTGCACGACATGAGAGGAGCATGGTTACAGCACACACCCCTTAGCGAGGCTGGGAACAAGCTGTCCATGACACTGCAATGCTGCTCAAATGGAGGTAACTGGGGAAATCCCCTGCTTTACAGCCTTTCCAGTGCTGGGCAGGGAAGCCCCATGCCCAAGTGTGGTTCAGAGCCCTGAAACCCCAGAAGTTCAAGGAGAGACCACTGCTCCACTACCTAGCACCATCCCCACTATACACTCTGCCCAGAGCTGCAGCGGTCCCCTTTGCTGGTGCTCCCAGCATGCTGTAAGAAGGCTCAGCCCACCACCTGCCCAGGCTGTACTCACACTGATAGGCATGTTGGACTGAGCTGATCTCTGCTGCCAGGTGACAAAGAGGTTTTCAATCTTCATCTGTTTCTCCAGTTCTGAAGCAAAGAGAGCAGTCACAAGAGCATCAAGCCACAGCCCCAAGTATCGCTACTTTCCTTCACTCCCACCCTGAACAGGCCATAACCCATTCCCAACAGAGAACTGACAAAACTCTTGTTCTGCTCTGATCTCCTATTCCAGAAGTGAGATTATTAGGCAGGCTCCCATGATATCAGCTCCCTTGTTTTACCTTTCCTCTCCATGCTCTTGATTTCCAGGAACTGGGCCCCATGCTGAGCCACAGGGTCGAAAGGTGGCAAGTCAGGCCCATGGGGTATGCGCCTGATGGTGGTGACATCCCGCAGAGCTTCGTCAAAGGGCACCACATCGGGATGGAAGTGCAGGGACGGGAGGCTGCGGGCAGAGCTGCTCAGCCGGCCTTGCTCCTTGCTGGGTGGGGGACACGGGCTCCGGATCAGTGCATCCACCTCCAAAGTGGAGTTCAGGAAAGGATTTGGCTCCTAAGCAAACAGGCACAGCCATGAAAGCCTCCTTACTGGCAGCCCTGGAGCAAGAACCCACAGAGTGAATCTAATTCTGGCCAGCTGCTGAGACCTGTGTTAGCCTTTTCCACTTTTCCAAGAAGAGCGTGCCTGGGCCCACCACGGCTCTAATGTGAAACCCATTCCTCAGTCTCCACCCTAAGTAATTCAGTCACCAATAAGTGCTGCCAGCAGAAGGACCTGGCTTCTCTTTCCACCTGTGTCCAAGAGCAGGGCAACAGTCTGGCTGGAAATGGTCAAGTTGGACATGTGAATGCCCTGCCAATCAGCACACAAAAGGTGCTTGCAAGCTTCTTAAGACCCCCAGACTGCTCAGGCCCTTCCTGAAGAAGAAAGGACTGCCCTACCTGCTTGCTGTCCTCATGCCATGGTGTGTCCATGAAGCAGTGGTGGTGGAAGAGTCCCAGCTTTTGGCTGATCAGGCAGTGCACAATGTGGGACCGGGCATTCTGCCACTGCAGCAGGCGTGTCAGGGAGCAGTTCAAGTTGGCCCCCAGGTCTGGGGACCAGTTGTAAGTGTACAGCATCAGCTGGAGACAGAGGAAGGGGAGGAAGATTTAAGGACATGCTCAGAGAGAACCTGCATGGTGGCACAGGCTGCCCCAGGTGTTCTAGTGGTACTTGCTGTAGCTGCAGCCAGTTTCAGATTACAAGGCTGGAACAGGGAGAATGGCAACAGCTCAATTTCACTCCCCTGTTAACAGCCACAGCCATTGCTACCTTTTTGTCAATTATCTCCATGAAGAGGAACCTTTGCCGAGGCACCAGGTCTCGACCAAGAAGGCTGGGATCAGAGCCTCTCTCTGCTGAGCTGAATTCCATGGCCTCAAAGCGCTGGAGCCCTTTGTGAGCTGGAAGGAGACAGAGTTATGACCCTCAGTACTGGTTCATCCCACTTTTATGTCCTACCATGCCATTAAGGTGGCATGACAGGATGTTTTACCACAGTACTGCTCAGCTCATCTTAAAATAAGCTGTTACAAGCACATTCAAGAGTAAGGTCTCAGAAGGCAAAACCAGACAACCCACTGCTCAGCTCTGGGCACAAGCAGTCTATCCCAGTAAGGAGGGGAACCCTGTTTATTGATGTCCACCCCCAAAAGACCCCAGCACAGTCCCAGGGACCCTGGACAGCCACTCACCCTGTTCTGTGCTGCAACGCCACTGCTGGAAGTTGCGTCCCAGCAGGATGAAGTGTCTGATGACTCCAGGGCAAGGGCTGGCATTCTGACCAGACTTATAGGGCAGGAAGGCAGTGTCCCGTTGGTAGCTGCAAAGAAAAGACCCAGAGGTGGCTGCCAAGTAGAGCTGTGGCAGGAGAAGTACAGCTGACCAACACTTGCAGGTGACAAACAGTCACCTGTGAATCACATAACTCACCAGATCTGCTCGAACACTTTGACAGTGGTGTCACTTGCCAGAGCACTGACCAAGTTCACCACTTCCACTAGGATGGAGGACAGGAGGAAACGAGAAACCATCTCCAAGGAGCACTGCTGCACCGACGGGCACCCTGCAGGGAAGATGTACTGTAGGACAAGGTGCCAAGCTGCTCCAGAGCCACATCCCGCCCACATGAGCAGTGGAGAAGGCCAAGGGCCTGAGGCAGACAGAGCTGGAGAACAAGAACTTTATGTGGACAAGAAGATGAAGCCTGAAAAAAGCCCTGGTTTCAGGGTCTGGCCCAAAGTGATACCTGGACCAAACACCCTGTATGCTCTGAGCACAGCACTTTATTCCCCCATTTATTCCTTATTCTCTGGCTTACTCCTCATCAGAGGAGGAGAGCTCTACTTTGCCAGCAGGAGCATGAGAGGATGTACAAACACCAAAGTGAAAGGTAACCAGAAAGTAACAACATGGCAACCATACAACCCAAATCTCTGCATGTGAAGGGTGTTCCTCCTGTCCCTTCCCCCATGAAAGAGGGTCTCCCATGCAACTTCACAGTCCCAGAGCACATTGCAGAGGCTCAGATACTCCATCCCTGCTACATCTGGGAGCTAAAGCACTACCACAGCTGATTGTTGGAGTCCATGTGTCTCCAAAGCAGCTGCAGGCAAGTTCAGCAAGCCCTGGACTCAGAGCATGGCAGACATAACCACAGGCCTTAGAAGGTTTGTTCTGATGCACAGACACATGCCAGGTCTTCTGTAACAGCTTTCTAATATTGATCCTGGTCCTGAGACCAATGTGACTCTGGTGAGGTTTGGGGAGACACAGAGTGTGTAACTAGGACCAGCAAGGAAAGAAGACAGGTGGTGCCATAAGAGGACTTGTTCTGAGAGATCTGGGTAGAAAGGCCCACTCCCAGCCCATCTAGAGGAGCTGGGACCTGAAACACATACCCAGATGGTTCATGAATGCCATCCACTGCTGGCAGGTTTGATTGAAGAGTGGGTGCATGGTACCTACATCTCCTTCTTCCAACTGGCAGGCTCGGCGCCTGAGGAAAGAGAAGCACAGTTACACTAGATCAGCCATCTGTAGTGAAGGTAGAAAAGTGCAACAGTCCCCTCACAGCTCCAGAGCAGAGCCCTGGGAGCCTCCTTTTTTGATTGATACAATCCTTGAGCTGGGTCACTCTTGGTCAGTACCCATATGAGTGTCAGATGTTGCACAGGGCCCCACAGTGCAGAGAAGGGATTGCTGGCAGGGAGAAACAGCTGTGCTCCCAGCAACACTCCAGCAATAAGGGCTAAGGCTTTGTGTGTGGAAGGCAGCTTTCCTAATTGCCTCCGTAAGGAAGAAACTACAAGGAAAAGGAATGTGGTCCAGAGGCCAGCAGGATGTAGAGCAATGTACAATAGATTGGGGGAACAACACCCTGGCTGTCCAGCCTGCAGGCTGTGCTTGCCTCTGTGCCTGTTCCAGTTCAGCTGCAGCTGTGGCCCGATCCTGGCTCAGGTGCTGCTTGACATTCTCTGTCTTGTGCCGCCGTCTCGTGCGAGCCTCTTCTGGCCTCTCCAGCACAATGTCATCAGTAGTCTTGGGGCTGCCCAGCTCTGAGGACTCTGCCTTGCTCTAGGGGAGAAAGGAGTAAGTTAATGCTGTACACATACACAGCCCAGTCAGTGCCCTGATCTCAAAGTCCCTGCTGCAAGCCTGGCTTCCCACCTCCAGCCAGATCTCTGCTGTCCATTCCTCATGGCCTGACACACCATGAGGACCTTACAGGCCCTGTTCCTGCAGCAACATTACCAGCATATCCCAGAAGCTACGGCGTCCTAGCTTGTTTGTGGGTGTCACTGGCTCTCCAGAGCTTGTTGAAGGTGCAGAGGTGAAGTGCAGGGGTGGAGGACAGCTCCTGCTGGGCCCCCCACTGGCCAAGGCCAGGCCCTTGGTCTCTGACATGGTCCTCCTTAGGCCTCCTGGGGAGACAAAGCAAATCAGACTCTGCAGAGCCTCCTCCTGCAAAGCTGCTGGGCACCCCATTGTATCTGGCCAGAGCCTGGCTGGAGAGAAGGGAAAGAGGCATCAGTAACATCCAGCAAAGTGGATTCAGTCTCAGGGAACAGACAGACCCTTAAATATCTCTTCCAACACCAATGTCTATGATGCTTCTTCCCCAAGACACCACACCACACATACTGCAGAGGGGAGAGCAGCTTCCTCCCTCCTTGCCCACCCAACCAGATTTCCTCCAGCACAGCCAAGGCCCTGCAGGCAGACAGGAGGAGCAAGGCTGTGTGGAGGCTCAAGGTGGCCATCCTGGCCAGGCTCTCACCTGCAGAGCTCATTTCCTCCAGGTCTGCAGCACTCAGGGGGCAGGTGGCCTCCATGCACAGCGGGGCTGGCAGCACAAGGAACTCCATGACAGCATCGCAGAGCGCGTGACGCAGGGCCCTGCACAGCTTCTCTGACAGCTGCAGCAGGCTGATGTTGCCCTTCTCCCAGATATCCAGACGCACCAGCACGCAAGGCTCTGTGGGGAAAGGGTAGCTCTGCATGGCTCTTCAACCCTGCCTTCACCAGCCACCCGAGGTGCCCCAAGGGAAGTGGAGGCTGCAGGCAGTTGGCAGCAGCTGGCCAGCTCCCCACCTGAAGGCAGGGGGTCAGCCCCTGGCTGGTGCCTGCTGACGGCTGTGAGGCTCTCAAAGTCGCTGTCCTGCAGCAGGCCCGGGATGGGCGAGGGGGAAGGCAGCTTCTGAGGGTCAGGCCTCTCCCCATGGGGCAGCAACGTGGGGCTGCCATGCTCATCCACGAATGTCAGTGCAATGCAAGCGATTCCTGTAGGGGAGAATCCAAGACAGCCTCCATCAGCACAGCACCAAGGACACCCCCACAGTGTCGGCCTACACCTTGCCACCCCACAGCTGGGACCAGCATGTCTCCACTTGAGTTGCACAGTGTCACTTGGCAGGCAGGGCCCACAGGAGGGGAGGCAGCCAGGGGAGCAGAGGCTAGCTGTGCCTGTGGGGAGCAGGGTAAGAAGCATGGGGTTTGGCACAGGGTGTCCCCATCATTCCAATAATCTCCCTCTTGTAGAGTCACAGCAGATTTCACCTTGCCCTGCAGGAGCATCCTGGGTTGTCCAGCACCACATGCAAGAGCAAAGTGTCTCCATTTGCACCAGGAGAGCCTTTATGCAGATTGATCCAAGATGGGGCTCACCATTCCTGTCCCCTTAAGGGACAGAGTATAGGGCCCAGACACTCTTCAGCAGCCCCCTCCAGGCTGTGAAGAATGTAGAGTCTCTGCAGATATGACACCTTGTTGCACATTACACTCCCAGCCCCCTCCTCACTGTACACCTGAACAAGATTAGGTACCTTCCCTGTGCACTCCAACCAGGCAGGACTGGGGACAAGGTAGGCTCACACCCAGGAGCTTGAAGTCACTGCAGAGAAAAATTCAGACCCTGCCTGTTGGCTGTCTATACTGAGCCCTACACACACACAACAGGACAGCTCAGAGCAGCTGTGTGGCTCCTGCCTCACAGCCCACGTACTGTGAGCCCTAGGCCACACAGGAGAAGCCCTGCTATGGACCAGAGCAGAAACAAGAGCTGACTCCCCATGGCCCAGCTCAATGGCCAGGGCACCAGGGAAGCATCTGCAAGGCCCAAACCTCACAGTGTAACTCTGTATGTTCCTATTCCCTTTGAAAGCTCCCTGACTGAGCCAGCACAAAGGTGGCTGGATGGCAAAGCTGCCCCAACACTGCCTAAAGGTGACGTGCCCAGATACAAATAACCTCAGCCCTACAACACTGCTGAGCCCATACTCTCTTCTTCTCCATCCCAGCAAGGATGGCAGTGACAGACTCCACTGCCACAGAGAAACTAGTGTCCCTGACTGGATCCCCAGCTCTGCCCTGAGGACAGGTGCCCTCTATGCATGGAGATAAACCCAGCCCAAACAGGCTGTGCCTAGTCTGATCAGCAGCAGCACAACCACCCAGTCTCCATCATTCCTTGTGAAGCATAAGCTCTGCAGCAACCTCTCCTCCCAGGCATAGAAAACACAAGGGAGAGTGCACTGAGATGGATAGAAATGCTCACAAAGGAGAGAGGTAGGCATTCAAATCAGAGGGCAGCTCATGTGCACTCACACTGAGGAAAGGAAACTATACCTATCAGCAACCCCCACAGAGCCTCTTGCTGCAGCACTGCAGCTCTCCAGGACATGAGTGTCAATACAGAGGTATCAAGAGCAGGAAATCTGCTCCACATGACAGTGAATATGAGCTCTACCAACCAGACTTTCTTTCTTTAAACAGTAAAAGGCACAAACTCCTTAACAGTCTGGCTTGGCAGTCAGCCCCAGGCACACCAAAATGGCTGAATGACCATGTGGTAATTATAGACCATTCCCCTTTTCTTCTCCTGGATAAATTCCCACTCTCAGCCCCTTTGGCCTCTGGCACATTTCCCTATTACATCCCTTCCTTTACCTCTGCTCTGCTTCAGTCTGTCTGAGATGAGGACATGAGAACAACCAACCACAATTCAAGCAGGCCAGGTCAGCAGCCTGCCCCTGCCCAGTGAGCAGAAAGGCTCTCCTCCATGTCACAGGGAACAAGGCTTCTAGGAGCATGGAGAAGCTGAAATCAAACCACTGAATAATGAGTAAAAAAACCAGCTAAGAAACTCAAAATATGAGTTCTGCAGCTATAGAATGAGGTATATCAGCAAGAGCTGCCAAGGGTCTTACTGTCTGGTGCACTGGAGGTGGGATGCTAGAGAACTGTTATCTCCCATCTGTGGGGGACTCTGAGCCCCCTCTGACCCAGGCTCACCAAAATACAAAGCACACATCTAATGATGCCTGGCCACTCCAGCCCTTTGCTAGCAAGTAAACACCCCACACCAGGACACAGCCACTGGGAGAGTGATGATGCTACACCCTGGAGCATCAATGACATTTGAAACATCAGGACTCCCATCTTCCTCAGAGAAGAGATGCCTGTTTGGACCTGTGGGAAAAAAATGCAGGATTTTGAAGCTCACCCCTTGCAAGCTAACAGGGCAGCACACAGACCCTCAGCAGCTGGGAATCACTGAGCTGCCACCTCAGGGCAACAGGTTCTGTTTGCTCATTTATCCAGCCAGCAAGAAACAGAGTTCAGCTAAATGGACACACACACGCACAAACACACAGAGGAGTCAGAGCTGAAGCCACAACACAAGGAAAACAAGAACAGCTGGGACCAGAGAGCTGCATGGGAAAAGGAGATGGAATAATACTTGGAGCCACGGGTGCTACCTTGGAAGTGAGAGAGTGGAAAGAGGTGCTGCACAAGGTCCGACATGGTACCTACACAACAGAAGAACATTCAAACAGTGCACGAGGGGCACAGAACACACAGCGACCAGGTGACAGCCCACACGGCCTGGACAAAATATGACATGACAACCTGCTGCAGGGTGGGCCCTATCCAATCCCTTCTCCAGCAGTCTAGAGAATAAAGCAAGAACATTGCCCACACAGTCCATGCTCAGTTACACACAGCCAGATTTCCCTCTGCAGCAAGGCTTCTGCCACAACTGCTCCCACCTCCAGCCCCTGGAGCCTCTGTGCCCCACACTGAGGTCTCGTGTCTAGAATTGCTTCCTACAGCAATAGGTCAAGCTTAGCAAGCTGCTGTGTGGAAGGCCTTAGTTTGCTCTGCCACACATGCAGAGGTGTGCAGTCCCTCAGGCACACACCTTACTCACCTTCCAGCCATGGAGGAAAATGCCCCCAGCACTGGCCCTCCTCAGTCACTCATAGCTCTCCAACATGGGAAACACCTCCCCAACACATAGCCCCACACCCTGTTTCAGAAGAATTGAGCACAGTACCTTTTCCACCAGTGCCTTGGCCACCTGGCTTGTTGTACAAATAGAGATCTTGGTCAGGGATGCTCCCGTTGTGGTTGAAGTAGTGCTAAGGAGAACAATGAAGAATACTGACAAATATCAGAGAGCTTGCCTTAACTGGAAAGAAGCTTGTGTATATGCAATGCTCATCCCCAAACCTGTAGAATCAAATCCAGACCTACTCAAAACACTTGTCAACACAGCCTTCACCACTGCTGGGGTGAAGGAACCTCTTACAGCTCATACAGAGTTATGTGGCACTACAAATCTGGCCTCACCCTCTGTCTTTACTATGGCCATTCTAAGGGGTCGGTAGCTGCTCCCAAATTTTTATTAATCCTGATGTTTCAGTCCTTAGATCTGAGGGAGCTTTGAAAGGGGGTCTTCTCCAATGCTCCTGGGAGATGACTGTGGGCATGAGCTTTGTGACTGCTGCTTTTTGCACAGTGACTGCCTGTCATGAAAGCACGGCCTGTCTGGTCTAATCAGGATGTGCTCAGTCCTGTAAAAGGAGTTAGTGCCAGTTTCTTCCTAACCCTCCATGGCAGAGCTGGCAACATGGCGTCTGAGCTGCCCCAGCAAATGCCCCCAGCAGCAGCTAGAAGCTGAGCAGACTGCTGTCCCAGCCCCAGTCCTCCTCACCTTGAAGTGGTGCTCCACATTGCTGTCAGTGTACTTGGGGGTGTGCAGGAAGATGAGCAGGTTCTGCCGCAGGTAATAGGCCACAGCAGGCAGCCAGGGCAGGGCTGAGGGTGGCAGGGAGAAGTGCAGGACCTCTGTGGGCGGCGTCCCGGGGGGCTGGATAAACTGCACACAGAAGGCTTTACAAACCAGCTGGGACTAGCAGGCTGCCCTGGGGCTCTAACACCAATAAAAATTATGATAGTTGGCTCTGCAAAGGGGAAGCATGATGGGGAGAACCCCAGACAATGCCCTGAGACAGATCATAGAATATCCTGAATTAGATGGGACCCACAAGGATCAAAGTCCAATTCCTGGCCCTGCCCAGGACAGCCATTAGATGCAGGCAGACACTCATTCCAAGGTGTGGGAAGGAGGGCACAGAGAAGTCTTTCCATGCTGCAAAATCAGCAGAGGGAATCTCCCAGCTACCCTGGCACCCATACAGTATATACCTTGGTGAATGCTAGCCTGACCAAGCACTGGGGCAGGGAACAGCATGTACCAAACTGCCCTGGCCTTCCTTGGGGCAGGAGTGGCTGAGACAAGTCAAAACATAGGAAAGTGCTCTGGGATGAAGAGAGCAGATTAGCCAGTGAGGTACCTCCACATCTGCTGGGGTCAGCTTGCAGTTCCGCACCAGCATGACAGTGATGATATCCAGGGTGGCCTCATCCAGGCGTCTGCGCAGCACTTTCACCAGCTCATCTGTGATCTCAGGCCCTAACAAGGGAGTAGAGATAGAAGCAGCTTTTTCACCCCACTCAGTAAGAATGACTACAGCCATTTCTTCCTCCCTGTTCAGGATGTACCATCCTCACGCTCACTTCCCACTGGGAACATGACTTTCCCCAACAACAATTTCTTCAGACATATTTTTCTATGGGTTTATGATCACAAAAGATTGTTGGTGCAGTAGGCAAAGACAAATGCACTCTTGCCCAGGATCTGCAGGAGGTTTCACTGTGGGCTATAGATCCTCTCCTTGTATTTTCACCCACACAGAACAGAGAGCAGCTCTGGGCTAAGGAAGAGCTGTTTGCTCAGGAGGGAGATTCCTCTCTCTTCAGTCAAAGAGGGCAGGGACCAGAGCTTTGCTCCTGTGCTTTACACCAGCACAGCTCTGCTGCCAGGTGCTATAACACATACCTGCTGGGGCAACACCATGGACCATCAGCTGGATGTGTCTGTCTATCTGTCCCACAGGGCGGGCAGAGTCCACACTACGGCATGAGGCAGTGTCCAGAGAGGAACGAGAACCCTGCACAAACAAAAATAGCCATGTGGAAGTAGATTCATACGAATTCTAGATCCATCATTGTCCCAGGCTGTCAGCAGGGTCAGGCAGATGCCACTCACTGCTGCCCCACTCCATACATCTACAGAGTAAGTTTTACTCTACATAAAATCCAAGTTGCTGGAACTACTGAGCTGCCTTCACTCCTGTAACCATGAGCACCCATGTCCACTCACAGAGAGCAGCAGACTCACCATTAGATCCTCAGTGTAAATGGGCTCCTGGCTGCGTGTCAGTGCCAGTGAGCGAGATGATGCACTAAGGCTGCTCTCTGCTTCCCACACCTTCCCACTGTGGGTGGTTTCAGTCAGCCTGAATACAAGAGAAAGACATGTCAGCCTCCATTCCCAAGGATGATAGCATCGTACATCCACAGAAGATGTACATCTTTCTTGCTCTCCCCTGCACACTTTAGTCCTTAAAATATGGAGCTTGTGGAAAAATTGCTCTCTGGTTCCCTCAAAAACACCATCAATTTTCCTCCCATGTAACGGCCTAGCACAGGGAGAGCAGGATGGGCCTGGTTTGATGTGACTGACTCATCAAAAATCAGCTATTTGCTGCTTGGGGCACAACACTGTCCCTGAGACTGGGCAGATACTTTCTGTCCCAAGGAGCTCTCAGTCTGGTGTAACACACAGAGCAAGGCCAATAAGTCATGCTGGCTTCTTACCGGAGGTAGAAAACAGATTTAGTGGCACGTTCCTGGTAGACAAACATATTCTTCCTGTTCACCACAGAGAAGGCGTTGAGCACCGAGCGAAGTGCCTGGATAGCTGTGGGCAATGTGGGACATTAGCTATCCCACATACCCTTCTCTGAGTGCCAACCCAGCCAGCAGCTGGACTCCTGACACACCAAATGGGAGGGAACCTGGGCTGTACGTACCTCGTGAGACCCCCATGTTGGGGCCCATCTTGAGGCGTGAATGCACGTGGATGAGTGTGCTCCACACCACCCCACAAGCAAAGTGCCCTGGCATGAACTGCATGGTGGCAGCCAGGTAGTCCCGGGGCTGGTAGCTCTCCTCCACAGAGTAATCTGTAAAGAACATAGGACATAGCTGGGGCCACAGCATGGAACTTAACATCTTCTTAGGCAACTGTGTAGCACTGCAGCTGAAGTATGGCCAAGGGAATATCCATACCATCCGTGGGCATCACACGTTGTCTGTATGAAGTATAGGGTGTTTCACTCTTCCAGATGTCCTCCTCACTTTCTGCCACCAGTAATGAGTTGCATATGTGGCTGTCATGCAGGTCCTGGAGCAGCAAGCGCTGCAAAGGACGAGGAAAGATTGGTTCTGTTGCTTGCACAGCCACGGAAGACAGCAAGAAGTGTTTAGGGCCAGACTGAGTCCCTTTTCCTATGACCCGCCCCCAAGATGGGACTCCACCAGCTGAATTGGCTCTCCAGGCCCTCCTCTGAGCTGAGCCCAAACTAGACAACCTCCAGAGGTCCCTTCTCATCTAAGCCATCTAATCACTGGCAGCTCTGTTAGTGCCCTCTTAAGATTTATTACCTGATTGACAACTCTGCAGATTTCACTGATCTTCTTTACCACCACCTGGTTGAGACTCTGGCACTCCCCTGGCTGCTCCTCTTCTGTCTCTGCTGATGCTGCCTTCTCCACACTCAGGCTGCTTTATGAAGAAAGAGAGGATGAGGTGAGCAGGGCACCTGGACAGTGCCCATCACTGGGCACTGGGAGCAGGAACACAGTGGGAAAGGATGGCAGTTTTCCCCTTATAGAGCACCAGTCTAGTCCTGTAACTTCCCACCCATACTGGGCACAGAGGAGATCCTGTCCAAATATGAGTGAGTGGCAACAAGGTCACAGTGCAGAGAGGCAGTGGTCAGACGGGAGCCTCCTTACCGTGTGTGGTAATAGACCTCCACTCGGTCCTGATGGATTTTTATGATGAGCCAGAAATCCGGCATAAGGGGACACCTGGGCTCCTGGTCACTCATTAATGCCTCTTCATACTCCGAGTCACTGCTTCCCCCATCATAACCTGCAATGTATCCTCACTTTAGCCCTAGGCCCAGCAAAACACCTCCTCCCTGGGCAGCACAGCCACTCACAAACCTGCCCTCAGGGTTCACCCCAGCCCAGGCACACAGACCCAGCAGTGTGTCACTATCAGTGCCACCACACACTCTCATCCCCCCGCCCTGGCAGACTCACCCAGATGGTCAGAGTCCATGCTGCCCTGGCTCGACACAAGGCTCTGCACCCGGCTGGGACGCTGCTTGCTGGAGCCTGCAAAGAGAACAGGGGTTTGACCATGAAAGTACTTGTTAAGCCCCACCCCATGCCCCATCCGCTGGAGAAACACCATGCCACAGGACAATCAGGCTGTGCTGATCACGGGGAGGCAGTGCTGGGGAATGGGGCTCTCACAGCCATTACTGAAGTCACCAGGAACTGCACGTCATTAGGGATATTAGCACAGCAGCACAGACTAGTATCCTGGGTACTGTTAAGCACTGAATTATCAGCACCCTGGCAAGGAAGAGACCAAGGTCCTGGGTACCAATGTGGGTATTTAGGGACAAGAACAGCAGTAGTAGTTATATATGTCACAGCCAAAACTGGGATCTTCCCTTAAAAATTTCTGATGCTGAGGTATATCCTGCCCACAGTGCAGCTCCTACCTTCCCTGCCCTGTGTCACAGACTCAGACAGGCTTGCTGCAGATGGTGTCACCAATGGCGATTTCTCACTGTTTCCCTTTTCAGAGGATGATGATGGCAATGACTGTATGGCTGTCTCTGGAACTGCCTCTTCCATGGAGTCCTGACCTGATGCTCTGCTTTGATCAAGTCTCAGCATATCTCCTGGAACCTGCATAAAGCCAAGGTCACAAAAATTACCAGAAAAACCAGCACTGAAAAAAAATCCCATCATCCTACATTCTGTTACCAGAGTTCCACACATTCTCACCAACAGATTGCTCAGTGCTTCTCACCTCATTCTGTGTGTGGCTGCCTCCACCTGTAGGGTTTCCTGTGTCGGGCACAATTCGTGTCTCACTCTCTGGCCACTCCCAGAGACCCCGGCCTTCTTCTGGAAGGACACAGTTTGTGTGGTGTAACAGCTCGGAGCCTTCTGCCTCTGTTTCACTGCTCCCCTCCTGGCCTGCCTGGCTCAAGCCTGTCCTGGTGCCCCCTCCTGCTGGCTGCTGCAAGCAGGGTGTCCCTGAAGGGTCTGGAGCAGCCCTCCTGGAATGCAGCCGGCTGACAGAGATGTAGTGGTAGTCGTTGCCTTCTGCATTCAGCATGTAGCCTGGCAGAGTCATTCTTCTGAACTCCTGCAACACAGAGAGGAATAAGCATCCTGCTAGCAAAGCATGATGCTGCCTCAGGGCTTTCTCTTTACCTCCTTGAACTTCTCCAGAGAGTGCTCAGGCCCAAAGACAAACTGCAGCAGCACCACCTCGCTGTGACAACTGGGCCGGCCCTTGGAGTTATAGATGTGAGTGGCCACCCTGTGCAGGATGGAGGTGCTGATGACCCGCGAGTGACGAAGCGCTGATACAATCTCATCGTCCAGGAGCCAGCGAATCTGAGCAGAGCAAGGACACAGAACAACATCCAGGTGACCGCATTCGACCTGCCCCAATTCTCACCCAAGCCCCAATAGGAAGAAGGCAGCCTATCACCACCCACATCCCTCATCTCCTGAATGTACCTAAGAAAAGGCCTTTAGAAGACAGCTCTGGCCCACCCCAACTGCAGCAAGAATTTTCTCAAGGTAAATCCCACGCTTTTGGGAACCACAAGACTAACAGCCTATGTGACACCAATAAAGCCTAGCAGTCAGTTCAGCAGACAGGTTGCAGCAGGCTAGGAAGTGTGGAAGAGCAGTTGTGTGCTCTAGCTGGAAGCAGGGAGGCAAATCTGGCTTACCTCATTCATAGTGGCTTCAATAGCCTGCCTGTGCACTCCAGGGAGGTTGGAAAGGGCAGGGTGCCTAGGAGAGAGAAACAAGGAATCAACCAGTCCTTCTCATTTGTGCAGCTACCAGGCAGTAAAAGGAACCCATGAGGGGCTTGCTACACCTGCAGGGCCATACCTCTCATCTCCAGTGGACGGGAGCCGCTCCAGGTTGTGCATGATATCCTCATCCGAGCGGAAAGAGGACGGCTGCCCTGGAGAGCGCGTGAAGGACACGCTGCTCTCCGAGGTGCATCTGTCACAGGAGAGAGAGCAGCCTGAGTGTTGGAGCCAGACAGGATAAACAGACACAGACAGCAGAAGAGGAATATCTATAGAAGGTGAGCCTATCTAGGAAATATTTTAGTTTTCATAAAGCTGTGACAGGCTCTGTGAGAAAAAGAATTTTAAGTCTCAGTACATGGAGATGAGCCAAGAATGACTGTATGGCTAGGGAGGCAGAGGATGGGTGACTGGGCCTCTTTCCACCTACCTGTTGTGGAGGATGTCTGTGTTCACAACTTCTATCTCCAGGGGCAGTGTCAACACAAAAATGTCTAGGGTCACGCAGAGGTCTCCCAAGTCAATGGTGTTCAAGCCCTGGCAGCTTTCCAGGCACCCCAGAACTTCCCCTAAAGAGAGATCACAAACCGAGGGATTCAAGCAACAAACATCTCTGCTTACACACATACCCAGCCTGGTGGCAAGTACAGAGACTGCAAGAGGTGGCTGTCACACACACCTGGACAGGCTCAAGAAGGCCACCATCATCTTCCATGATCCTTTCAACCTTCCATGACCAATCCCACAGCAAGTGGGAGACCTGGTGAAAAAGCCCTTGTCTGATGATGGCAAACCCTGGGGATTTACAGGGAAGGCTAGTCCACGGAGATTGTTTAAGACACAGCATGTTTGCTCCAGGGGCTGCCCACCCAGCAGGAACCCGACAGAAGCCCTACTGCCATTTAACCTCCCAGCAAGAATTGTTCTTACCTAGACAAGTTGGCAGGGACTGCACGGGCATGGAGCTGTGCTGGCTACGCAGCTTCACTGAGCAGGTCAGGTGCACGAAGAGAGGGGGCATCTCCTGCTCCAGGAACTCCTGCTCATTGAGTGAGTCCCCTCCCAGGACACTGAAGGAGTCATCATCCTGGTTCACTGTGTTGGAGTCTGAGAGGGAATCTGAGTCTGGGAACTCGTGCTCCAGCTTCTCCCGGTACTCCACCTCCAGCTCTGGGTCACTCTCTGTGGCAATGCAGCATCCAGACACAGTCCCTGTGGATACAGGTTCCCTGTCAGCAAATCAGGTCCACATCTCCACAGACCCAACTAGACACACCTAGCTCTGAAAGGCATCACCACATGGACAGACATTTTCTTTTCCAAGACAGAGCAAGCAAACGATACCTTCTTCAGCTGCCATTTCTGCCTCTGATCCCTCCATGTCCTCACTGCCTTTCCTGTCTGTTTGATCCCGAGATGCCTCTTCCTGAGATGGAGAGAGAAAGGGCACATACTAGAACCATGCCAGCCAATACATCAGCCTGTTGATGGGAGCTCCAAGGACTAAGTCTACCCATGGGTCTGCCAGCCCCAAATCCAGATTTGACACCAAGAGAAGCTACTCCAAAAGGATCATGTGCCTGCCAGGACAGCCCCATGCCTACCTCTTTCTTGGCTGATGGTGGGCAGTAGAAGAAATAGTGAGGATTTGATGGCACCGGCTTGAAATGTAAACTTCCAATCTCCAGGAATTTTTCCTAAAAGAGAAATACAAAGTATGAAGCAGACATCCTACTCTACACCCTCCTGCTGAAGCCAGGTTAAGCTTGCACATTCCTCACCTGGATAATTTTGTGCAAGTCTGGGTGTGCCTGGCAGGGCTGTCCAATTTCCAGCAATGAGAGAGGAAATTCTGAACAGCAGCTGGTGCCCACACTGCTCTTTGGTTCCTCCATGGGGTTGGCAATGTTATGGGAGTCCTGCTCACTATAGTCTTCCATTTCAGCACTGACAGGATTGTGGACAGGTCAGGCAGATTGAGAAACAAGACAAGTTTTATGTGTTATCCATCCTGCCAGTATCCCACCTCCCAGCTGCCCAACCCTCATCTATGTCAACACAATCTGAACAGCCACAACTCCACAGCCCAGCAGCCACCCATGTGCCCAGATAAGGGCTCATGCTGTCTGAAGCCAGGCCTCAGGTAGTTTAACCATGCTGATCACATTGCCATGTCTGTACACCACACTACACACCCTGCCTGGGAAATAGAGACACAGACTACAGGGACAGGCCTGCAGCAACCTGAACTTCCAGCATCCAGTTCAGGGCATCTCACAGGAAGTACTACTATGGCAGCACCCCAGTGTCTGGGCAGCAAAGCTCAGGCTCATGCTCACTCAGCAGCTCCATGACAGAATTAGTCCCTAAAACTCAGGAAAAGCAATTTATGGAGTGGGATGTTGACTGGTCAAAGCACTCCTCTGGTACTCAAATTAAAGATACAGGTGGCAGATCTGGGTGCAATGGTCACAAGCTATACATTCTTCAATAAAAGTTTATGCAATCTGCATTTGGATTCATAATATTCATAATATCCTATAAACAAAAAAAAAATGTTACTTTTCCCAAGAAAAACTGTGGCAACACTTGAAGTCACCTGACTTTTTAAACACTGAAGTTCTTCAAAATTACAGTCTCACCTCAGTGATTTACAGTATGGCACAGCATTGGAGATTCCCAACAAATGCTAGTGAATTCACAAAGGAGCTGTGCAGAGGACCTATGTGTTTCTTTGACAGACACTAAGGCATAAGGTACTTCTTTCCTCCTTAAGTTTTCAGAGGAGATACAAACCTCATAAACACCCTAAGGAATAGGACAGAAGTTTAGCATATTTCAATTCTGCTTTGGTGTTTCTCTTGTGCATTTTCCAGAGATTTAATTTAAAAGAAGTGACACTTTCTTCATTAGAAAAGGATAACAAAGCTGTCATTTACACCAGAGTCAACAGCAAGCTCAAATGAGTCAGGCAGCAGGAGATGCATAATTTCTCCAGAAACAAGTCTTGCAGGCTTGCAGACAAACTGCCCTCCAGCTCAGGCCAGATGGGACAGTAACAAGCCAAGACAACAAGAGAAAGAAACTATGGATGTCACCAGAGACTGCAGAAAACAGAGGGTCCTGGTGGACACCATACCAGGTGGGTATGTCATTGTAAGTATCTGCTCTTTTGTGTGGCTGTTAGACTCTGCCCTACAGCATTCCTTCTAGCAGGCACTAAAAGATATTTGAAAAAAGATTTGTCATGGCACAATGCTAAGAACAGAAGCAAGATTGAGGTGGGTCCCTACCTTGACTCAGAGACCAAGACACCTCGTTCCCTAGAGCTCTGTTCCTCTTCCTGCTCTATGCTGCCCACTTGGAAGCTGGTTGTCTTGGAGTGTGTATGGAAATGCTGATGGCTCTCTCGGAATGAGCGGACGTGGCTGCACACTGTCAGCAGGAAGTTGGTGATATCAATCTCTTGGAGCAGCTCCTCACAGTAGTCCATGGCAGTAAGCAGGTCCTGGGAGCTGATGCTGTGTGACTGCTGAAGGCTCTTAAACAGCCCTAGAGATAAACACAGTGCTAGAGCATCCCATAGCATCCCAAGCATGTGAGGCTGTGGGAGTCAGGCAGTGGCCACATGGATCTTCACCAAGTCCCAGCACAGAGCTGGAGTCAGTGCTGGTACTGGGAGACAGGAGACAGCCAGGGCACCTAATGCTGCATGTTAGCCTGGGCTTGGGTGACACCAAGTGCCCAT
This sequence comes from Toxostoma redivivum, assembly GCA_013397375.1. Lineage (NCBI taxonomy): Eukaryota > Metazoa > Chordata > Aves > Passeriformes > Mimidae > Toxostoma > Toxostoma redivivum. The sequence goes on from VXBI01009828.1 coordinate 1,065,685, forward strand.
GCCATCTGTCACCCTGAAGGAAGAGGAAGGCATCAAAGAAGGAATGCTCCTTCACAGAACTCCACAGGTTTGGGAACAGCCTCTGCAAGGCCCATAGAGAATGCACAGGGGCATCTTTAAATCCCTCCTGGTGGTACATCAGTCCCACAGCTCCTCCCTTTGCTCGGAGTAAGATCACAAGGAAAATGAGACATTGTTTTCTTATAAGAATATCTAGAGTGCAATCTCAACCCTGCCACATGTCCCACTGTGCCACTGCTCACCTTTCACATAGCACTGGTGGGAGTGCTCTTGCAGCAGCGTGCAGTAAGTCACCAACTCCTTGTGCTTATGGTCTAGCCAAGCAGTAGTTGGAGGACGTTCCAGAGACTGGGACCTGGAAAAGAGGAACCACAGCCTTTAGTACCAAAAAAGCACATTTCAGACTGTAAATGGCTAAAGCAAAGCCTAGGGCATGCACAGACAGTGGCTACTATAAGGCAGAGAGACCAAGCCAAGAAGACAGGGCCAGAGCCAGCCTCTTGCCAAGGAAACTCCTCTGGCTTTTGTCTAGGTACCAGGTATGGTTGGTACTACCTGAAGAAGATGTCCCGAGGAGGACGCTGTGCCCGTGGGCTGACGAGCTGCTCTCGTAACAGCTCCAGGGAGCAGCTGTAGATGTAAATGGGGCAGCGAAACCGGCGGCACTCGCCCAGCTCAGACTGCGAGTTCTGGCGACAGAAGGAGATGTGCACATCTCTCCGGGAGGGGCCACTCTGCTCCCCAGGGTCCTGGCCCACTTCTGCAAAAGAGGCAATTCTAAGATAAAGGCCTCTGATGGTTCCTTGTTCTCAGTCTGAGACATCACAGCTCTCACAGAAGCACCATAGATAGATATTGTTTTTTCAAGCTTCTCACCACTCATCCTCACCCAGCACCCAACCACTCAGCCCAGTGCTTTGGCCACCTCAATCCCCTTTACAGCTATGACTGCTCATCATCACCACCACTACTTTATGCAGCAGCCCAACCCCTCACCCTCACTGCCAGCGTGGCTGATCTGCCCTAGGGGCTGTGCAATCAAATCCCATATACCTCAAGACTTGTGCCCTTCCCCCTAAGACAATGTGCCACCAGTCTGGATCATGAAACAAGAGTCACTGACTTTCCAATGCAGCCCACTACCATCATTCCTAGTAGCTTCTATCTACCTGCAACCTCCTTGCCCACAAGGAACCAACCTTGGGCCATGGGCACCCAAGTTGCATTACACTCCTTCATACCCCCATGAACATCACTGTGCCTCTTGTCCTGATTCTGCTGACTGTCAGGCAGGAGCTACCAGGCTGCAGCAGCCTGTTATTCCTCCTGCTTTAATCTGTTCAACAGTAAGCTCAAGAATAGCAAGGATACCAATACTTTAACAAGGTGCTGTCAGTACCATGGGCTGGTGTTATGCTGAGGGTTGGTAACAGCACTGCAGCATCCCTCTCTTCAGCCCTGACTTGCTCTGCACAGACAGGTCCCATGCTATCTTCTCCAGATCGACTCTCATCTTTCTGAGATTTGTCCAACCCACAAGCCATCAGCTTCTGTACATCTGGAGGAAAAAAAATAAAATCATCCTTTGTCCAGTGAGAACAGCTTAACCCCTCAGTCTACATTCCTAAGAGAGCAGATTTCCTGCTACCTCTTTGTGTGTAGAAACAGCTTCACCTGAGCCTAGCAGCCTTCACCAGTGGCTCAGCGGAAGCCAGACCAGTGTCAATGCCCAAAGGCAGGGACTCCCCCAGAACATCCCATTAGCAATCTCCTTAATCCATTCATTAATTACCCCACTGGGAAAACAGTCCAAATGGCTGCAGCTAGCAAACAACTCAACACCACATTCCCCACCTGAAAACCCTATGTGGGCAGCATATCCTCAGCACATCCTGAGAGAAGAGCAGGACATTCAACACTTGCACTATTCTATTCCTGGCCATGTCATGCAAAAAGACTGTGCATGAACTCTGCTATTCCATTTTCTCTCTACCCTACAAGGCTGACTCTGTTTTTTCTGTCTCCCTGAGGAGGTGCATAGGACTGCTGCCTTCTCTTGCTCCCCACACCAGACCCCCTCACCTGAGAAGGTAGATGGCAGGAAGGTCAGGAACACATGCTGTGGGTTGACCAGCTTGGCATAACATCGCCATTGAGGGGGAAAGGGCCCCATTGTGTCACTCAGTGTCACATCATCCTCAGGCAGCTCTGTGTTGCCAAGGCTCTGATGGAAGAGCAGAAGTTGGATAAACTCAGGGCGTATGGCACAGGCCCACCTTGAGACAGGTAGCAACTACACAGAGCAAGTTCTTCCAGGCCTGCTGGTTGGCACAGTGCCGAAATCACTCTGGTCACCTCTGCACATTCTCAGAGCAGCCTGGCCCTAGAAGTCACCATTCTGGGAGCAGCCTGGCTCCAGGAAGTAGAGCACAACAGTCAGGAGATGCTTAGCCAGTTTTGCTGGGGACGATTCTGACCTCTAGGCAGTGACTACCCACAGTTTCAGAGCAACATGCAGCACAGTACCAGTACTGCTGTAACAGGCTTGGCCCAATAGTGAATGCAACTATCCACACACCTTCTAGATTCCTGCTTGACTTCAGCCACAGGATACAGCCTAAACTGCTGCCAAAGGTGGGGAAAAGCAGCTGTCTTCCAATTTTTCTCAGCCCTTTTAACTCTCCTGCTCTTTAACAGCTGCTGCCTTTGTTTCTGAGTGGGCACAGGCGAAGGACAGCAGCACACCAGTACCTGCAGAGTACTTGTGGAGCCAGTCATATCCCTGGTGCCATTACTGCCAACAAGATGATAGGATGCAGAAGCATCCTGCTGCTCCAGGGTCCCAGAAGCTTTTAGGGTTTCTTCTGAAATGGAGCACAGAGAAACCAATCTGAAAAACCCCAGCTGAGGATGAGACTTGAAAGCAAGGCTCCTGAAAAACCTCACGCTCCTGGTTCCACTACTGCCACACTGCTGGTCCTTACCTCTGATCACAGGGAGTGTGAAGGGGGGTTGATGGCCATCACGATCCCGTTGCAGAACCTGCTCCATGAAAGCCACATGATCAGCATCAGCCATGGGGATCTCCCGGTCACTGAGGTCATGCTGAAGGCAGCCATGGAAGAGGTTTAGTAGCATTTCATTGGGCACAAACGAAGATTCCTTGGTCACCTCCTCATTCTCTGCTTCAAAACAGAACCATGGCAGCTTCAGAGACAGCATCTCCATAGCCACCATCTGCCCATGACCCCAGGAGACAGTCCTTCACAAAGTAACACTTCCACATAGCCAGGAATTTCCCCAGCACCTCTGCAAGATTGACTTGGAGAGTGTTGAGGAGGCCCTACAGTTCTGGCATCATTAGTTGCCCTGCACTTACCCACTTGGCTACTCTAATTGTTGTGGAGATGCTGGGGGTACACACAAGAAACTACCACCACAAAGCTACTATCTAGGTTTAACAACTCTGAAAGTACCTCTTACAAATTATCATTCCAGGAAAGGCAGCAATATAGCTAGAGAGCTCTGGGGCTGCAGAGCTGGGAAGAACAGCACCGAGCTACTAAAAGAGGCATAGCAGTGCTCACATGCTGCTGCCCAGGGAGACAAGCACGTGGAGCAGGCTGTCCATGGCCACAGAGGGAGGACAAGGACAGGGAGGTGGTGAAGAGGCACCTACCTTTTGTCAGCATGAGAAAGAACATTTCAACCTGCTGGCACCTGGGCAAGAGCTTCATGAGGTTGAACTGGAATGGGATCTCATGCACTCGAAAACCAGGCCCCATGTCTGGATCTGCAACAGAGATGAACAGGACCACTGGAAAACAAGCATTCCACAAACTTCTCTAGGAACTGTGACTTGAAACTGAGAAAAGAGGAGCTCTTGCTTAACATCCTCTACAACTTCTATAAAACCACTTGCCCAGGCACACCAGGCCCATCACTGAAGAGATGAGCTCATCTTCCATCTGTTCCTGAAGTCAGCTTCTCTCACACCATTACAGAATGGTTGATGTTGGAAAGGTCATCTGGACCAATCCCCCTTGCTCAAGAAAGGTCACCTCTACACCTCCCCAGCCTAGGCAGAAAGCCTCAATGCTTCTTTTGCCTTCCCAGGATGAAGCCATTTCTCTGCCAACTTCGCATAAGTGCAACAAAGTGACCCACAGCCATCAAAGTCTACACAGTTGTCAAAATACCTGTTCCGCCTTCTATGGGTCCTGAGACATTCAAGACCTGGCTGCTTTGCTGTATCAAGCTTACTAGGACGTAGGTGGTGGACTCACCTTCAGCAGCTTTGGTGTCTGAAGGAGGGCAGACCCACTCCTTGTTCTGGCACAACTGGCTGATGTACTCAAAGGTCAGCATGGTGGCAATGCACGCAAGGTCCCGGGGGTAGAGCTGCAGTAAGCAGTTAAGACTCAGTTTATGCAGCAGAATTATTACCCACAAATGCAGAAGAAAAGAGTCTAAAAGCAAGGAGAGGGAACACCTATAATCCTGTTCCCAGAGTTGCCCTATTCTCACTCATTGCTCCCTCCTTCTCCACCAGCCCTTTAGCCTGCTTTCACCTTGCTCAGGAGGAGTGCTGGTAGTACTACCTGCAGTCCCTGCTCTGGTCCAGCTTGCTCCCCTCCAATGGAATGACTCTTCACAAAATAATTTGTATTTGCCCAGCTATCCCAAAGCAGCATTGCATCCACTGCACTGCAATCAAGAAACCTTTTAGGGCCAGTGGCCAGTTCCTCTTTTAGAAATCTCAGACTCTTCTGTGCCTAGTATTCCCATCTCTCTGGCTCTCAGTATTAACCTGTAGTTTTGTGATGCACTTACACTGAACCCTTCTCCCTCCACAAAAGAGCCCATTCCCCTTCCCCTTCAGGGACTCACCGCTTTAGGTATTTTCTGGTAGGGCAAGCCATGGAGGTGCTTCCAGTTCTCAGCAGTACTGTGGACATGGCCACTCTGTGGCTCTACCCAGCATTCAGTGACCAGGTTCAGTTCTGTGTCCACTTCAATGGCCTCTACCTCTGTATCATTGTCATCATCCGTGGAAAAGCTGGAGGGAAGTCAAAAGGAAAGTCCTGTGAGGTGGCACAGAGCCAGCAGCCCACTGCAGCTCCTCTCAGAGCTGTGAGAGCAGCCACAGGATCTCAAGATTGGCAGGTGAAGCCCCAGCAACCTGGTGATCAATGACAATCCATGACAACTGGTTATCTGTACTGGTGATGGAGGTCTCCCTCCTTTCCACACTGACTGCAAAAGGCAAGTCTGGAGCCATGACTCCACTGCCAACCCTCCCTGGGAGCAGAACAGCAGCCTCACCTGTCCTTGGTGGAGGTAGAGTGGGGCGGAAAAAGGATGTACTGGACGACACAGGTGTGCTTCTCCCTGTCACTGCTGCTCTCACTTGAGCCATCAGTCTGGAGGGGAGACACTGCATGAGCCCAACACAGTATCCCCTTACACAGCACAGCCCCATCACCCAGCTCCACCAGCAGTGGTGGAAAGAGGAAGCCTGCCCCAACCCCAAGAACTCCTCCAGCAGAGCACGCCCCTACCACAAAGCAGCTCTCTAACTGCAGATGAAGGCAGAAAAATGCCCAACCCACAAATTGCTTTACTTTCTCCCTATACATGTCAAGGGTGTGTGCTAGAAGCAGGTAATAAATCCTACCACAGGAAGGTGAATCCACTCCAGAAGCAGCAATGAGGGACTGTGTCCACAAGAGGACAGCACCCAGGCTCACCTGTATGGGCAGCTCCAGCACCATGTTGATAATCCCATCCCCGCTGGATGCAAAGTGGAAACCCTCTGACAGACGAACCCTTGCAACAGAGAGGAAGTCAGACCTGCAGGACTTCTCTACCCATACTGTAAGCTTTAAATGCAAGAGTGACTGTACCCTTCACCCCAAACTACTGTCCTTCTCCAAATAGGGAGCTGCACACAGAGAATGGGGAGCTACGACACTGCAAGAACAGCCTGTGTGAAGAACAGCACACTCCAGGCACAGTAACACCGCTTATCCTTCTGCATGTTTTCCAGGACATTTTCTCTCACTTTCCTCAACTATAGCTGCAGAACTGGGTAAAGCACTGACCCAAGTGGCTCTAGAAGCTTGTACAGGACCAAAACCCTCTGCACAGCAGCTTTAATTATTATCTATAATAAGACCTCATATACATAATAAGCAAGGTCGACCTTGCTTTCCCCTGTATCCCCAGGACTAGCTTGGCGAGAGGACCCCTGCCAGGTGTGCAACTTACTCTGTGAGTGTGGAAAGGAGCTGGGCCACAGCAGTGATGGGCACAGCTGGTGCCAGCCCTGACTGAACACTCCAGATCCAGCGCTGGTGATAGAAGTAGCGGGACAGAGAAGCCAGGGTGGAAGAGGCAGTGCGATTGGCCACCATGGTGAGGGGACCAGACACAGGGGGATGCTCCAGGTTGAGAATGAAGGGAGCTCTATAGTCAGAAGGCAGCTTCTCATACCTAGGGGAGGGCAGAAGTGTGGCATGCTGACGTGGAAAAAAATAATTTTTTTTCTGTTTAGGGTCAGAGCTGTCTGGATTCACAACCCACTTGTTGGGCCGAGGACAGAGTCCTCCAGCAGCAGAACGTGGCCAGCCCAGCACAGGATCCTGCTCAGACAGCAGTAACTATATTTACTTCTACACTGTATTTCATTAGGAGTGACATATCTGCCTGTCCACCAAGTATCCCTGCTGCAACTCACAGCCATGCAGCCCAAACCCATCCCAACAAGCACCAGTTTCATTCACAGTACTCTCATCCTACAACAGACAGCATCATCCACAGATCCTCCTCTTTCCCACTTCGCAGGGCAAGAGGGCTGTACTGACAGCCTGGTACTTCATCACTACCTGATAAGCAGCTTCTCCAAGGGTTTGTGCAGCACAACAAGGCAGGGTCTGTCTGAGAGGGCTGACTGGGCCCCAGGCACAGGTGGGGACTTGGAGGGAGAACTACTGCCCAACATTTTCCTCTTTGCTTTTGGAGTTGCCTCTTTGCTCTGGACCCTGTGGGGAAAGCGCAGCTGCAAGATTCGGTCCCGTAACTCTTCCACTATCTGTCATGGCAAAAGCAAAAGGTAAACATGACCAACTTTGTCTGGAGATATAAACTATTCAAAATAAGTGTCCAAAAGGAACACAGCACCCCTTGCATACATAGAAGAGCAGGAGTTAAAGGTCATTTTACTTCTGAGGCACTAGCAAGACCAAGATCAAGATGACACAAGGCTCTTTGCTCCCTATTTTAAGTATTTTTAAAAGCAAAAGGAAGGTTAAAAAAACCCCAAAGACTATTTCAAGGCTGAAGAAGTCACCTTCCAAAACTCAGATTAAAAACAAATTAATTGCATGCCAGCTCCTCCACAGAAGCAGTCTGAGCACCCACCCTCATTCTTCCCTCCTCCTCTCCTCAACAGCCCACAGTAAATGTAAACTAGTCCCTATCAGCTGTGGGAACAGTCTGGCTCTGTCTTATGTATTCCCCCACTATCACGTTCATTTGTCAAACCTCTATGGCAAAAGGTTTCAGGAGCTTGGGTTATTTTTTAGGTTAATTTTTTCCAAGATAGTTTCACAATGACTTCCTGATTACTCTTTTTAGCTTTTAGTAGCTCTGAATATAGTTCTACCCACGCCAGCATCTGATTCCCACAATAGCTCAGTGTTTTCTTTGAAATTTCTATCGTTAGGTTTCTTTTCATGATCTTTGTTCAACTTTTTTCAATATTTATTACCATTGTAGGCAAACAGAAGAACAGCAACTCTTTATCTTCCTCAACACTAATTATTTCAGTAATTTTTCCCATCATTACTATGTCTTTTTCAAGGAAAGGAATGTCCCTAAATCCAAATGTTAAACGAGCTCTTTCCTGCACTGTGCTGCCACTTGGGTCCTCTTCATGGTTTCAAACTGGTATCACGGAATCAATAATGGTGTTTATGCTCCCAAATCCCACTATTTTGCAGTTATCCATACTGGCTTCCAGCCACCACTGTGCTGCTCAGGTGTCACCAAAGCACAGAGGTTGAAATAGGTTTGGGCCACCTGCACATTTCCTCAGCTCAGCACATGTTACCTTTCTGCAAATGAGTTCCCTAACCTTTGACTAGAAAAAAAGATTGGGAAAATCAAAACCAGTTTCTGCTGTGATGAAACAGAACAGTTTTTCAATTTCCTTGCTTTGTTCTCCAAGGCAGTTTCTGTTTTATTACACCCCATTCCTCCAGTTCTACAGTTGTGCCCTAAACAAAGTCTCACCAAACAGCTTTCTGAAAGCCAACTGTACGAGGTGATTTCCTTCAGCACGGGAAATTTGAACTGCTCAGCACAAAACCGCCTTTACCTTAAACAAAAGCAGGCTAAGTTCTACTGCCATCCTCCACACTGATTAGCTAATCAGCCCTATGGCAGGCAAAAAAAAAATAAAATAATGGATGATACAATTTATGACCTACATATAGTTCCTGCTGCAATGATCTGGAGCTTGCCCACAGCTGCAGGGTATGGTGCCTGTCTCACACCTTCTTCATGAAAGATATATTAATTTGCACCTGCCAGAGGAACTCCTTCAAAAAAACCTGTCACTTGGCATTCCCAAGCTCACATGTTGACCCAGCAACCAGTGCCCAAGTCCTGGATCCCCTAAAGTCATGAAAGGGTAGATCTGCCAAAGTGCCAGAACATTTAGTTCTGGGTTCATTATCTCTGAAAGAGATGGTCCTTCCCATGTTTGTTAGCCTCTCCTCAGACTAGTCTCTAACACTTAAGCTAAGCTAGACAAAGCAAAGATTTCTTTCATGAAGATAAAAGATCTAGATTTAATGATAAACCTCTTGTTTATATTAAAAAGTTCACACAGTTTAATAGCAGGGCATCTTTCTCAGGCATTACCTAGGAACACTTAGACCTGTCTCAGCCATTATAACTGGAGAATCAGTCCACACAGTAACTCCACCTTCTGCATCTGACTAAGATAGCTCGTTTCCTTTGATACAAAATGGTTATTATAAGTATACCTGACAGACTTTTATCCTGAAAACATTTCCTAGGTACTAATTTTTTTCCCCTCTCCCTGTACTGCTTATGTGGGGCATTGTTTGCATTTTAACTATTAACTTCCTCCCTGCTCAATAGATTCAATATACATGTACTAGAAGAGACAGCCCAGGAAACATGTAGTACATCTATCACAGAGGTCTTTACAGTTGAGTTAGACAAGTATCTGCTGTTCTTTACAGATGGTATTGACTGCGCTTTGGTCAGAAGGATAGACCAGATAACCTTTGAGCTATTTCAAGCCTCACAATTGAATTAAGCAGTGGGAAAAACACCCATGTGACCTGCTATTCTATGCTACTGATCTTTGAGTCTTTGGGTTTAGATCTTTCATAAACTTAACAAAGAAAGTTTGTCCAATGACCCTTTCTGTTACAGTAGATTCAAACCCATGTAAGCCTTAACACAGTAGTTACTTAGAGAGTAGCTGCCCACAATGTTGCCTGTGATCTACCCACCATTTTCACATTCAGTACTTCTTGCTCTGCTCCTACCCCACAAAGCAGACAGCCAGCTCTCACCTTGTTTCTGGCCTGTGCAGGTGTGCCAATGGGGAACCCCAGCCGGAGAACCATGCAGGGAGCTTTGGAGATGATTCGTACCACATAGAATGAGGAAGGGGTAAGATCCTCAGACCTATGGAGGAGGGATTAGGACAAGGCTGAAATGGCATGGATTTTGCTGCTCTGACATGCCAGACCAAGCAAAGGTCTGCTCCACAGAGCCCAACAGCCTATACAACTTCACAGTAACACATATCAGTTCCAGCATGCAGAAACCCCCCAGCTGCCTCCTCTCTCCCTCCAGGCTGCACCTGGAACACAATGGAATAGTTCAGAAACTGCAGGGTTTCATATCCCCTTGTCTAGCTCTCATCCTCTCCTGTAAACATCTGTTTCAGGCCCATAGCCACATCATACTGGTCTAACCAGATCCTTGATCTGGCCCCATGTCCAATTCCCCATATGGCACTGCTTCAGAACCACTCACCCGTGGATCAGCTTGACATAGGAGTAGCCCTCCACCAGCACGAAGCTGCTCCAGTCCCTCAGCAGGGAGGTGAGTGCAGAGTGTGAGATGCGGCACTGGATGGTGCTGTAGCGGCCATTGTTGCCAGGCGTGTGCAGGTGCTTGGGCACAGGCCTGCAGGGTGGGACAGAAAGTCATTTCACAGCTGCAGCTTCTCTTCTTCCCCAAAATCCACAGACTTTCCTACATCCATCCTACTCTGACTGGTCTATCAGCCTTTTGTCCTTCACAACAGCCAACAACAAGCACCTCCCCTAATCAAGCACTGGGGAGAGCCACACTCCTGAGTGCACTGGAACTTCCACACTGCAGAGAGCACATCGCTTGTATCCTATCTCCCTCCGTGCAATATATGACTATTACTCACATTACTCTGCAACTAGGACCAGCCTCAGGAAGGCAGTGCTTTTGGGAAAAACATTTTCCAGCAGCAAACAAAAACATGTGAGTTAGCTCCCAAAAGAATGCAATCAGGAAATCGGAACCCAAGAGGGACTTGAGAAACAATTAATCCTTCCAGTCAAAGATGACTTCCCAACCTAGTGCCCCTCTCAGATAAACAGACCTTTAGCGTCCATCAGGCCCCACTAGTGAAACCTTTCCCTTGGCCACAGGCACCTGCAGAAGAGCTGCAAGTCCTCAGCTGGGCTGAACTGGACCCCCTGCTTTCCCAGGCTGGCCCAGAGTGTGTACATGAGCTCAGCCCTGCCCATTACATACGTGTCATGCTCCAGAAGGACAACTATACGATGCATGTGCAGCCATCTCTGCCAGAAGTTGGCATCCATGGAAAGGATAGGCTTCCAGTAGGAGGCAAACTGGGAATGGCTTGAGTCAGACCCACTGTGCTGAAGAGATAATACCTGAGAAAATGACAGGACAATATTCAGTGTGAAAGTTCTCCATCCAGAGAAACCAATAATTTCTCTTGCAGCTGAGCTGTTATAGACCAAATCCCTGGCTTTGGGTAATTTCCTCTGAACAGAGTAAGTGTGTTCACATTGAAGCAGGCAGTACAGCATAAGCAAAAATAAATTAGGCTCCTAAAATGTCAAGTTAATTAGGAATTTAACTACTTAGCATCAAGTAAATCAACCATGAAAAAGACAGCATATGTAATAGTGTGCCTTCTGATTGAGAGGGGGATACATGGCTTGTGTCAGCAAACTAATTAAACACTGAGATTACTCATCTGAAAGTGCTCAGGCAAACAGGGTGCCAGAATGGGTGGCATTGGGCAACTCTAATAGGTTTGTATGGTGACATTGATTCCACCAACTATAGTAACTCTGCTGACATAGAAATACAGTGGTGGTTAGCCATAAGATGGGATGTTTCAGATATGCTGTGGGATACATAGCCCTACACAGGGAAAATGTACTAGGCAAACCTAAAGAAGAGCTTAAACTATAAAATAAAAGGGATATGTCTCTGAAGTTAAAGCTCCATGAGTTTTAAGATCTGTTAGTCCTCTTCCATCTATGCCAAGGACATTGGCAGCAGGGAACAGATAATATGCTGGCTCTTCTGCTTAGTGAGTTTCAATGAGTTTGAATTTTGCAGTGGAAACTATTAGCTCATATTTTGCTTAGCTTCTTCTGTGCAGATGACAAGTATATCTCTTGCACCTTCCACATGAGTGCTCAGAGCAATGAGCCTATTGAACAACTATTCAGCACATCGTGTATCTTCACCTCACAGCACTGAGCTACATTTGCAGGGCACTGGTTGCACTGCCAGCAGCAACCCCATGCCTATGGGGTATCCACAGAGAAAGCACAGCAAAAGCAAGCATCAGTCTCACACATCACAGCACTACAGGAGAAGGTTTCACAGCACACTTAGGAGACTTGCTGTTGGGCTTAGAGGTGTAGCTGCAACATTTAAGACATAGGGTGATGTCCCAGAGGGGCAAATGTATGGCATGGTACGTTCACAGCATCACACTTGAACTCTCTGACTGAGCAGGATAAGATGAAGACAAGATGAGCAAGAGATGAGGCCTGAGTACAAAACTAGGCAGGGGAGACAACTGTCTCACGTTAAACAAAGAGAGAGGGAACATACCGGAGTGGTGGAGCCTGGGGGGATGTAGAAGAGGGGCACCCCGTTCTTGGTGCTCTCAGGAATGGTAAAGTGTTCTGGGACTGTGTCAAAAGACTGCAGATGGACCAACATCTGATCTGTTTGGTTGATGCTGGAAAAGAAGAGGCAGTTAGCCACAAAAGTCCACATCCTCCCCCTTGCTGCCCTAGTCAGCACAGGGCTTGCACACACAGCACTCCCTGTGTCCTGGGAGCCCATCTACACAATAGAGCTTTATGGTGTGATTCTATGTCCAAGTGCAAAGTGTGTGTTGAAGAGACTCCAGTGTAGAAGTCTCATATATACAGAGGATGATCAGAGTTGGAAATGAAGTGCTAGAAGAGGAATCTGCCAAATAGCCAGGAGTAAGTCACCCTGGCCAGTAAACAGCTGTGACCCACAAGCACTTCAGCCCCAGAGACACATGTGATGTGTTTGCTGCTCCCAATGTGACCATGCAGCACAACTGCACAGGTGTGCTATAAGCACACATGAGCTCCATGGAATGGCAGAGGTAAGGTTTGCATCCCATGACACAGATTCAGGAGCAGCAATACCATTACCCTGAAGCATTCTGACAAACTAAATCACAGACCAATTTGAGTCTTTTCCTTGGCTAGACAGCAAATTTGTTATCAGTCATGCCCCTTCCTCAGAGCACATTCCTTTTGAACCCTGGGTTGGGATGGCCACCTGCAAAACCCTCCTCCTAGCATGCCAAGGAAGGAATTACTTTGTGACACTGGAAACTGCTGGGCACGGTCCAGCTCACCTCTGCAAGGTGTTCCAGAAGCGCCGGATGACTGTGGTGCGGTACAGACTGGTGATAGGCTTCCTCATGGTGCAACTGATGTCATGCAAAATGTCGTAGCTCCCCTCCATTGTCACTTCCACCCAAGTGCTGCGTTTTGATGGGTCCAGGGGCCAGGGTGTCACAGCTAAGTACTCAATCCTCATGTTATGCTTCCAAAGCAGCACTAGTTTCACCTCCAGCTGAGACCCACCTGCATGGGAGCAGGAGAGCAAGTTCAGGTGCTTGCTCCATACACCTCAGACCTTTATCTTTGGCCAGAGATTCAGGAGTATCATGAGATTGTGTGATTAATAAGGGGAACAAAGTAATCTAACAGCTGTTTGCTTTAGCTGGAGTCACCCTCTCCTCTCCAACTGAGGGAGGCTTTGCTTGCGCTGAAGCACTTGATGAAGAGTTCTCAATTCTTTAAGTGTACATGTACTAGCTACACTAGAGAAGGCAACTGAAACTCAGAGGAGGAGCTGACATTTGCAATGGGCTCTCTTCTCCACAGCCTCGTCTTTGTTTCCAAGAAAACTGTTGTTTTGCACAGATGAGCAGGGCCATTCAACTATAAAGTTTGATCTTCCACACTGCAGAGTTAATCCATCCCATCACAGAAACACAGGCATCTGATGGATATAGATCATAAACAACCTGGAAAATAGGCCTAATTCTTAAATTAATCTCTATTCATCCTGTGCAGACTGTTTTTCATGCAATCTAGAACTTCAATCTTCAAAGCTTCTCACCATGCTTACCTTCTTTTCCCAAAGTTGTTAAGAATTAATATTCACCTATTCTTCAAGTTGTACATTTTTACCTTTTCCTTTAAGAGAGTCTGTCTAACAAGATTAACAGAAACACCTGACAGCAATCCTCTGAGCCAAAAGAGCAGAGAACTGTCCCATTCCTGCTGACTGTGCATGTGCATTTGTACTGAAACATCCCAGGGAAACACATGGCCACGCTGTGATTTCAACTGCTCAATCATCTATTCTGTGTCCAGCCTGCTCTACAGTTTGCCAGACTTGCAGGGTTTGTGTGATAAGTGATTGGACGTGCTGGAAACCTTCAGATCTGATCATCGGTCTGGATGTTCTGTTTCCTGCAGAGCTGCATTTGCTGCTGTCATAGGCACATCATGCAATCCCCTTCACAGGTTGATTGCACTTCACTTTAAAGCCATCCTTTTGCTCTCATGGTCCCTGCTGGGAAGCTCCCTCAAAGTATTCTTTTCCCACCAATATTTAGAAGAAGCCTTCCAGAGTACATGCCAAATTCATGCTTGGTTGTTCTTTTGATTAGATTATTTTTATTCTGAGAAATTTCATTTCCATAACATTGACAAAGAGTGTGCTGTACTAAGAAATCCTTACCCAGTTTCAGCTGTTACTGTGACATAACATTCATTCCCCTTAACATACCCAGGCCTTCCTGCACCTTAAGAATTCACCTTTCTTGAACAAAGGTAATCAAAAGCGAATACTGTATTTTACCTGTACTTAATCTGAGAGATGAGTAGGATTTTACTTAAGGTCACTAGTATTTTCTACAATGGATGTTTTTTGTTACTATAAATGCACCTGCCAGGACTGCACTCTCTATGCAGTCCTATGAAGATTGTCTTGTTTATTAGAGAGGCTAAACAAGAATTTATAGATTCATTTCTTTTTATTTCATACTGTCACCTCACTCTTATTGCTTTAGGGTTCATTCAGTGCTGTATGCACAATATTTTGGTTCTCATAATAAAGCCTTTCTACTTCATCAACAGCAAACATGATAAGTAAATTCCCACATTTTTGCTCAGATTATAAATGCAAATATTTCTGATTTCCACCTCTGTTTCCATTAGTCATCCTGGCTTCACTCCTATGATCCCACACAAGCAAAAGTAAAAACACAGGCAAAATATTTACTTAGTTTGAAGTCACATCTAGATGAATCTTTAGCTTTTTTTTTTTTACTGCAAAGCAATCTCTTTCTGATTTCTGAGTTAATAGCTAATAAATTTTTTTCTACTTAAATGTCCTTCACAAAGTCCAGCTCTGTTTTTTTCAGAAAGTTCATTGTCTTCCAGATTCCTGTCACCAGAGAATAGCCATTCTCACTGCTCCGCTAGTGCCCAGACAGTTCTGGTGCTGGACTGATTCACAGAGGCAGATTATGTTTTGAAAACTGGCCTCCAGGCTGCCCTCAACACAAAATGTCCAGTGAGATTTTTTTTTTTTTTGTTACAGAGGGTGATCCCCCAACAATGAACAATGTCACAGAAAGCAGAAGAACTGGGCTCCATTACACACCACGACCCTGTAGCTTCTCTCCCTTCCATACCTTCCAGTCCTTTCCCTTTCGCATGCACTTCTTCATTTCTAACTAACCAAGTTGCCTCCTAAATATTTGAAAATCAAACAGTGAGGGTAACCAGAGCACTTATGAATATCACAAACAATCTTTCCAGGCAACTCTGAGCACAAAGCTAGCTTTTTATTCTATTTTGTCTTTGGTGAAGTCCACAACTGCACTTTTTTCCTCTTGCTTCACAGCCAGCTGGCTCCTTAACAGCCTTTAATTGGCAAGTTTTAGCAATCCAGGTTAATTAACTGTTCTTTGTTATACACTTCTCTGTAGAATGGCTCAGAGAACTCTGATTAGCCAAACATGCTTTTCCTTAGCAAAGGCAGTGCTGAATGTCTAAACGTCTTGAATCATTTCTCAACTCTACTTTAACCTCTTAGTTCAGCAAATTTTTCAGCAACTCCCCAGAGCATTTAGCCTTTTCCAAGTATTAAGTAACATTATCTGCTACTAGTCTGAAGGCTGCATAGAAACACACTCTATGTTTTTGATACCTCTGACATTATGTTTTTGATACCTCTGACATTTCATTTTTAAATTTCTTCTTAAAAATACACAAAAAGTATTTATGGTTCAAGGAGCCCCTGAGCTGCAAAGAGCTAGAGAGGGCTCAAAGGAAGAAAAAAGGAAAGGAGAATGGAGATTATCATCATGTGTGTTTATCCTGCTCTTATTCCCTCCTGTGCACCTGCCCATAGTTATTCACCACAAAAGATCTCTCTGACCCAGCAGCTGCTCTTCTGCTCTTGTAAAAATGGGAGACCAATCGATTTAGCATTCCAAGGAGTAAAAGCCAGCAGGCAAATACCTGAAGGAAAATGCAGGGAGCATGGTACCATGTGGTGATATTTCTAATACATTCCTCCAGAGTGCAGGAATTCACTGCTTCACAATATCCTAAGCCAGAGGTTGTAGCTATACTTTTGTACAAAAATATACAACATGAACTTGTCTGACTGCTTTTTCAATGATTCATACCTGGTGAATGCTCTTCCAGTACTTCTATATAGGACTACACAGTCATCAAAAGCACTTCAGCATTGCTGCCAGATTAAAGAGAAAGGCTTTTTATCCTGCACTGTTCAAGCTGTAAGTGAACTTGTGCACAGAAGAATTAAAGACACTAAGGGTGAGCAGGAATGGACTTGCCACACTGTTTCACAGACATTCCTAGAAAAGGAGAGTGCAATGGATTTAATCTGCCTAGATTTAAGGAAAGTAATCTCATGCATCACCTACATTAGTAAAAACAATCTGCAGACATTACTAGAACAGCTGCCTCACCAGGAAAACTTAGCAGATACTTACTTTTAACAGAAAATTCCTGAAATAAGAAATTAGGGATATTCATGTAAGACCAACTTTAGGAATTATCCTACGATTGCTAGCAATATTCCCCCAAAAAAGGTGATTTAGATCCATTCAGTTTGCAAGACGCATTAGGGCAAATGAACTGCAATTGCCAGGCATCACAGAGGAACAGGGAGTTGAACTGAGCAAGATACATTTAAGAGTACTGTCATGTGAAGGACAGCACATTTAGGGACTATTAAACAAACAAAACCCAATAAACAGCCCCAAGGACTCATCAGCTGAAAGAAAAGGTGTGTGAAAGACTCAGGGATTTCTGCAATACAATCATGGAGAAAGTTCACGATTCCCAGTCTATCATATTTGGTATTTTGCTTCAGAAGCAGGGAAATACTAACACTGCTGAACAAGGTATTGATAAAACCACACTTATAACACTTATCAACTCTTTTGAGAAATATGACACCAAACTGAAAAAACAACTTAAGGGGAAAAAAAATAAGAGCTATTAACCTGAATAAACAAAACAGAAAGCTTGCCCTTACAAAAGAAAGGTGAAATATTGGCTTGCTTAATATTAACACGCCAAAGGGTAGGTTACAAGGAGAAAGATGTTGTTAAATATGTCTATGCAAGTCAGAGAAGGAGGATAAACTTCAATAAAGAAAATAGTCACACAGGTCTAACTTGGTCCCACGGAGTTTAGAAAGGAAGCTGGAGAAAGAGCAATGAAGCTCTGGGACAATCTTCCAACCAGAGCAAAGGCAGAAGGGATTTACAAAGTTTTTAGGCAGACCACAGTAAATTCTCAGAAAACATCATATGGCAAGTTTGGAATGGTTTTGAAGTTAGATCATAGACTTTGATTGTCTGATTTAAAACACATTCTAGTGTACTAATAAGCTTGCATTGGGATTTTTTCATCTCCCCTTCAGTTAAACTACTACTACTACAAGTCACAGCTGGAGATGGAAATTTAGGTAGGATTTACTGTAACTCCTAAGGATAATCAAACCCCTCAAGGTGCCTAGTTAGCAGCTAGTTCTCACACTCCAGGTGCCATGTCTAGTAAGTCAGGTAAGAGAACAGGATCACTGGAAGGTTTTATGGTCTTCTAGAATTGATTATGGTCCTGACTAGTCTGACATTTTCACCTAACAACATTCTTGTTTTGCCCAATTTCTTCCTTTGGAAGACTGTACTATGGAGGCATTAAGTCTCTTGTACCAAAGGGCTCAACTTCATGTTAGTATTCTGGAGTGCATCTAGCAAAGAATTAGACAGGGATGAAAAAAAGGAAAAATATACATGAAATCAAAAAAAAACTCTGCAAACCCCAGTTCTGTCACAAGTTTCTCTGCAACTGTGGGAAATCATTTGCAAGATACAGAGCATCACTGGCTGTCCCTCCCCCTGCACAACCACAGAGGGTGAGACTGGCAAGTGCATAACTGTGCAACACTGGGCAGCCTTACATCAGGCAATGAAAAAGAGTTTGGGGAAGATGTTCCTTTCTCCACAATACCACCACCTGTGCTTTTCTCTAAGCAGTTGAGAACAGAGTGCTAGCTGAGTCTCCAGCCCTGAAGGCAGCAGTCACCTTTTGTGATGTTGACCTCCCGGATGCTGTAGCCCTCCCGCAGCCGGACCGACACAATGCTCACGAGGTCAGCGTGCACCTCCTTCTCTGTGTGCTTCTTCCTCCGCATCGCCAGTGCAGGGTTGCTGCTTGCAGACACCAGGTGCTCATTGAACAGTCTGTGCTGAGACACTGCAAATGGCAGAGATGGGTTTGTGAGGGAGCAGCTCCCCTGAGCCCCATCCTGTAGCAAAAGGCCTCCCTGAGAGCTTCTTAAAAGCTGCCAGGAACATTCGCTCATCTGAGGAACAGTACATCCTTCAGGCACCACTTACACCCACTCCCAATTCTGCAATACAGCAAACAGGTTCATTAGTGTGGTCAAAAGGCCTGGGAAAGGGACAAGGTGGCATGTCAGGCAATGCTTCCTTTCGGTCTGCTTTTGTGAAAAGGCACGCATTGGAATTCCACATTCAGCCTAGACAGGCAAAAACCACACATCTGTTTCAACAGTCACACAGCAAGCTTTGGGGCTTTACCACTTTCCCTGGAAAACTCTGAGTTCCCAGGTGCTTTTAAAAACGTATTGGTATGTAGAGCTTAAACCACTAACAGCTGATCTTTTTAAGATTCAACATTTCCAAGTCCCAAGCTAGCTCTCTTCAAACTTGCCAGTTTATGTGGCTTCTGCTGCCAATTTACAGAAAGAGCAGATGGCACCAGCATATCACTGGGACATGAAAGGGTGTTTCCATCTCTTACTGGTAACTAAACTAATCTCTCCTGGCACACTCTCAGTCACTAACAGTCACAAAATAAGAACAATGAGGAGAGGCATTTGGGACCATTCTCAGTGGTCTAGTTTTTCAATCCAAACTGCCATCTGCAGGCTCTGTTAGGACACCTCTCCAGAACATCCCAACCTGTGAGTCAGCCAGTGTGCACGGAAGGGTAGGCAAGAGCTCCTGATCCCCTCCAAGTCCCAGCACAGTGGGCCTAACTGCAGATTGCTGAGCCAGGGGAATGGTGGAAAATGGGACATTTGTTTTCCCTGGTCCACCCAATTCCTGGAACCAGGAGGGGACTCACAGGTGAGGCTGTGTGACCGATTGTGCCCACAGTCTACAGAAGGCATGACAAGGGAGAGCATCAGCATAACCAAAGCTGGGGAGTTACCCTGAAGAGAGGTACTCTAAGACATCCATCTACTGGAACTAGAATATGCACATTCCTCACCACAGTAATATTCTGGATTCAGGGACTCCCCAGTACGCAGAAAGGAGTACAGTAGAAATGCCTTGTGATACACATTCAGATCCAGGCTCAGGGGATCCAGCTCAGGGCATGTGGAGAGGTAAGCACCAAAAGTGGCCATGGCGATGAATTTCATCAGTTCCACATTGGGAACGTGGCCAAAGCTGCAATCATAGGAGTAGACACCGCCCACCTAGGGGATGGATAAAGGAGACACCTGAGAGAGAACAGCAGTGCTGAGAACAAAGCAGATGGCTGGTCAAGGACTCAAATAGAGAAGGCCCCCCACCATCACCAATCCACCTGCCTCCCTCTGGTACCCACCCTGCCAGGTACCAGCAGGCATACCTGCACAAAGGAGCAGGCCACGGTGCCACTGCGCAGCTGGTTGAGTAAAGTCTCGCACACGGCCACATCGGGGACACTGGTCACACCATCCGTAATTATTATAATACCTGTAAACAAGGCAGCATCTCAGTTCATCTTCCATCTCAAACAGCTATCATTCTCTCAGTAAACCCACCAGACAAAGTTTAGGCAGGGTGAAAGTTGAAGGAAAATCCCGAGGCTGGTTTAGAGCTTCCAAAGCATTATGGAGCTGGGAAATATCCTGATTAGGTACAGCACAGCACACAGAAAGGACAAAGCTCTTCACACCCCAGGTTGCCCTGAGCAACAGTCACAGCTGTACTGCCTCACACTCCCCAACACTGACACACAGCACTTGGCATTGTGTGGTCCTCCCCATTCCCACTACCACAATTTGCTCCAGAGTGCAGAGTAGATGTCTCTGAAATTTCATCCCTAACAGGAAGGTCCATGCACACACCAGCCCTTATAAAATTAACCTCAGCCTATGGCAGAAGGAATACAACCCTTTGCAAACAACCAGGCAAACCTTAACCCCGAGGATGCAGCCAACCTGCGCTGGAGTTGGAGGGCAGCAGCTGCAGGGCCAGGATCCCTTGCCGGACCATGCTGACCAGGCCAACGTCAGCAGTGACCACAGACACACTGGGTTTCCTCCCAGATGACTCCTGCACATCACCTGGGCTCTCTTGGCTCAAGGGGGATAAATCCACCTAGAAAAGTTAAAAAAAGTCCACAAGGCCCCATGGGGCAGATTTCAGCTCAACTCTAGTTCTTGCTCTTCCAGACACCTTCAGTCTGGTGGTCTCATGGTACTCTGGAGCACCACAGCAAACTCCATTTGTAGCTTTAACTTCCTTGTACTCTTAAAATCCTGGTCACTTGGGCGCCTTAGAACAACTGGGCAAGGCTGCTTGAAGATGGAGGGACAGCATGCTCAGAGCTTTATATTAAGCTGATTTCTCATAGAAGGGGAAACATGAGACACTTTGGGGTCACTAAAACTCCTCTGCAGAGCAAAACACTAACCAATTAAAGAGATGGTGATACCTCCTTCTCCTCCTGTCATTTAGTATAAGCTGCAGCTATTCAGCATCTACTTCATCTACTATATTCAGTCCAGAAACACTGGAGAGGTAGAAGCAGCTACATCTCAGCAGAGGGGGCAAGGAGCCTCCTAAAGACAAAGTCTAGTGCCTATGCATTTAACTCAAATGGCCCTCATTACACAGTGTTGATATAAACAAATGCAGGTAGGCATCTTCTATGAAAAATATCCTCTAGGTAAAGCCTGAAATTTGTATAATTACATGAGTGAGAAACCTACTGTATTCATAGTCCCTTAATCCCCACAAGGCTTTGGCAGTTCAACCCTGTAATAAAATATTGCTCAGTTTTTACTGCTAATGCAGAGAATGGCTGAGACCCGCCCCCCCCCCACAAAGCTACAGATAACTGGAGCTGGGAAAATAAAACTAGAACTAACTAAACTTTTGCTATGCATAAATGGGAGCAGTCTGTGCCTGTGAGCAAAAGATACTGACTGTCCATCACTTTAATTTGCCAGATACCTTAAAGTCAGACACTTATTAACAATTATACAGCTCATGCAACTTCAGAAGTGAAAAAAGTTTCAGTCCCTGCCCTTGCCCTGGGGCCTCCCACCTCCACCCCACAGCCTGTGGCAGGACTCACCAGTCCCTCTAGCCTGCAAGAGCGTCTCTCTCCTCCATTTGCATGGAAGAAGTTACAAGGTAGTTTACCATGAGAGAAATATTGCATCAAGCAGGAATGCATACAAAGCACTGCAAAAACACCATCTGACTCACCAGTTGAGGTATTTACTTCTCGCAATCTACTTTCTGTTTCAGGACTGGCAGTTTTAGCATTGAAACACAAATTACAGCTAGAAGATAAGATTCCAAGCACTTCAGATATGCAACCACAATACGTCACCAGTAGCCTTTTGGTCATATGATTTTGGGACTTTTTTTTTTTCATTTTTGCCAAACTCTAATAACTAATGCTAACTAAGGACTAAATAACCTTAGCCAGACCAGCAATGACTTTGACTGCAAGAAGACCAAAAGCAGCATGGCCAGCAGGTTAAGGGAGGTGATCTTTAAATGTCCCTTCCAACCCAGACCATACTAGGATGATTCTATCATTAATTTGCTGATACATATATCATATCCATAGCTACTAAGCAGCACCTGTCACAGATTGCAAGGAGTACGTGAAAAAACTGGCTGTTTATTCAGCTTCATGGCCAGTTTTCATGGTAACAAAGAAGTATTTTCATTCAAGAAATGTAACAAGGGCATATTCACAGCTATTTATAGATTAATTATATGGACATAATCACCTCTCCCACCATCCTCTTCTCTCAGCAAATCCTACCATTTCTTCCATGATATACAGCCAGGCCCACTTACTGTACATTAACTTTGGGGAAGATAACCATCCTCACCAGTCCTTCTAAACACTTAATGGTTCTGCATCCTCAGCATTCACGTCTCATTACTGGATGCCACAACATTATCTCACCAACTCCTTAGCTGTTCCTTCTGCAGACCTATGCTGCTTTTCCTCTTGCCACCCCACCTCATAGTGCACATCTCCAGGAAGCCAGGAGAGCCCAGCTACCTGTACCTTCCTTACCTGTGGTTTAGGTTCATACTGCTGCTGAAGCATCTCTGCCACTTTGTTTTCAAAGGCACAGAGCTGCGTGTAAACTTGGTGCAGAAAGGCCTCACGCTTCGTCTCATCCAGCTGACAGCCCTGGAATAGCACCTGACCCAAGGACACACATGTCAGCCATCAAGTTAAGATTTTAGTGCACCAGCCCCCAAGAGGGTACACAGGAACACAATTCAGCACAGTGAAGGTCACACATGTCCCTGACAAAGCACAAGTACAGCACAGCAACTGCCTGTGAGCAGTGGTACTTCATGGCATCTGCTGTGCATCCCTGAGCAGATGCCATGAGATACTCTGGGAAACCTCCTTCCTGGGCAAGAAACTTCTACTTCACTTCTCCAGCATAAGCAGGAGAAAGCATTAGAAAGCATTAACTGTAGTCTGAGGCTTCTAAGGAAGGCCTGTTTGGTCTAATCTACCTTACCTATAGACTGATCAAATTTCATCTTCCAAGGGGAACAGCAAATTGAAATAAAGAAAAGAAACAATTAGAGTGGACATTACAAAAGAGGCTGAGTGATGTGACAGAGTAAACCTGCCACCACAGAAACTCTCCAGGGTGATAGGCATGACAGCTGTGTTTACAGATGTCACCCTGATACAGGCAATCCCTGCCTACAACCAGATGCAAAGAAGATACAACACACAGACAAAGACCTCAGCAGATTGGTGGGGTGCTGCCTGTTTTCCACCTTCCCTCAGCCTCATATCAGCAAGACCTCATAGTGATACAGGAGAAATAAATGATTACCACAGTGAGTCACTCACTGGATGAGTGATACACACATATGCCTTTTCCTCCATAAAAGAAACATAATTATCCAGTTGTACCCAGAGATCACAGTTCATGGCTTCACGAAAAGGTAAAGTGAGACTTTAGAGAGGTCCAAAGAAGAAAAATGTAGCAGCTTCAGAGCACTCAATATAGTGTAAATAGGGCAGATACTGAGGCACACGAGGAGCATGATGGCCTGCAGGACGGCTGGACAAAACGACACATAAAACATTAATGGCAAATGAAGAAATTCCTGCTACACTTACTCCAGCAGCACCTCAGAACAGACCAATATGATGGCTACATTCCTCACATACAACACAAACCCTGGCAGAAGGCTTAGGCAGGGAGGGCTGGGGAAGAGGAGGGAGGGAGGGAACAAGCATAGACTAACAGGCTTCTCCTGTTACCATGCATTTCTCCTAGTATTAGCAAAGGGATGAAATACACCACCATAAACACATAAGTTATGTGAAAATACTGTAAGGTGAAAGAGATCAAGGATGAACTTGAAAAACAACGCTGGTCCCATAAACCAGACTCAAATTTATTAAACAGACTTGCCCTGACACAAGTAAAATCTCACTACTGGGGCTGGTTGCTCCCTCCAGCAAGAAGCATATTCAGACAAGTGCAAAAAGAACCAAGTTTTTAGGAAGTGGCAATTATCTTTGAATTAACCTCTGCTACAGAGCTGGAACAAGCAGACAAGCTTTTGGTCATACAAGCTCTTCTTGAATGCTTCAAGCTAATTAAAACAGGCAAAAAGAATTAATCAACAGATATTAAAAACAAAAACAACCCCCAAACAACAAAACAAGAACAACAACAAGCGCACATTTGACATGAGGCAAATGTTCCCCATGGCCCAATTTTAAGATCATGCCCGAGGGCAGCATTCTCCAGAGAAACATCTGCTTCCTGCCCAGGAAGGAGAAGTTGCTCACACATACTTCTGCATCATGCCAGGCCACATGTTTTAGGGAGACAAGCCTGCAGCATCACAGAAAGCAGAGCTTAGCTGCCACCTGCCTCGCTTTCCTTGTGCTCACAGGACACCTGCACAGCACAGTGAGCTGCTCACACCATGCCAAGGGACAGCCTGAATTTACCTGGTGGGACTGCAGGCCAATGATGGAGGAATACACCTGGATGGTGACAAAGATTTCTGGCTGGTAGATAATGTCTGAACCAGGGATACGAAAGGGTCTTAACAATCCCACCAAGCATCGGGACAGGGCATGAAACACTTCATCAAAAATTATCTCCCCCGTTGAGTCATCCTATAGAAACAGAGAAAGGGAACAGCTTTTTCATCTTCTAAGACCTTCAATCTCATTGTTGGTTGTCCCACTGCACAGAGCCAACATCCAGAAGCAAACATCCTTCTGCAATGGCAGCTGGATTAAAGTGACAGCTCCTGTAAACAGAAGTCTCACATTAAGCATCCATTGGAAAAATAGAATTTGCCACTAAGTTCCCAGCCAAGGGCACAGTATGGCTCCCTCCCAGGAAAAGCAAGATTTCTGCAAAAGTTCAGACTGACACTGAGAGCAATAAACCTTTTCTCAGCAAACAGAAATTAGTTTCTGTTTTAATGCAGAACACCACAGAGAGAGGCAGTTTCTGCTCTTACCACAATCCCCGTGGAAGGGCTCAGATCAAGCTCAATCACAAATCGGTACTGCCGGGCCAGGAAGGTGACCCGTGTAGATGGGACGAGGAGGTAGGGCCTGGGCTGGACCGGCTCGTCTGGCTGCCATCCATTAGGCAGGATGCTGAGAACATCAAGCTCATTTTCTGACTTTACCTGCCCGAACAAGCAAACGGTACATGAGAGAACATCAAGCCACACCAAAGGAAGGCTCAAAGAAAGGAATGGGGCTCAGTGCTCTGCAGGGTGCAGGTGCTGCCGAGGGTGCAGCACCAGCCGCGGTGACACCATCCAGCCCTGAGCACCAACTCACCAGCTCGGGCTCGGGCACGGCGCGGATGACCTGGTGCAGGCGGCTGAGGACCCAGGCGAGCCGCACGTTCCGGGAGATGCGATAGTCCTTCTTCATCAGCAGGAACACGTGCCCTGCCTCCTCCACCTGCGGCGGGAGCACAGCGGCCCAGGTCACCCCGGAACAGCCCCGGATAGCGCCCGCGACGCCGCTCACCCCGGGCTGCTCCGGCCCCGCAATGCCGGCCCCACTGCTCCCCACGGCGGCCATGTCCCCTGCGCCCGCCTCACCCCGGCCCGGCCCGGCCCGCTACCCCGGCCCGCTCCCACCTCCCCGTCGGGCCGCTCGGCCGCCGCCATGTCCGCGCGGTCCCGCCCCGGAAGTGCCGCTCTCCCGGGACACCGGGGCGGGGCCGCCGCCGCCATCGCCATCGCCGCCACCATCGACGCCATGCAGGTGGGGGCCGGGGGGACCGGGGGGACCGGGG
>VXBI01009828.1:1091501-1127107 GCA_013397375.1 Toxostoma redivivum
CGGGGCTGGGGCGGCCTGGGCGGGCGGCCGAGCGCGTCCTGGAGTAGCCCCGTGTTGAGGGGTACAGAGCACAGCGCTGCCCTGCCGTGCACCAGCCCCTTGCTCCTACACGGCTGTGGGGTGAGTGTGTGTGCGGCTGAGAGCCCCGGTCCCGCTTGAATGAAATGTCGTTAATGAGAGAAGAACCTACTTACTTTATTAAGTGCTGTGAATTTGTAGCATCCGTGGTGTCCAGAGAAAAGAGCATTAATGACAAGTTAACAGGATGTAAAAATCCAGCTCCTTTGGTTTGTTTGAAAGTGCAGCCGGCTGGCCTCATACAGATCTCCTGGTTGTCCTGCTGGAAAAGAAAGTGAAACGGATTGTCCCGCTATTCCTCATTTATAGGGTTTATTACGTCGTCTGTCCTTGTTTCAGCCACTTACTCATGCCAGTCCTTACTGTCACTGGGTTGGTTTTTTTTTGTTTGGGTTGTTTTTTTTGGTTTGGTTTTTTTGGGTTTTTTTTTGAACTATGAATATTCTTCATCATCCCCATTGCCTTTATTAGTACATATTCCTACTCTATCCCTTTTCAGTTAGGGGGACAAGAGTGATGCGTAATATTCGAGATACAAAGGAGGCAGGCATTTATGTGGTGACATAATGATGCTTCGTTTCTGTTGCTTTCCTAGATTTACTTCCTTGACTGCTTTTCCAGCATTGGGCAGATGTTTTCATGGGTTTACCCTCAGATAGTCCTGAGATCTTGTTGCTGAGTTACAACATTATCAGTTCAGATAATGTCACTGTGTACAGAACGTCATGGGTTTTTTTCCCCCTTTGTTTCTCCACCTGCATTGCTTTACATTTACCTACTCTGAATTTTTCCTTTACCTCTCAGTTGCTCCATATCAGGAGGTCCTTCAGAGCCCCTACCATAAGCCCTATCTTTACTACTTCGGGCCAATGTAACGTTGCTAACGAACTCCTCAAAGTGTCCTCTTGGAGAGGCACAGCCTTCCTTGAAATCACTGGTCAGTCTTATCGTATGCTTATTGCACTGCTTGCCTCTGCTTCCAGCTCCTGATGGCTTTGGGAAGAGCCTTGGGAAGGAGGTTGGAGTGCACTGCTGCCGTGAGAGTGCTCCTTGTGCTCCTTTCATTCATCCTCTTGAGGGCTTCTTGAATAAGCGCAGGCGGGGGGCCAGGGGAATTGCCGTGGGTGCATATGGCACCTCTTCAGTAAAACACTGGCTACCAGCCCAGCTTGTAACACAGGCAGTAGATAACCTCCTTGCACAAACACAGTGCACACAAACTGTTGCAGGCACATTTCTTAATTGGACAGGAACTGACTAGTCCCATCGCAAGATGAAGGAGAGTGCTTTTATCTCTAGGTAGCACAGCCAGCAGCAATCTGTTCCATAAATCCACTCCATGGACTGGGGATCAAATTTTAATAAGGTTGACTCAGCTGTTTATTCTGAGGTGGTTAAATTGAAATGAAGTCCCGTCAGTGATTACTGATTTGTTAGAGTACAAAGAAAATAGAATAATGTTGTGTTCTCATGAACATGGAAGGTGCCTGATAATCTCACCATGAAGCTTACACTCCGCCAGTGTATTTGGACAGACAGAGCAACAATGAACCCAATAGCAAGCATGCCAACAGCATGAGTCACTCTATCTGCTTTCCCAATCGGTATTCCCTTTCTATTATTTGATTGCTTTGTCCCACCCTCCTCATGGATTATTACTGTACAGTTCTCAACTTACACAAGCAGTTCCTTAGGGCTGGGACTTTAATTATATTTTGCGCAATACTGTAGTATGAATAAGTTAGAGTAGATAAGAGTTTAGAAGGTTTTTGCAAGAGTCAAGGACATGCCTTTATGTCTTTGGCAACACATCCCCAGTCCTGACACTGTCTGTCACCATCCTCCCTCACTCGGAAGGGGATGTCAGTGGGGAAGGTTTCTTAAACAATGTAATCCCAGCAAAAGGCAGGAGGTGAGGTGTGTCTGGGTAGGGCACCGCTCTGTGTCATGGCAGGGCCTCCTGCAGCCCGTGGGGCACAAAGCCAGAAGGAGCTGCCACTTCCCTTGGCAGCTGGAAGTATCTCGTGGGCAGAAAGAAAGTAAAGAACGAGGTGGTGGGCACAAACTGGAGTCTTTAGTCCACGGTCCTGGTACTCATTTTGCAAAGACTGTTTTGGATGAAGACATCACAGCACCCACAGCTGCAGTCAGAAAAGGCTGAGGGAATGCTAATCTTCTTTCATCTGGGTTAGTTTGAGTGGCTTACAAAGGTGGTGTGAACTAACTTTGATGACTTTGCTTGATGTGGTAAAAGGCAGAGGTAAGTGATGATGTCTTCACTACACTCATCTAGATCTTTAACAGGACAGCTGGCCAAGCGCTTGTCTCAGGCACAAGTCTCTTGCCTAAGTAGTCTGACCCGAGGGAAAGGGCTCAGTGTGAAATATAAGGATTTTTATCTCCAATGCTTCTGCTTCCTGTGAAAAGGAGGCTGTCTGTAGGACAGATCAGATCATGGATGCATGGGTGTGGATTCACAACCTCTTTGTCCTCCTCCCTTGTCTGTCTTGCCTTTTTTTAGAGAGAGGAGAAGCAGCTGGAGCTGACCCTGGAGGCACTCATCAGTCAGGTGGCCGACCTGAAGAACTCCTTGGTCAGTTTTATCTACAAGCTGGAGAACGAGTATGACCGACTCACATGGTAAGGTATCTCACTGTTGATCACTGCCAGAACTCTTCAGACTTGGCTCAAAGTATTATTTAAAAAACATTAGTTTTTTTTCAATAGGTTTAAATTTTCTTTTTACATTTGTGCTGGAGGAACCACTACACATCTTCCACAAGAAAGCCAGTTGAAATCCATTGGCTTCATGCTGTAGAGCAATAAGAGTCATGCTAACTATCTTTTAATCCAGACATTTTATGGGAACTAGACTTGCATCTGCAGTGAGTAGAAGTTCTCAGATGAAAAATCTTAGAGACCCACATACACTATAAAATGAGGAATGGTTCTTTCTGCATTTCTTGACCTTTTCTGGCTTTTTATGGCTTTGATATAAACTGAGCTTTTGTGTTTCACTGATTCTGCTTTACCACAAAGTTTGAGAGCCTTGCATGATGGCATTCTCTTCCTGGAGAATATGGAGCATAAAGATGCTATAGCTGCAGCTTAATAAACTGTATGTTATCTTCGTGTCTGCCACTGCAGCAAAGCTTCACAGACAAGTTAGCATTTATAGTTAATGTTGCAGAAGGCAACAGGAGAGCTGGTGAATCCCGCACAGAGACCAAGCTCAAGAGGACCTCCTTGAAAAGATTATCAGTTATTTAGCTTCATTGTTTCTTAGTCCGGATAGCCAAGATACAAATATTTTCTCTCCTGGCTGTACTGCTTCGGGATGAAATTATTTCTTAGACCTTGCTCCAGAGTTTCACTGGGAGAGGTAGTGACAAGGAAAGAAGTGCTTCTGTGTGTGTTACTGAAATCCCAAACAGCTGCCACTTTCAGTGGTATTGCTTGTAATGTTCCTGAGGTATTTGCTGTATTTGGGCCATTTCCAGTAGGGACTGGAGTTTGTCCATACCTACATATTCAGCCCTAGGTTTTACTGCTTACTGTCTAGAGTAGATTAATTTGAGGACTTATAGTGTTGTTGCCTCACTCCTCAAGCCATTTGAGTGAAGAAGAGAGAAAAGCCCTATGTGGCATCCGCTTTCCATGTTCTATCTTCTTTATTTGCTTTTCCAGGCCTTCAGTTCTGGACAGCTTTGCATTGCTCTCAGGACAGCTGAACACCTTGAATAAAGTGCTAAAGCATGAGAAGACCCCACTACTGCGAAACCAGGTGATCATCCCCCTGGTGCTGTCTCCAGACCGCGATGAGGAGATCATGGTAAGACATGTCCCTTGAGTGCCTGAGTATTCAGCTGGCCACTCCTCAGTTCTGGGTGTAAAGGAAGAAAAGGCAACAAGTACTTCTGTCTGAGAGCTGCTTTGCTGTAGGGTTTTTGCCTACAAACGTTTGCACTGGATACACTTTACAGAAGGTGTTCCTATTAATAAATATGTTGCTGTTACTAAACAGGCACAGTGCAAATTTCTAGGCAAGTTGTTGAAACTTCCTAATGCTCCCCAAATCAAGGTTTCCCCTGTAGCCTTGTTCAGCACCATGGCCTGTGCCCTGGTCTGGAGCTGCCTGAGGGCTGGCCTGGAGGAAGAGGCTCTGAATGAGGCTTGTGCCACTGTTGCAGCGGCAGACAGAGGGGCGCGTGCCGGTGTTCAGCCATGAAGTGGTGCCCGACCATCTTCGAACTAAGCCTGACCCTGAGGTAGAGGAGCAGGAGAAGCAGCTGATCACAGATGCAGCTCGAATTAGCCCTGATGCAGCACAGGTAGGTAAAGAAGAGTTTGATACTTCTGCCTCTTATTCCTAGGGCACAAGATGCTCTTTAACTGCTTCTTCCACCCTTCCATTTGACAGTTTTCTTTTTCTTCTGTGTTCTTTCCTGTCTGAGATTTCTCCAGTTGACCCTAGCTGAGGTATGGCTTCCTCCACAGTTTCACAAGGGTATCCAGCTCTCTGGCTGTTCACAGGAGTTGCCATCCAACCAATCAGAGGCAAAGACTATCCCATCCCCACAGTGCCCTCCTGCATGCATTGGCACTGGGCACTCTAGGCTCAGCTACCAAAACACTTAAATTTGGTTACACAGATGCTGAAAAGGGAAAGCTTGTTTGTTTATCTTGCTGATTTGTACTAAGTTGGAGGTATCCTGGCAGTTTCTGACAGTTTTAATTTTGCAGAAACAGATCCAGAGTCTGAACAAAATGTGCTCAAATTTGCTGGAGAAGATCAGTAAGGAGGAGCGTGAATCTGAAAGTGGAGGTATGTCACTGGGGTGGAGTACAGGGTTCAAGTAGCAGACTTGAAAGAGTAGAGGCAAAATAGGAATATCGGAGAGCCTGAAGTATGGGAAACACAGTTGAGCAGCATAAATCAAAACATTGCAGAAGATGGAAGATTGGCTGTTCTGGACCCCCTAATTTGAGAAGGGAGCTTGTGGGTGCAATGTGTCTTCCTTGTGTGACCTGTGCATGGCAGGAAGGTCACTGCAACCTTTTGATATATCCCCCTTTGAGGAGGTGATAAGTATCTGCCAAGAAAAGGTCCCAATCAACTTTAATTAATGAAAATAGCTGTGAAAATGTAGCAGCAGTGATTTAGCTATGTTCTGAAGGAGTCTACATGTTGGCAAGCTCTTGTGTGATCCTTTCTAAATTATGGGTGCTTCAGGCTCATGGCCAACCTTTTCCGCTTGTGGTGTTCACTATTCCCAGGAGTGCCACACACTACTCATAAAGACAGTGGCATTGTTTTTACTGTCATCTTTGACACAGGACCTGAACACAGGTTCTGTCTAGTATCTGGGATTAACAACATACTAGGGCACATGTGTGGTAAAAAAAACTTGCAGACACCATGTTGCTTACAAGCTTCCAAAAGAGGGTGTTGCTATTGTTTATATAAATCACAATGCTTGTTACCTGCCATAGGATTCAGCATGCAATAGCCTTTAGTGGGAGCATATGGGTGTGGAAAAGTTAGCTCACTCTATCCTCCTTCCATGAGCAGATCATGCCCTGCTCTCAGAAAAAAAGCTCTTGGATCACCAGTGCCCATTGATTTCTTCTTTGACCTTCCTGAGACTCTTGTAGGACAGCCTGTAAGAAACTCATCTCTATTGAATGCACTAAACTAGTTGAAAAGTCAATTCAGGACCAGCTATGCTACTTTGTAGACCTGATTGCCAAGTCTAAAAATAACTTCCAAAATAACTTCTTTTACAGGTTTACGACAGAACAAGCAGACCTTCAACCCTGCAGACACCAATGCACTGGTAGCAGCTGTGGCCTTTGGGAAAGGGCTGTCAAACCGGAGACCCCCAGGCTCTGGGGCATCTGTCCAGTCAGGCCAGCCAGGAGCTGGTGCCATCATTGCAGGTGCTTCAGGCATGCAGCAGGTCCCAATGACAGGTGCACCAGCTCAGCAGCAGCCAATGCTGGCAGGAGTACAGATGGCACCAGCAGGACAGCCAGGTAAAGTTCCATATCTGAGATCAGTTGAAATCCAGAGACCAAGAATGACAAATGCAGATGTAGAGATTCTTCCCCAGTCACCTTTTAAATATAACTAAGTATGAGGTTCCTTTCTGGCCTTAATAACATGAGTCAGGTAATAACAGAGGAGTAATACCTGTTTAAAATTGGCTCAGAGGGTGAGGTGGATCCCAGCCAACCAGCTTCAGCTTCTTAACTCCTGCTGCAATACTATTTTGATAATAGACTTAGTGAACATAGGAATCAATATGGAGGGAGATCACTGTAGTTTTCAGGGATCTGTACTAGGGGTTTTCCTGTGAAATTAAAATTGTGGGTAGGTAATAAAGTGGAAAAGTTTGTTGATAATGAGTTATTTAAGGTAAGGAGAAAAAAAAAAGCTTTTTGTAGAAAGTTAGAAGGATTTCCTGTACAAAGTGACTTTGCTATATAGCAGTAGATGACATTTGCACTGAATATAAAGTATAGTATAGGCATAGAAAGTATATAAAATGTAGTATAATACAGGCATATTGTATGACATCCAGCACCTGGACTTTAACCTAGTTGTATTTGGTAAATACATGTATGATAGAAGAGTCCTGTAAAGACAATAATTGAGTGTTCAGTTGGGGCAGAAATGCAAACCAAATGCTAGGAATTTCTAGAAAAGGAACAGAGAAACAGAGCGTATCTTTAGGCCCTTCTATAAATACATTGGGCACCCACACCTGCAATACTATGGGTGGTTCTGATATCTTCTCTGCTAGTGAGCATAGCTTTGGGCTAGGAAGAAACTGGAAGCCTATAAAATCCCAAATTATATACAGCAGGCAAAATGAGGAATGATTGTTCATTGTCTCCTATGATACAGAAGGATTGGTGAAAGTGCACCAATCAAAATGTGGGCTTGTAGATTTGGAACAAAAGGGAGATACTTTTCTGAATACTAAATAATTGCACTGTAGAGCACATTGCCTAGTGTGATAGGCAGATAATGTTTGTATGAGATGGAAAAATAAGTAAATACACAGACTTCTGGATGAAAAATCAGTTGACATCTAATCCTGAGGATACCAACTCTGATTCCATGACCCTGAGCCACAATATGTTAGAAGCAGAATAGATATTCTGCAGGGATATCACTGCAGGCTTGCCCTTTTCTGGTATTCCTCCTTCAAAATCCTCTGCTGTCAGGAATGGGTTTTGCCTGGGGGACCTGCAGGCTGGCCCTGTACTGTCAGAATGTTTATGTTAATTGTGATTTACATATCCGATATCCTAATTGGTGTTTTCTTGCCTGTATATAATGACTGTTGTTCAGATGTATACTTGAGCAACAATATTGATCCTAAGGTAAATATGTATTTATGTAAGAGTTAGAAAGTAACTTCCACTGTAATTTGGTAACAAAGACAACATCCTGTGATTCCTACCTGAATACCCAGAGACACTGTATCCAGGTGGAGAGGCAGTCACTTCTGCAGGCCGAGCAGAGTGCACTGGTGAGGAGGGCACTTGTCTGGCCTGTGTCATGGGGAAAGTACCTCTTGATAAGAGCATCTACAGTGGGTTTTGGCAGTCTCACTATTCTCCTTTTGACAATGTCCATAACTGAGGCTGAAAGAATACAAGAACAAAGTGTATCTTGACCACAGTAGTTTTTTAGGGATTTTAATCTAGAGTTTGTATTGATACCATTTGGTACAGTAGCCATTAATTTCTGCAGTTCCTGTTTAAATTACAGTTTTGACTTCTACAACACCTATGGCAGTGTGTCCCACCATTTTATACATTTTGCTTAAAGTCTTTTCTATGTTAAAATATTTTGCTTGATAATTTTATTGCATTTTTCTTTTTTACCCATGTTGTGAGAAATGATGAATAATCATTCCTTAGTTACCTTCTCCATACTAATTTTCATCTGTCATGTCTCCTTCCTTTGTCTATTTTTAGACAAAAATAGACAAAGTGTTAATTTTTCCCTTAGCTAAGTCCTATTCTTTTTAATATGATTTTGTGTGAAAATTATAACTTGGAGCATCCTTTTCATTCTTACATGCACTTTTTCTTGTTATTCTCAAGACTGGGAACACCACAACTACTCCCAGTGTCTCAGATGTGGGTGAACCATACAGTTCCATTCACTGTTGCTTTTGGAGTGATATCTAACAGTATATGTCTCCTGAAAGATAGAGATACCTATTAGTTACCTGTCCATTCATTGCTGACAATGACCCACTATGGATATATTTGAGAAAGTTTAATAATCTTTATTGTTTCAGGCTTTTGCTTATAAAATCCTTTCTTGTCCTTCTGCACTCTAATTTTAACTTTCAAAAGTTATCCTTTTTTTCCTGTTTCAGGTTTGAAGACACTGAAGGAGTGTTTTTTGAATATCCCTCTATGCTGCTCTTTAATCACTGTTTATTTTTCAAATCATCTTAGTTTTGTTTAGCACTCTACACTTACTGTAAGCTGCTAGTAAGATGTCTTTGAGCACACTCCCATGTGAGATTGGTATCAGCAGAGAGTAATAATGCCCAAGAGGTGGATGTGGTTACAAGAAATTAAGAAATCTGAGAGAGGCTTAGTAATTTAAATATACACCCTGACTATAAATAATGCTACAGGGAAGGGATACAAACTCTCTGAAATGAAAGTGGACAGTCTGGGTTTTTCTGTGTGTGCTGCTGCCAGCAACTTCTATGAGACTAAGTCTGACACTCCTGTAGGAGCTTCCTGACAAAGAGAAAGGCTTGTTGAGAATGAAAAAAGAATAGAATTGAAGGGGATAGCAGAGGGACACAGGAACCGTCGAGGAGATTTGTCAGCAGAGAAAGATGCCAATTTGTAGAAGAGATTGATTGTGTGGGTCAGAAGCTGGAAGGTTCTGTAGCAAGTGAGCCTGGAGTGGAACTGGAAAAGCCCAGACAGGGTTGTTGTGAGTCTTGCATGCTCCTGAGCAAATGTCCTCTCATATTGCTGATTTTGCACTGCTTTTTCTTTTTTCTCTCTCCAGGAAAAATGCCGAGTGGCATAAAAACAAATATAAAATCTGCCTCAATGCATCCATATCAGAGATGAGCTGAGATGAACCAGACCCGGGGAACAGCAGCATTTGTACTGCTGCAGGCATCCCACCTGGATTCCTTCTAGGACTTCCAAGTCCCTCATATATCCACACACCATATCTGGGAAGACAGGGTTTATAAGGCCCTTTTCTGGATTTTATTTAGTGCTGGGTGGCTTGTGTGGAGCTGCTGCTGGCCATGTCTCCTGGACACAAGTACTTCTTATGTACTACTACAGCCAGAGCAGAGGGCTTTGTTTCTGGTATTGATGCCATCTTCTCCAGGCCTGCCTGGAGGATAGCTACCCTGTTCTGATACAGAACCTGAAGAGCTGCACAGAGCTCCTTGTTTGTGCTTGTTTGCTTGGTAGGTTCTTTCTTTACTCCATCTTGTTTAATAAAGACTTTGTTATGCTCACTGTGAGACACTGGTGTCCGTCTCTCAGGTCATAAGGACTCTTATTTCCCTTTGGGTAAGACTACAGAGCAGTTGAAATCTAAACCACACTGAAAAGTTTGGAGGCCAAGGGCTGGAGCTGTGGGTTTATGTGTAAAGGGGTGTAGTAGAGTGAGTCAGCAGGCTACAAACATAAGCAGCAAACATCTTGTGCATTAAAAACCAATTATGGCTATACCCCAGAAAGCAAAATACTGGGAAGGACAATTTCAAGGCCCACAGCAAGAAGGCAGCACTTCAGAAACAGAAGCACAGAGCTTTTGTATTCTGATGCTGCAGCAACTCCCAGCTGGATCTGATTTCACTTCCGTGCTTCTCTGCTTCTATTTTCTATGAAGTTTCTTAGCTGCTTCAGGATTAATTTATTGCTTCAGAAAGGTATTTCAATGTGCCCAGGACTGTGACACTTCTGCATGGGCCAGGTTGTGAAGTCTGGCCTGTTTCTCTTAGGAACTGGGCTCTGTGAAGCCATCCCTGTTCCACTTTCTGTCCTTGAGCTGTAACATATAATCTGTCTAATGAGATTCGTATGAGACAAAAGGGTGGGGGCACATGCCCATGGAGCCTGTCAGTACATACAGCACTATCCTAAAGGGCAAATGTCCTGCCTCTGGTTGCTCTTGCATGGACTTCCTTTTGACTTGTGTTGAAAGCCAGCAGTGTGTTTTACTCAATAGCATTTGTCAGCAATCTTTGGGTGAGGAAATCTCCACTCAGCAGATACAGCCTGCAGCTGCTCCTGCACTGCTTGCCTCTGAGCTAATCAGATCCAGCTTATTTGTGGAGGCTTGGAGCTGTACTCCCAAAAAAAAAAAAAATCCACAAAGCTATGACTATGGCAGTTATTGACCTGTTTTGACATGCTGGCCCTTGCAAAGCACTGAGCTGGGAAGTAGAAGCTGGAAGCACAAACAGCTTATAGCAAAGCTGCTCCACTCTAATTGAGCCCAGTGACATGTCTGTAGTGGCACCATCCCAGTCAGACTGGTGGAATTGCTTTTTGCTCCTAATGAATGTAGAGATCTTTGCTCTCTGGGATGCCACTGACTGCAGCAGGGAACTGGTGTGAAGGCAGTGGAGGCGTGTTACTGGTTCCAGTGTGAGTGGTTTGTGCAAAAGCAAGCCTGACAGCCAGGGAATTGGAGCCTGCAGGATTATTCCTGTGATGCACTGAGAACCACGGCAATGGCTGTTCCCTGCTCTGTCTCGTGTCCTTGCTTTGATTGGAAAGGAAGGTAGAATACTGTATGTGTCAGATCCTTGGCACTCGTCATTCATGGAGCCTCAGCTCTAGGATGCTGCTTCACTTCGTCCCCCTATACTGGCTTCCTTATAAAGCTAAAATCTCAGTGCCGGAGCTCAGGGCTGGAGTGATCCGGGCAGCCTGGGACACGGGCGGGGCATGGCTGCCTGCTACCCACGCTAACCTGAGTGAAACGCCTCCCAAAACCGCCTCCAGTGGGGCAGGCCAGACCTTTCACACACTTGGACTGGAAGAAGGGAAACACAGGCAGAGTTTTTTTCCATAGATTATTAAGCAGGGAGGGTGGCCAGTCTCGCCAGAGTAACTTCCTGCATGACACAGACTACCGCGAATTAGTTCTTGTGTAAATTAGAGCACCGTTGTTAGGAAAACAGTTGATTTAAAACTGTTGTGTCCCTGCTGCAGTGGCTAGTAGGTTGTTCTAGAAACTATTTTCCTTGTTGCACCTTAGATTAAAGCTGCATTTCTTTAATTCCCTTCAAGTCAGTGGATCTTCTCAGGAAGGAACTGAGCCTCTGAGTTGTTAGAACCAAAGGAGTCAGATGTTATGATCAAGCTTTCCTGATCCTATTTATGACAGACTCAACTGATGAAAGTCCCTTTTGCTTTAAGGCATACTTTCCATTTCTTGACTCACATCCAAATCTCCTTATGCATCTGTGTCCTTTGGGACACTGGATCAGGACACACTCTTCTAATTGTGGGAATTGGAATTTCAGATGCAGAGTGACTTTAACTTACCCGGTTGCTGCCAGTGCTTGAATGTTTAAACATGGAATGGGAACAAGTCTTTTACCCATAAAGTCACTGTGGAATTCATGGTCCACTGCTTGTCACTGTGGTCTGCAAGTCCAACAGGGATTCACTATTCCTGGTGCACTGTGTCAGAATAAAAGTACTTTGCCCTGCTGGGTCAGGGCAAAGGCTCAGGCTGCATCCTGCTGTGGCAGGGGCCAAGTGGATGATTGGGAAGCACACTTCCTGTGAGCATAGGATGTGCTGCCATTCTGAAACCTTGTGGTTTTTTCCCCTGCCTTATCCAATCCCTTTTGAGCTCATCTCTTCCAAGCAGGATCATTTTGGCTGGGAGAAGGCTCAGCCCTGGAATGGCAGGTGCTACTGGGCTGTCTGGGCTCCTGTTCAGGTGCAGAAGAGTGATGGAGAAGGGCACTGGTTTGTTCTGGCCTCCCACATCTTCCCTCAGTACCTGCCAGGTTCTGGTGCAGACAATGGGATCTTTTACCACATGACCTCACTGCCCCAGGGATGCCAAACACTCCCAGGACAGCAGGGTGTACCATCATGACTTCTTTTTTTTCCAAGTAACCAACTTTACACTGTTTAGCTCTCTCTGCTGCAAATACATGCTCATTACCAGCTCCACAGGGAGCAGCTCCTCTCCTGCCTTGCACTTGGCCAGGCCGCCCATGAGCTTGTTCCTTGATCGCACACGCTGCTGGTACCAGCTCTCTGATACATTAAAACATACAGTGCCAAAAAAATTATCATGCTAGTCTAACAGGCTTATTGTCTGTAATCCTTGTTGATTGGTATTTGTATTTTTCTGCTTTGTCTTTATCAATAGGATCACATATTTTTTGGTCATTATTTTGCATGTGATGTCTGTCAAATAGACACACCTGTTTACAAGGCCATCCTGTTTACTTTTTTAATATGCCTGGCATAACATCAACTTACTTGCTCTCTGGAGCTTCTCCAGATTTCCTTGTGTGACTGGACCTCAGCATTAATAGTTTGGATTTTTAAAAATGGATACTATTTTTTTAGATGCAGGATACCCAGGCTGTTGAGTTTTCAACATTTGCCTTATGCAACTGTTGTTTAACATCCTCCTGAGTTACTGTTAGAGTGGAAAGTGTTTCACCCTCGTGACAGGAATGCTTCATCTGGCTTCCTCCCAAACGCAGGAGAGAGATATTTATTGCCTTTCCTTCCTGCCCAGCTACCCACAGGCCCACTGTTCCCAGTTTGTATCGCACATGCAGCTGTGCTGGGTTGTGCCCACAGCCTGTCCTGCTGCTGCCCTGGGCCACACCATCTCTGGGAACTATGAAGCTCAGAGTGGTGCCACCACTTCCCTGCATCTGTCTGCATCCAGGGATCAGCATGACAAACACCTGCTGCTTGTTTGTTCTCTTGTTCCATCCCAAAGCAGCTATGTGCACACAGCTTTTGTTTAAACAAGAAAAACATAACTCTGTTGTTTGTTTTTTTAACCTACAGGTCTTTTAAGTGGGTGTCATGAAGCCTTCATAGTGGAAGTGAAGTACATGAGGTGTGAGGGAAGAAGAAGCTGAAAAGATAGGGGGACAGAGGTGTGAGGGGAACCTCTTCAGTTCTTCACACTCCACACCACAGGTAAGGCAGGGTTTCAGGGTGGGCTGCGGGGTTTGTTTCCATCCTCCTGCTAGGATAGGATCTTTCTGCCAGAAACATCTGAGACCAAAGGAGAAGTCTTGTGGTGGTTGGGTTGAGAAAGCCAGAGCACTTTTTTATGCTAAAAAGCAAGATAATGGGGTGAGAGCTGCCAAAGGGTGTTCAGCCAAGTTTTTAATCTACATTGTTTCCAAAGCAGCTTCACTGGCAGCTCACAGAGAGACAAACACATGGAAACAGCAGCAAATGGTGCCATCTTGACTGACCTCTGAAAAGCTCAGAGACTGCTTGGAAGTCAAAGGCACAAAGGGTGGGTGGTCAAATGGTGGAAACAGCTCCCCAGTCTGGGTCTGTGCTTTTCCCCAGGCTCCCTGTATGATCTTGGTGGCCCCAGGAGAGGCAGAGCCTGTCTGTGTGACAGCTGGTGCCTACAAATGAATACTCAGGTGGTTTCGAAAAATCCCATGGATCTCCTCCCTCCACCCAAGTGCAATAAATCTTCAACTATGTTAGACATAAAATGTTACCACTTTGTACCTCACAGAGATGCTGTGGTGGTAAAAGCTCATGCTCAAGAAATGGGATGTGTGGATGTATTTGTAATACATGCCATAAAAATAGTTCAAGCTGATGTGATTGCACAGTTTATTTATTGTCCCTGTGATACTACAGCTCTCTGACTGGATCCAGAAACACTGCCTTGCTGGAAACCTGCACTTAGAAATTAATGAAATGTTTCTGCAATTTCCTTAGGGGTAACCCTGTACATGAGAGTAATGCAAAGCATTTTGTCTGGCTCCTCTGAAGGAGAAGCCTTTGTCCTTTTATTTTTTGGCATGTGTTTTTTAAAAGAAAGGAAATTACTGCGTGTATATTTCTGCCTAAGATGCATATTTTCCAAAGTCAGGGGTTCTAGAGCTGTAGTTCCAGCTATCTTATCACTGCTGCTCAGATTCTGTCACTGATTTACCTGCTTGTTATAAGGCTTCTCCCTTTGCTGCCATCATGTTCAAGCAGTTTCTGCACTGAAATAGCAGTGGGTGCTAAGTCCGGCCTGATATGTCAGTTCCTTTCCTCTGAGTAAAGACTGTGCCCCAGGGTACTTTTGCATTAAGTTTTTTATTTGCTGGCTATACATTGGGGTAAAGGCCATGCTTTGGGGCATTGCTTTCTATGGGTGCTATTTCAAAGCTGCAGCATTTCCCAGGATGTTCCTCTTTTGAACGCAGACCTCTCCCCTCTAAGCCTGTTGCCAGGTGGCTTTGGTGGGATGTCTCTGTCTCCCACTGCCATGTGCCAGTCCTGGGCTCTGCCTACCTTGGCATGCAGCACAGAGGTGTGCTGCTCCCACGGGAATTTTGCTTTGAAATGTGCAGCGGATGTTTACATGGAGTTTATTTTCAGTACTGATGAAGTTCTGAAGTTGGAGTCCTGCTGTGTGATATGAGAGGGATGGATCTTGTCTCCTGCTCTGCTGCAGCTTCAAAGCACTGTCCTAAGAGTTCACGGCAGTAGCTAATACTGGAACGGTTTGCATCCCCCTGAGAAACATGTTCTGCGTAAGTGGGGCTGTGGAACCAATTTTGCCTATCTTGTTTTTGTGTATTTAGGTTCTCATGGGCATCACAGCAGGAGAAACAGTGTCAATCATCATCATCGTCGTCGTCATCATGGCATAGCCTGTTTTGCTCCAGTCAGCAAAACAATGTATCTGGTCGTGACTTGATTGCGTATGGGGCTGTGCGAGAGCTCCCACATGTGCAGAGCGCTGGCTGGGCAGGGAGCTGGGCAGCACTAGGGCTGCGGGCAGGAGGAGCCGGACAGCTCCGGGGCTGTGGGCAGGAGAAGCCGGGCAGCCCCGGGGCTGCGGGCAGGAGGAGCCGGGCAGCACTAGGGCTGCGGGCAGGAGGAGCCGGACAGCTCCGGGGCTGTGGGCAGGAGAAGCCGGGCAGCCCCGGGGCTGCGGGCAGGAGGAGCCGGGCAGCACTGGGGCTGTGGGCAGGAGGAGCCGGGCAGCTCCGGGGCTGTGGAAGCCCCACTGCAGCTGCCGAGGAAGTAATGACTCACAGAATGCTTCTGTGAGTGCATCCACCATTGCTTTTAAATGTTGGTATTCACTCACACAGGGAGTAAAACCAATAGGAAATTATAGGAATGTTCCAACCCACATTTTGAGCACGTAGCTCCCTCTCCCTTTGCCTCTTTGTGTCCTGTGCTCTCTGGTGGGTCTTGCTGGAGCTCAGGTGCAAGATGTTTGTCCCCTCACACATTCAGGGAGGCCATCAACAACTCTTTTTGGAGAGGTGAGTGTATATCGGTCACTGAGAGAAACAGTGCAGCCCCTCACCGTGATTGCTGCCCCACTGCTGCTCTTCCCTTCCCCTGTGCCCCTTGGACCTGCCAGGCAGGTGAAGGAGGCCATGGCAGACCTGCCACAAGCTTTCTTATGCCTCAATTTCCTTTTTCTCCCTACTAATCATGGGTCTCAGGGCATGTGCTTGTGCTGCTGACTGTGCCAGTGGACAATCTCAGAAGCAGAGAAGATGCCAGGCAGGCCAGGGAGGACAGAATCCCCTGCTAGCCTGCAGCCCAGACAGGCTGGCAAAGCCCAGCCCTGGCTGGAGCTAAACATGGCCTCATTTCATGGCAAAACAATTCCTCTTTGTGCAGCCTGTTCTCCCAGAACAATCCTCTGCTCTGACAATATCCTTTATATGGCTTAGTCCCTGCAGAGTGGCCAGCAGCGTGCTCAGCCTGATGCCTGGCAGCTCACACCCC
The DNA here is from genome assembly GCA_013397375.1 of Toxostoma redivivum. Lineage (NCBI taxonomy): Eukaryota > Metazoa > Chordata > Aves > Passeriformes > Mimidae > Toxostoma > Toxostoma redivivum. Next base: position 1,107,585 of record VXBI01009828.1, read on the forward strand.
ACTGCCCCATGGCCAAGGTGCAGCACCTGGGACCCCTGCCCTGGGCAGCCTCTGCTGAGGACTCTGTGGCCACTTCAGGTCAGGAAAGTCCCCAGCACAGCCTGGAGCACTTGGGAGGGTTTTTTCTTCTATCTTTGACTATTCCATGGAGCTGCATGGCACTGCTGTTCTACAAGTTAGGAGGACAGCCCTGGGGCACAGCTGTAGAGCATGATATATGGGTGTCAAGTCACCAAATCTGACTGTAATCCCAACTGCCTGAGTGAAGAAGTCATCCAGCTTTGCCAAGGTGCTCTCTTAGGCTCCAGGCAGTTCAGGACAGATTGCCAGAGATGATCAACTCCTGTGGGCTTTAAATCACAGGGGTAAAATGAAATGACTTCATATGGAAAGGGGACTCTGGGGATGAGCAGGACCGTGGCTTTCTCGTCACCTGCATTTTCTCTCTTCAGGAGTACCTGCCCATGAGACAGCCTTGAAAGGTCCTTGAGAAGGGGCAGTTTTCAGGTCCCTACAAGAGATGGAGCTTCCAGAGCTGTCATGGTCTTCTGCCAAGGTGTGCAGTAACCAAGGACTCCTGTTGAGCTGCATGTGCTGAAACCTTCAGACCTCCTGACCTTTTCCAGCCTCCTGCCAGTCCACGCTGGGCCTTGAGGTGGTCCTGCCATGCCTGCTGCCATGCAGAGACACTGAAGAATGGGCTTCTGTGAGCTTTTGGTATCCTCAGACACCTCACTGTGGCTATGGGTCTGCTTCTTTCTCTCCCCCCACCCCATGCTTTGATGGATTTGAAACAAGCATCATTATCCATAAGACTCTCCTGTCGGCCACAGGAATAAATAAGGATGCTTTAACAGGTCCAGGGTGGGCTGAGCCTTCTGGCACATCTGTGGAGGACTCCAGGGTATCCTGTATTGGTGGGTTGATGCTACCAGCCTATGGAGGTGGGTGTCAGGCTCATGCTGGAGAGGCTGCTATGCAGCTGACAAAGAATGCTTGTCTGAGCAGGAAACAACAGTCATGTGTGCTGCCCACCCCGGCTGATAGGCAAAGTCCAGCCATTAAACACACCGGGGTGAAAGTCTGCCGTCAAAGCTCCAGTGCACCACCACAGTGTCGGCAAACTTGCGGGTGATGCTTCCACCCCTCCTTTCATCTCAAAGAATGCCTTTTCACAGCTGACATTTCAATGTGAAACTCCAGTGTCATGTTGCAGCAGGGCTGTCAGCAGGATCATTTCATGCCTGTTGGCTACAGAAATGTTGTAGGTTTTTTGCTGGTAGCTTGAGGGGCTTAGAGGGACCTCAGATGCCAGGAATGAAAGCATTTCTTTTGGCTTAAGGGGAGAGAGCAACAGTGATGGGATAACTGATCTTTACTCCCACTGTAACGTAATCAGCACAAACAACATACAAAATTTTGCACAAGGTGAGTCACTTAATCTTGATATCAGCTGTGGAAGAAGGTAACACATCAGCCTGAACAACACATGCCCAGGCATGGCCTACCTGCCCACCTCCATTTATTGAAATAGGAATGACATGATGGCATTTAATGGTACCAAGTAGTGTCATCACTCAACACTTTCAGTGGCCATGGAAACATTGTCTGATTCTCTCAGTATAGACAGAGGTATTGTAAGAGCATTTCTTGGATGTTTTGCAATTGTGAGCATATTCAATTTACCATTTATTGTTCATTTTTTTTCCATGGAGCCAAAGAAAAAGTGTGTAGCAATGCTTTGTGGTTGATAGTGCTTTTGAGTCCAACCTCAGGGAAAGGGAGAAGGATAAAACAACATTAGAGAGCCAATTTACATTCAGTGTTTTTATCTGGTCACATGCAAAATCTTTGGGTTTTCAGGATTAAATAGAAAAGGATGGGAGGATCTGTAAATCATCTTCTCACTCCCCAAGTGTAGTAAGATGTATACATTTATTATGTATGTCAAATACATTACTGAAAAATGACAGGGCCAATTGTTCATGTGTTTAATTTCACTGGTTTCCTTTGAAGTTTGTACTTTCTTTCAGATTTTTCAAATTGAATAGTGTTAATTTTTTGCCAAATAAAACTCTCGCCATTCAATCGATCAATTTATTAAAAAGTAAATTCGTAGTTATAAATTCATTGAATAAGAGAATATGTATTTACTATATAAACCAGGCACGATCAAAAAGGTATTTCAGTTCCCCAGAAAACCAGGATTTTTAGAATTTCTAAATTCTCAGAAAACTGAGAAATTTAACACCTGAAGAGACTGAAACCTCCCTTTTCCCCACCCAGCTGCATGGTGAGTTTAAGCCAGTCTTCAAGACTGGCACCAGAAAAGGTGCAACACTGCACTGGTATCTCTCATTACAGGCAGAAAAAATTATGATTACTAATCCCTGAGGTCATAACCTCTCAATGAACTTCATTCCTTTTCCATTGCTTAGTTCTTACAGACCTTCCCATCTGATAGTCTGGTAATTGTGTGCACTGAGGATGACTTCAGTACTTGTGCCTTCAGCAAGTAACACTAGCCCACGCTTGCTTTTTGCACCAGGGCAGAGTCATGAGGGGAAAGAGAGGTGCACTTGGCTCTGCAAAGAGCAAGAAGAAAGCAGAAGACAAGGGCTGGTGGAGGGTACAGTGCAAAGGAGGAATGCAGAGGCTCCCACCCACCTCCATTCGATTGGATCCCTGTGCTAAGAAGGACCCTCACTAAAGCTAAAGTGAAAATGGTGTGCTGTTCTCCAGGATAAGAAACAGAGGAAGGAGCTTCAGCTTTTCCAAACTGGAGCCTGTTGCAGCTCAGGCTGTTTCCTGAATTGCAGGTGAAGAGTTAATAACTTGTAGGGCTTTGCCAGCTGCAGGAGTGGCTAGTGCAGGCATGTGACAGGATCACCTCTGGTCTGGTGGTCCCGACTGTAGTCAGGGTGACACACTTGGCTGGCTGCAAACAGCTTCTCTCTCCCAGATTTCAGGTCAGATGGGCAGAATTCAAGATGGAAGCAGAAGATTATCTATCCATAAAAGAATCTGTTCCAAGACACTTTGGGAAGATCAGGCTGTACACAACAGGTCACATCACTTGTCTCCCTCACCTCTCTTATTTCTGAGGGATTTTCTTTGCTATGTGTTTTTGTGCTACCCTCCTTCCAAAGAGGCTGGAAGGCAGAAACCCAAATCCACAACACGTAGCAGATTAGTCAAGTCCTTGCTGAAGGCCTGTCCCCAAGGCTTAGGCGGGGACCCTGTATCATCCCCTTGGACAGCACAGCACCAAATCCGTGTCCCTGAAGCCAGGGTGCTCCTGCAGAGCAGGGTCCTTGCCCCAGCTGCAGCTCCTGCCCAGGCTGCTGCAGCACTGTGAATGTTGTGGGAAGGGTGAACACCAAGGAACCCAGACACACACTGAGCATGAGAAGTATACAAAGGCCAATATGCAGACAAAGGGAATCCATCGAAGCTAGTGAGTGTGGAATGAAGAACGAACTGATGGAGAAGAAATAAAATGGTAAAATCTATTTGATGTGTTGGAGAATTCCAGAGAGAAGCAGAAGATGCAGTAGAAAGGAAAAAAGAATGAACAAATACCACACAGAAATAATGGTGGAGGTGGCAGACACAACAGGGAAATAGAGTCCTGGACCAAGAGAAGAGAAATAAATTGTGTTCAGAGTAGAAGAAAAGAGAGTGACCTGGAAATTAATTCCAATAGCAGGAAGAGGCTGGGCTGTGCAATTTGGGGCTCATTGTTAGAGCCTGACAAGCCTGCCAGCAAGGGTGGATCCAGAGAAGAGAAGGAATGCTTGGAGAAAGGTATGAGATGCAGGATACAAGGTGGAAAAGAATCCAGTACTAGTGAGTGTGAAGGAATCCACTGATCTCTAATTTCATGACAAACTACATAGCAAGATTTCCACTGAATTGGATCACAAATCAAATAAAAATAGAGAAATGTTGCAAAATAAAAGGAAGGCAAAAAGGAAAAAAAAAGTGAAGCATAACAAACAAGACTGATACTTAACAAGGGAGAAAAAGTGATCCTGACTGCTTGGGCTCTGCCAGTCTGAGGTCAACAGTATCCAGTTAAAGAGTAACACAGCACACAGGCAGGAAATGGAAGATAGAATAAAGTTTATTATGTCAACTAACTTGATAGCTAAAAAAAATCCCTTTCTATAAAGCTATAGGCCCTGCGTGGACTCCAGGGAAGCAGCTCTGAACCTTGGGACCAATTAGGAAGTGTGGTAGATGTTGGGGCAGAAACAAACACAGGAATTCCACGTGCAAAGGAGTGGTTAAGGTCAAGATGAAAGCAAAGACTGAGGAAAGGGAGCATATCAGGACACACAGGTTACTACTGAGGTACTTTGTGGATAACTTTATAAATTAATTTCCTTAAGGACTGGCACAAGTATTAGGTGTAATCTGATGAAATCAGAATGTTGTAGTGCATTAACAATGTAGAGGAAAGTAAAAGAATGCTGTACCACTAAAAAAGGGCAAGAAAGTCACCAAGTGACACTAACCTACCTGCCTCTGCAAATGCAGCCCTGCCTGTATCCAGATGGGGAATTCTCACTAGGTGAGCACAAGTCTGCAACTGTTCCTGGTCACCCATCTTCAGGAGAGGAAACGTGAACAGCAGTACAGCAAAAAGAGCTACCATGGCATTAGGTTCAGGGACTGGCAGACTAGTAAGAAAATGCTGGAAAAACTTGTTTAGTCCTCCCTGTAATAGCTGAGAGGGAGATGATTGCAGTCTCCAAATACACCATAGCATGAACACCAAGGCAGGACGTGGGTGAGATAATTTACAACATTGGCACAGGAACAAATGTTTATTAACCAGCTGTGTATCAAATTAAGCTGAAAATGAGAAGATGATTCCTAACAATTAGAATAGTGAGTTCTGAAAACGCCTTCAAGACCAGACGAGCACGAGTCAAGTACCGGCCACTTTTTAGGATGCACGTTGGCATAGCTGTGAAGGCGCCACAGAATGGAAACATTCTGGGAACAGCACGCGGTCAGAGTCGGCGTCTCTGAGTTCAGTCCGGTGTCTCCGAAAGTTCCCGGTGCCTGTTGCGGTGTCACGAGGGGGAAAAAAAGCCCATGAGATGCTGGTTTATGGACCTGTACGGGTCTCCCTCATGCCGTCACCACCACTCCCGAGCCAGCCCTCCGCACCGCACGCTGAGCCAGTCCCAACCTGCGTTTTTTCCCAGCCATTTTCCACTTCACCCCTCAGCCCGCAGAGCCCGCCCGGCTCCCTGAGCAGCCCCGGCCCCTCACGCCCCGCCGCGGGGGGCGTGGCCACAGAACGGGCGGGACGCGGCAGACGCGCCGATTGGCCCTGACTCCTCTGGGGGCGGAGCTCTTTCCCTTCTGCCAATGGGCAGCGATGAGAGGGCGGGGCTTCCCTCTTTAATGGCTGGGGCGGCCGTGGCGGCTGTAGAACGGGGCGCGGCTGGCGGTGAGTGCGGGTGGCCGTGGGGTGGAGGGTGTGGGGCCTGGGGCCCGATCTTTTCTGGCGGGGGTGGGCTGGGGATGCCTGGTCTGTTCCAGCGGTTCTTTGGGATGTTTGCTAGGGGGGAGTTTGGGTGGACGTGTCCGAGGTTAGCGGTGGGTTGAGGCTGGTCGTTGGGGTGTGCTGAGGGGGTTTCGAAAGGTGGTTGCAGAGCAGGAGGAGGCCTTAGCAGGGTTCAGCTGCTTTGGGGAGGAGGTTAAGCTTTGCTGCCAGGAATGCTGGCTCCTGCCCCGGGGAAGCCCTGTGCTGGCTTGGCACCTGTTAACCAGCCTGCTGGAGGCGGCCCGTGTGTGTATATGTCCATGTTCCCGTCACCTGGGATGCTCATGGTCGCGCGAGGAGGTGTGTGGTGTCGCCTCACCTCAGGGATAGAGGGGCGCGTCGGGAGAGGTAGTGGCCTGATGGGTGTCGTGATACTGTGACGTGCCCTTGGCGGGTGATCGCTCTGGGTGCGGCTGTAGAGGCTGTCATCCCTCCCCGGAAAGCGGGGTACCCGCAGTACCGTGTGGCAAGTCCGTAAATGTGTAAAGCTGCCCGTGTCAGACGGAGGGACGCAAGTGGAGTCCTAGTTGAGTTGTTGAAACGTTGTGGGTTGCTTATTTATTTTTTTTTTTGTTAGGTTTTTTTGTTTGTTTGTTTTGTTTTTTTTGTTTTGTTTGGTTTTTTGGTTTTCTTTTCCCCCTCAAAAGCAGCAGGGTCCTGGCTGTGTGAAGAGCTGCTTTGCTCCTTGGGTCATAGCCTGGTGCCGTTGCCCTAGCGCACCCATGGTGCCAGGGAAGGGTGCAATTCTCTTCTCGCAGTAGGCTGCTCTCCTTCGGGGCAGAGCCGGCCCCTTTGTGCGAGGCTGGGATGCCTTCCCCGCCGGCCGGGGGTAAGGACTGTCCCTCCGCGCTGTGTGCTGTGGCACAAACACTGGCCTTGCCCCCGCAGGTCTCTGCCAGAGGCTGCGCTGGGTCCCGGCCGTGACGGGACTGCCTCCCCATTGCTGGCCGGTGGCCCAAGCCCAGGGTACGCCCGCTTCCCGGCTCAGGGACCGGTGGCTGCACAGCCTCAGGAACGAGATCGGCATCGCCTTCGTAGCGTTTTGGCGGGACTGTCCTAGCTCTACAGGCAGAGGAGCAGCCCTGCGGGCTCGCTGAAAGGTGGCTGAGCCCTCATACATCGTGGCGGCGGCGCGGGGCCTCTCTGGGCCCTCTGCGGCCCTTCCCAGCCGCGCAGGCCCCGCTTCCGGGCCCGTCCGCGCCACACCCGAGCCGGGCCGGGAACTGCCCGCCCGGGCGGGGGGGACCCGGCGCTCTCTCTGGCGGCAGCGAGGCCGGGGCTTTTGCCAGAGGCACTCGCAGGGGTGGTAGCAGGACTGAGCGGGGTGCTGCCCTGCTCTTGCTTGCCTTGGGCACCGGGCTGAGAGCTCCAGGTATGCTGAGCAGCCCAGGGCTGTGGTCTCCTGCGGCTTCTCTGCAGCGGGCCGCGACCAGCCCCCGGTGGCTGGAGAGGTTTCTTTTAACCAGCTCTTGGCATCAATGTAACCATTCAGATGGCTCTTCCCTCCTCCTCCGGGCAGGGTGGCAGTACCAGGCCTCCCCCGCTGCTGCGACACAATGTCAGCTTTGAGTGCCGGCTCGTGTAGGTGCTCGGCCTCCCTCTGGAACGCAGTGGCAGGAGGAGGAGGTCACTGTCACCCCCCTGGTGGCAGCAGTTGCATAGCCTCGGGCTCACCTGGCACTGGTATGGTCGTGAACAGGAGTCCGCGCTTCTTGGACCACAGCTCGATAAGCACTGACAGTACAGGGTCTGTAGATCTCTTTAAGTGGGCCAGTTACTCTGTTGCAACGAAGGGGAACTGGGAAAGCTACTTATTTTTTACGTTGTAACAGACTAAATGAGGCAGTGTACATAGACATTGCAACAATAGGCAAAGCTTTGGGGGTGGCAGTCTATGCCTCAGTGCCTCGGCTGCTGCCTGCAGAGGGTCTGTCAGGTGCTTTCCCTGCGATTGTATTGGTTCTGAAGACCTAAAGGTAGGGAGGGAGAAGTGGGATTAATACCCCTTTCTATGCTCAGTGGGCAGCATGGGATAACACTGGGTGTGCTTTACCTTCTAGTGCATTTCCTCAGAGCACCTCTTTCCCTCTTAAAGGCCAGGGTTGCCTGTGTAGCAGTGCATCCATCCTACAGTGCTGTCCCAAATTGACCACCTTCTCTTCTACCAGAATGCAGCCAAGGCAGATTCCTAGCTGGATGGAGCTGACCTTCCCACCAGACCTGCTGGGCAGCTTCTTGAGGATAGTTTAGAGTCAAACAGCTGGCTGAGCCCTTGGGGCTTGGCTGAGACTGCTGTGCCTTATCTCTTCCCTAGGAAGCCCCTCTAGCTCATGGGTGTGAGCTGCTGCTAACAGCCTGTTCCTATGAGAAACAGCAAGATGCCAGCTGTTGCAGCATCTACTTGCTGCATCTTGCTGTGGGGATTAAGCTATGCCACCCACACAGTTTGGGTCTCTGTGGTCCTGCTTTATGTTGTATTCTTATTTTTGTGTCCTGAAAGTCCGTTGGTAGGGGATTGTGGTCTTTCAGGGAAGACGTGTAATATGAGAGAAAGTACAGTTAAAACTGAGACTTGGGAGTAAAAGCTTACTCTGACCTAGAGGTGTCTCGTATAATATTTTAGAGATAAAAAATAAGGGAGCTTATTGAAGTTGTGTAGTGTCTCCTTTCTCTCCTGATGGAGAAAAGCTTTGCATCCTGAGGAACCTCTGAAGCTGGAGTCAGAAGCAGATGCTTGGCTGGACACTGTCCTTGAATGTTCCAGGTGAATGCTTTCTCCTTTTCTGCTGGGGGTTACAGCACAGTGAACACTCAGCCTGAGATGCTTACAGGGAACACTGGGAGTGGTGCCTGTGATGGCCCAAGAGATGCTCTGTGTTTCTGTGGTTTTGTATTGGAGTTCTGGTAGTGTGTGCCTTACTGGCTGTCAGACGGTGGGAGTACTTGGGCTGGAAGGTCTGGTTCTTGCCAGTTGAACAGGCAAGGCAGCTTGGGCTCTTTATAGGGAGGAGACAGTCCCCAGGAGCCAGGACTCTTCCCTGCAGGAGTTGTGGGGCTGCTGTTGCTGAGATGAAAAGTTGCAGCTGCCACAGCCTATTCCCCACCGTCAGGCTGTTGTCTGCATTCTGAGCCTTTAGTGGCTTGAGGAAGGAGGAGGTGGTAACTGGGTCTGATGTTTCTTGATTTCCCTTGGTGTGTCATAGGGTCAATTATTTGTTCTGGGATGGATTGGGGTGATGAGCTGTCACTGGCAGCAAGTGTTCCAGCTTTCTTGCAAAGAATGCTCTTTCCCTGTGGGTCAGATCAGCTAGCTTGCTCTGATAGTTTAAGGTTTGCTCTGTACACACACAGATTTTATAACTCCTGCTGCTTCTACTTAACTTTAAGAGGCTTTCCCTGTCTGTACAGCAGTAGAAGCATGTGCACTGACTTTGAGTGGTCAGTCTACTCCTGTGTTGAGATAACCAGGCTTCATACTTCACTTTCTTTGTGGTTGGAAGGCTGTGAACCTGCTTGAATGTGGTAACCATTAAGCTTGAGTTCTAGGTGCATATACTGTGCTACAGGTGTATGACATCTGCATACTGTCAGAGACCATCCTGCTCTCTTGTTAGAATATTCTGTGACTGCACTGCCTTCTTGGTGTGGAGGGTACAGGAACCAAAGCTGCTGTCATGGTAAGTTCCAGGCAGTGGCCCCTTGTCTTGTTGAGAAGTGGCTCTGGGCTCACACCTAGGCTTCTTGAATAGTCTAAATAAAGCTGTTGGAGGGAATTTGTGAATCTTTCCTTTCTGCATCTTGCTTTATAAATTTTGATGTCCATCTTGTCTTGATGTGCCTGTCTAATTAATGCACGGGCCTGAATTGGGCAGAGCACACTAATCATTACTGTGTCATGATTACAGCCAGGGCTGTGAGAATGGAGGTGAAGCCTTGTATTGGGACATTTGCATAGTGATTAAAACCAGAGATGAATGCTGTGATACAGCCTGTCCTGCCTCCAGACAGGGGTACTCTGTTTCTTTGCTAGGTGGCTTTAGAAGGCTTGACCTGATTTTGGATGCAGGTGTTAGAAGCTGGTCTTGCTCAATGTAGCCCTGCCTACCCTCCTGTCACCTGCCTAGTTCTGTCCCTCCTGAGTGTGCTCTTTGTACTCTGCAGAGTGCTGCATGCCTTCACTTCAGAGAGGGAGCCCAGCCATCTCTACCTTCCCCTTTTACCTGGTGCTGTATGAGGGAGTGACACAGATCAATATGGTTAGCTCAGAAAGGAAATATCTTCTTTTCCACTTTTGCTCGTATCTCACATTGTTTCTTTTCTTCCTTCACTTGTTTTCTCCTTTGTTCCTTGCTATGTCAGATTTTCTGCCTAATGTTGCCTTTCTGTTTTTTTTTTTCTCTTACTGCTCTCATCTCTACTGATACCAGTTCTCTGAATATGCAGCTACCAGCTCTGAATGTGATAAGGAGTAAACCTACTCTTAACAGCTTGGGGAGGTGCTGCCCTTGAAAAAAGTAGCTGTACATATTAAACCTCTTATTGCAAGGTATGCTCTTGTGGGACCTTGAAATCTGATTATCTGTCTTGATTTTTGTACAAGGTTACCAATATCCTATTGCAATGGCTGTCCTCCTTTTCCTGAAGGCTTGTGAGGTGCCACACTGACTGTCAGTCAGAGCTTTCCTGCTAATCTGGGAGTCTCCTCTTGCTTTCCCTGCTGCCAGTGAGCATGGGAAGTGAGGAGCTTAATCTGTTTGTAGGATGCTATCCAAAGGCCTCAGGGTTTTACAGCTACTTCGTGAGAGAGTGGTATGGTATTAACACACGCTTGGTGAAGATGAGGAAACTGCTTAACTTCAGGCAGGACACTTCCTGCCACTTGGATCCAGTGTGCCAGGAGCAGCAGCCAGCTAGTGCCAGTGTTTGATTCCCAAAGTGATTGCAATGGCAGGTCTTGCAAGAGCTGTTACATATCATGACTTTGAGAGTTTGCATCCCTGATGTGAACACAAACCTTGTACTGACTTCAGAATATGCTGGTGTAGAACATACGGTAGCACGTTAGCCATGTTCTTTGACACTCGGCATAAACTAGGTGGGCCAGAGGAAGTGACCAATGGATAGGATACAAATAGGAAAACTTACCTGGTGATGCTAGCATAAAGTTTCCTTGCAGTCTTTGTAATTATATTGTGGACTGAGTTCTGGGACTGGTTGTTCTCAAACTCCAATCAGAATTTGCCCCAATCCTCAGGGCTGAGGTGCCAGGCTAACAGAGCTCTTTACTGTTCTGCCCTAATCTGTTGGTATGGTTTTCCACACTTAAAACATAGAAGCTCTAGTAGTCCTGTCAGGCTTATCTTCTGTGGCTGGTGAGCTGGTGACAGGCATGTTTTTAGACAGGCATGTTTTAGATTTCTTTTGAGAAAAAAATTGCTTTAGAACCATGTGGACAATGCTATCTTAAGTCTTCAGTGAATGGCTGAAATTATTAGCAGGAATGCAAGTGGACTTGAATACAGACAGCTTTCCTCTTGAGTGGCCTCTGCTGCATGTGTTTGAGCTGGTGTTAGGAGATGGTGTGTGAGAAAGAAGCATGTACTGCCTGGTTACAAACCCCTCTCCCTTTCAATGGGCACAGAGCTCAAGACAGAGGAGATCCAAATTCAGTTTTCCGTGCTTCACTGTACACTTCAGTCTTAGAGTGATGCCACTGCAGAGTTGATAAAAAACAGGAGCTTGCAGCTTATGGCTGGCTGGGCTCCTTCTCCCTCTTGTCTTGCTCTGGCTGCCTTGCTGCCTGTGTGTTGTTTGGGGCAGATAAAGTTTCATGTTCCTCATCTTGCTAAATTCACTTGTGTATAAGCTCAGGAAAGCTTCTGGAGCTGTGACTGTCAGCTCTTGGTAGTGATGTTTTGTGATGCCAGCCTTGTGTGTGCAGTACACACCCTTGTCTGTGCCTGGCCTGAGCCTGGCTTGATCAGTTCCACTCTTCTGCAGGGAAATATAGTCCACAGGCATGTGAGGCTGTGCACAGGCCTTCCTGGACCCCACAGTGACTTTCTGGAGCTCTAGGCAACTGGGCAGGTGCTATGAGGGGGAGCTGGGGGAGGGAGATGTCTCTTTCTAAGAGGTGGTAGGGCTCAAAGCTGCATCAGGCAACAAGCTTTGGTGCCAGCTTGTAGGTCAGGGATGTGAGTTAGTTTCACATCTGGCCAACTGATTATCTCCTGCCCTTTTAGGGCTGCTACTCCCTGGGAAGCTGCACAGGGACCAGGCCTGCTTTAGCCAGTTCAGCAAGGGCCCTGTGCCAGTTCTCCCTGGGGTGGCAGCTCTGTGGCCACCTACCAGATGGTTTTAGTGCTGCTTTTAATTAAACTAGTGGGGAGATGAGGGTGTTTGCTTTTGCACTTATTACAGGACTGATTTCTGACCTGAATGCTGAGGAGTAGGAGTGTTCGATGTCTGGGGCAGTATCTGTTGCTTGCAGATAGTTGTTGTGTGGGGAGGTGTGTGCCCTTCAAGGCTGTTAACAAAGCTAACTGGGTTGAGCTCTGGTATCTGTCTGTCAGTGTCATAATTCTGACAGTGCTGTGGTCTGACTAGGGCTGGTCATAAAAGGCCTTGCTGTTGTTGCTGAAGTTGCACTAATTAGCTGTGTAGCTTGCTGGAAATATGCAGTACACATTGCTTGGTGTAAGCAAGTATTTAATCCTTGATGTTGGTTACTGGAGCAGATTGTGGCCTGATACTCTATTTTGCAAATAGTGGGAACTTTTTCTCTGACATGGGGAAGTGACTCCCTGTTGCTGAGAGTTAGAAGGAGATGGGTTGCAAGGTTTCTCTGTATCATGCAGGGTGTGTTTGGGCCCCTAGGGTTCCTGCTCATTTGGGATGCTTGGAACTATTTGCTTGGTTTCTCTTCAGCTGTTCAAGGCTCAGCTTTGGGTTCCTCATCTCCTCCCAGCTATTTGCCTAAGAAGGTCAAGATTTAGGAGGAGTCGGGGAAAGTAAGTGTCCCCCATGTGCAGAGAGGACAGATCCAACCACTGAGCTGTGAACACCTGCAGTGTGTGTGATGTGTGGTGTAGCGTGGAGTAAAAGTGTAAAAGCAGATGCCTGTCTGGATGGTGAACTGCTCTCAAAGTGCAGAGAGGTGTTGTGCACAGAGGAGAGTTCAGGTTCCTGGACAGTTGATGCTCTATGCTAGAAAACCCCTGCCTGCAGCAGAAAGGCTGGCATGGAGCAGTCATGATTTAGGTAGGCCAGTGTACTTCACATCCCCCTACCTAGTGAAAGTAACTCCTGGACCTGCCCTGTAATTCCCACTTTGCTGCTCAACTGTCAACACCCCGAGGGCAGTGGCTGCCCCTTGAGGGACAGAGGAGGGCAAGACAGACCTGCATCTGCTTACTGAGCAAGGCATACTTTGGCTTCTTTGGTGCAGGATGATGTAGCATGCCAGCTTGAATAGATGCTAGGTCTTGCAAAGAGCTGAAGACTTCAGGGATTTCCATGGAGATGTGGTTGCTCTGTTAGTTTAATTTGGCAGGATGTTGTTCTGCCTAGAGAAACTGAGGAAAACTTATAGGTCCTTTCCATAAAGGCATGTAGCATAATTCTACTGTTTCTATCCTGGTAGAAGTCTTGATGCTTGCCCAAAGCCTGTATCCAGGACAAGTCCAATGCCTCCCAACTTCCTGTGGCATGTGTGACTGTAGGAGTGTTGGATGTCCTTCACAAAATAGCAATAGGAGGGACTTGTTACTCTTCACGCTGGTAGGGACTTCTATGCTAGTCCTGGTTTGAAATGGGCTCCTTTCCACTGCTTAAGGGAATAGTTGTCATGGACCCTGAATTATTTTGAGCTGGGGTCCTAGTTGGCCAGTGGTACTACAGGCTTTGGCCCAGGGTCAGTGAAGTGATCCATAGTGCCTGAGCTGAAATGCTTTGCTGCAGTGTGAGATGTAGCTTTGAGCTCAAAGACAGCTGATACTCTCTTCTCATCCTAGCCTGCCCGAAACATGCAAGTACTCGGCAGGATTTTTGTCTCTGCCTTGGACCTGTAGTAAGGCTGACTCATTCACCTTGATAAGATAAACATAGACCTTGAATAGTCAGGTGCCTCTGCTGGGAGCTGACTCTTGAGGGCTCCTCAATCTAGCAAATAAAGGTGTAGCTGCATGTAGTGGTTGAAAGCTGAAACTAGACAGACAAGTTTGGAGCTTACTCTTAGCCATTAAAGCAACATAAAGTTCAGCAGCTTTCCAGACTTGTAGTTACTGTATTTCCCACAGCTGAGTCTTGAGTGTCTCTTAAGGATGCAATAGTTCCTGCTACACTTTTAGCTGGCCTTTACTGTGTGTGGAGAGTGGATTATCTTGGCAGTGCCCAGAACTTTAAATATTACTGGCATCACGGTGATACTACAAGTGAGTATTACTTGCTATTAAACCCTTTGAAACCTTGGTTTTGGAGGGTGAACATCTATTTTGCTGCTGAGGTGCTCCTGATGTGTGGGGGGATCACTCCTAAGTGGGCTTTGCCCTATTGCTCCATCTGCCTCTAAGATGGCACAAGGAAGCACCTTCTGTGCTTTCTGAAACACAGCAAAACTTCTCGGACTCTGTCCTTGGACTGCATGGCTGTGCAGGCTGCTCTGAAGCCTTGCTTGGTGGAATGGGTCTTTTGGAGGATTGAGGTGAAGGAGGAGACCTTTTCCTGCCTGCTGCCCTTGCAGACAGGTTAGGTGGCACTCCCCAGTCTGGAGGAATGTGGAGGGTATGACTGGGCAGGCACAGAGCCAGCTCTGCTGCTGCACCAAACTGATTTGCAGGGAATGGTGAGCCAGAAAGGTGCAGAAAGGTGTGTGCCAGGCCCCCCTGAAGATTACTGCTGGCAAAGCCTGCCATGGAGGTGCCTGGTAGCTCTGCACAGGAAGTGTCTGCTGCTGTCCTGCCTACAGCAAAGATGGCATTGAGTTCTTCCTCTTGCTGTGAAGCTGAAGGAGCAGTGCTGGTGTTGGCTGATGAGGGCTTGAAGTGGCAGTGGCTGCTGAGCACTCAGGGACCTTACTGGGAAGAAGGGTACTCTGGCTTCAGCCTCCTGGCTGCTGGTCTGGAGGAGGCCATGTGCTTTCTGCTAGTGGCAGTGATATACCTCCTGGGGAGACTGGGATGGGGACCCATTTCCCCAGGCATGTGTGGGCAGTGACTCCTGTGCACCTTCTTGGAGAAAAGGGGTGGGTGGAGTGTCTGGTAGCAGCTGTGGGGAATGCCTCCCTCGCAGATGGATGAGTCAGGTGAGGCTGGGCCTATGCTCTGCCTCCCTTCCTGCTGCTCTGGTGTCCTGTGGGCTGGGGAGAGGTTGGGGTGGGTGAGGGTGTTTGAAACTTGCCTGTAGCAGTAAGAGCCTAGGCCCTTCCCGCTTTTCTGGAGAGCGTCTGCCCAGATCACTTTCTGGTGCGTGCTCACACTGAGGCTGAGCAAATGCGGGGAGTGCCAGTCCTTCTCCCTGCAGCCTTACATCTTATGGCTTTGTCTTGTCCTGAAGGGCAGTGGAAATGCCATAGCCAAGCAGGATGCACTTGGCCTCTGAGGTACTAGGTTATGTGGTAGTAGTTTCTTGTCTTGAGGGTTTTGTGCAAGGATGTGAAACCAGGAACTTTGACACCAGAAACCAATGTTTGCTTCTGAACCTATGGATTTCCTTCCTCGTGTAATGGGCCTGCCAGCAATGGTGTGCTGCTTCTCTGGTGGCAATCAGTTGGCAGGAGACCAAAGCTGATCATAAAGGCACTGTGTTGTGGAGAGTGTGGACCAGCCCTGCATCTCTGCACCCAGCTTAGACAGAGCTGTGTGCTGAGTAGCTATGGCTGCCAATGCTGGTGACAGTGTCCTGGTGCTTGTGGATGATAATACCTGAGCTTGTACAGCAGAAGCAAGATTAAGGGGCTGGAGATACAGTGCTGAGGTTGGAGGCTTTCCTAGCTGGCTTGAAATGTTGGGTTCTTGCCTTGGAAGGATTGCTGGCATTGAATGATGGGGCTCCCAGCAGAGCCAGGGAAACAGGGCTAGGCTCTGTGAGAAATGAGGAGATCTGTGGCTCAGCTGGAAAGTGGATGCTGGTATGTGATCAGCTGAAAGCAACACTGGCCAGATACATGACTGTCTGAAATTGGGCTTGAAGCTTGCTGATCCACAGGTCTATATAGGCTGCTTGATTTTCCCTGTCTCTTTCCACAGGGATACTGCCACCACCATGGAGGGGATTGTGACGATGTATCAGGACTTCATGAAGAAAGCAGGTGAGTGTTTGGCTTGGCTCTGCCCAGATATCAGACAATTAGCACTACAGTCTTTACTGCCAGAGGCACTGGCGGATGGTCTGTCATCCCTGAAGCATCCCTAATTTTATCCTGTCTTTGCCCTTATACAGGTGCAACTCTGGGGTTTTTGTGCTGCCTGTTATGAGGCTGTCTTGCCTCAGTGCCTACGCAAATCATTTTGGGGCACTTATGCTCTCCTGGGCAGATCTCCAGGCGGCCCTACAGCATGGCTTCAGGCTATACTGTGCTGAGTCTGGCTGACTTCACCAGCCTCTGCTCCCAGACTGCTGCTTCCCAACTTGCACTTGTGTCCTAGAACAGGATTGCCGTGCCCTTGCCTCCACTGTGGCAGTAGCACCGCTGGCAGCAGGCTGGGGTGAGGATGCTAACTGCTCTGCACTGTGGCTCTTTCTGCAGACCCCCGCATCGCTGATTATCCACTGATGCAGTCCCCATTCCTTGTGATGGGCATCCTTCTGGGATATGTCTACTTTGTCCTATCCTTGGGTCCCCGGCTAATGGCCAACAGGAAGCCTTTAAACCTGAAGAAGTTCATGGTGCTATACAACTTCTTTCTGGTGGGACTCTCCCTTTACATAGTCTATGAGGTGAGTTGTCGGTAGCTTGGTCAGGCATGTGTGCAGGCTGTGTGGGCGATGGGGGGCCCTTTTTCTGGCTGTTCCCTGCCCTTCTGTGCAGAGCTTGATGTGCAGTGGGTGGTATGTTAGGCCTCACCCTGATGATGCTCTTGTTGCAGTTCCTGATGGCAGGGTGGCTTACTGGCTACACCTGGCGATGTGACCCTGTGGACTTCTCACAGGACCCCAAGGCCCTCAGGGTGAGTTCTCATCCCTCTCCTGATAAGTGGGGATGGCCTTTAGGGCTTCTGTTTGGACAGCAGGGTCACAGCTCCTGCCTTTCCTACGGCAGAGGATATGCAATCTCTGGGCCTTGGTTTCATGCCAGGGTAACTGTATGAAGCCCTTCACTTGCTGGGCTTGTTCAGGCTGAGGTGGGTCTCTAATGTTAACCTGTTCTGTTACAGATGGTCAGTGTTGCTTGGCTCTTTGTTTTCTCCAAGTTCATTGAACTGACAGACACGGTGAGTTACTGAGAAGCCCTTGTCACCACTTGTTGGGTGGGGAATTGAGGCCCAGTGTATTTGGGGGTAGGTGCTTTTGCTACTGCTCTGGAAGCTGTGAGGTGACCTAATGGGTGATAACAATGAGTGTAGAGGAAGGGAGGCATCACTGAGGTCAGATCCTGAGTTAGTGGCCCAGCCTGCTCTAGCTGCTTCCAGGGCTGCAGGTCCTTGATGCTGTTGGGCTTTCATTGCAGGTGATCTTTGTCCTGCGGAAGAAGAATGAACAGGTCACATTCCTGCACCTTTTCCACCACTCTGTTCTGCCATGGAGCTGGTGGTGGGGAGCTAAGTTTGGTCCAGGTAAGATGGCAACTGTTTGGGTGCATGGCTTGAATAGGGTTACCCCAACATGCTGAGAAGGGGTTTTTGGCCCTCCTGTGCTCTTAGCAGCTCTGTGTAGTGCTGATTGCTGTGGAGTATTGACTTAGACTAAGAAAAATTTATCTTAACAGGGGGAATGGGCTCATTCCATGCCATGATCAATTCCATGGTGCATGTTGTCATGTATTTCTACTATGGGCTCTCAGCAGCGGGACCTGCCTTTCAGAAGTACCTGTGGTGGAAGAAGCACATCACAGCCATCCAGCTGGTAAGTATGTGTGGGCAGAGCATGTGCCTGATGCAAAGGGCAGGCAAGCAGCAGTAGTTGTCTCCTCTGTGGCATATTGCTCTAAGTTTTTAGCAGCTCAGCCCCACTGTGGGCCTCTGATAGCCTGGTCGGGGTGTGGGTGCTGTTCAGCTCCTGGTTTGCAGCTATGTTGGGAGGGTGAGAGGCATATGCTGCTCTGAGACTTGTGCCTGCCTCTTAGCTGCTGCTGACTGCTTCACCATAAGGACTTATTGCTTCAGACTGGAAAAGGAGTCTAGGTGTTGCCTTTAAAAATAAGGTCTCTAATGGGTTCCCTGACCCTGCTCCCATGAATAACTTGTTCTTACTCTGCCTTGCTCCCAGGCACAGTTTGTGATTGTCTCCGTCCACATCTCCCAGTATTACTTCATGCCCAACTGCCAATACCAGTTCCCCATCTTCATTCACCTTATCTGGATTTATGGGACCATCTTCTTCATCCTCTTCTCCAACTTTTGGTACCAGTCCTACACGAAGGGCAAACGGTTGCCCAGGGTGCCTCAGCAAGCAGCCCAGCACAACGGTAGCAGCATCCATGAAAATGGCACTGTCACCAATGGCAAGGTCAAAGCCAACTAGAGGGTAAAGTGCTCCCAGAGCCAATGAGAGCCCCGGGGCAGAGGCAGCTGGGACCTGTCCCTCTGATCTCCTGGGTGCCACTAGCCAAGTCAAGTGCCTACAGACTGTTGTACCCCTGTGCCCAGTCCTGCTGTCCCCTGTCTGCATGCTCAGCCCCTCTGCTCTGAGCAGCTATAGGCCACTTCTATTCCTGGGAGGGCTTGTGCTGTTTCTCAGTGTTGCTGAGCAGAGAGGCAACTGCCTGCATCACAGCTGTAGGGCTGCAGACCCATTCCAGTGTTTCCAAAGGAACTTTCCCCAAGTGCCTGCATCTGGCTCTTCTGCCTAGGGGCCATTTCCTTCTGAGTAGGACCAAAAGAAGAGACTGCTTCCTGTCCTGGTGCCCTCTCCTCTTCCCTGTCTCACAAGAGCTTGTGTGGATGAGCAGATTCATCCCTGGCTGCTTGTTACTGCCAGCTCATGTGTGAGTGCTCCTGCTCTACGATGCCTTGTGCCACTTTGTTCCATGCCACAGTGCTGCACGTCCCTTCTGGTCCCTGTGTGCCCAGCTTGGGAGTCCTGCCCTGGCATATCTGTACCCAGGTGTCTGTGGAGAATGTAGGGGCAGTACTTATGGGACTTAAGGGCCCAGACCTGCCCAGTACGGTACACATGCCCTGTGCCTAATACAAAGCAGAGGCTGTGAAAGCCTGAAAGGCTTCCCCCACATGGTAAGCCCAGGCTTCCTTGCCATTCTTTGCCTGGGCTGGGTGCTCAGTGTGTGCTTAAGCCACCCTTACCTGATCCTCTATGGCAGCTGGTGGCTTGCTCCAGAGTGGGGGAGACTAAGCTCAACTGAGTCTTGGACCACTTCCATTCCTGTAAATTCAAGACTTGAGCAATAAGTGCCCCTAAAATCAGCCCCTGGGCTCTCCTGCTTGGGACCAGTCCTGCTCTGGCCTTGCCTGAGCACAATAGAGGGTGGTTTTAGTGTGCTCAGCTGTGGTGCAAGAGTGAGCACCTGTTGCCTCTGTGGATCTGACTGGGCCTGTGTGAAGATGTGCTCTGCCCTTTAACAGGGCAGTGCGGCAGCTCTCTTGGCCTGGTGCCTGTCACCTGCTCTGGCTGTAACCAAAACATGCTGATGGCCTCAAGGATGAGGTGAAGGAGCCAGGCCCTGTCAGATTGGGCTGCTCTTCTATCACAAATAAACCAACAGAAGGAGAAATGGCTCTGTCCTCTTGTTTTCTTGGCTCAATGTAAGCAAAAGCTGTTCCAGGCGCTTGGAACCAGGGAAGGGGGG
>VXBI01009828.1:1127148-1244203 GCA_013397375.1 Toxostoma redivivum
GGGGGGGCAGCTGGTGTAGCAGGTTTGTGCTGGGGGAAGAGGGTGATAGTTGTGTGCTGATGAAGCAGATGGCAGATTATTTCCAAATGTTTTGGTAGAGCAGTGCTCGGCTGGACATGTGTCAAGGCTTCTGTTGTGAAAGTGACTCCACCCTGTCAAAAAATGGCTGGGCTGGGCCCTGGGCCACCTGCCCAGGATGAACTGCTGCTTTTCAGAAATCATGGGGATTTGAGCTATGGCAGAGCAGGAAATAGAGACTTTGGAAACTTGAGTGCTTGGGACCATCTGTGAATGCCCCTGCAGCACAGATCTGTGCAGAATGTAGCTCAGCTTGGTCAGAGGAGGGTTGATGTTGCTGCCTTGCTTTTGCTGCAGAAGTGCATCTTTGCCTGGCTGGGCTCTGTTATTTTTCCAAATGTCTCATTCTCGTGTCTCTTCGGTGCTGCCTTCCCCATCACCCCATGAATGGGCTCTCTTGAGCAGAGGCCATTCTGGATCCTGACTCAAGCCTGGAAAGAAGAGTGGGGAGCCAGTTGGGCAGCTTGTGGCTGGGAGGAATGTGTTAGGGCAGCAACCTCCAGATTTTGAGTTTCACTGTAGGTTTGGTTGTGGGGTGAGAGGGCTTTGGTAGATGTCCAGCCAAAGCCCTGGAGTAGAGCTTGGTATGACAGAGCTCTGCTGATCTGACCTGGGCTGCTGTACGCCTCAAGGCTATGCTCTGAAATGTAGGAAAGAATCTTCAAGTGACCTGAACTGGTGTGACTAATATGCCTAAATTACACACAGACATTCACCCTCTTCTACAGCCCTCAATGTCCTTGTACGCAAGAAGTCATAAAGTGGGATCTGGCTGCTGCACTGTGCCGTGTTCTTCCAGTTGTTGATGCTTTTCTGGGAGAAAAGACTTGGATGAGAATTTGTTCTTGTCCACGCTGAAGTGGTGTGTAATGTTAGTTCAGTGTTCAGAAGTCACCCCTTCAGGAGCTGTAGGTGATGGTCCAGCTGCTATGGACCTTTTCCTGTCAAGCCTCCTTCTCCCCTCCAGCTGGCTCTTGGTAAAGACAAGACTGTCTTTGCTTTTGCCCAAAATAGTAACAATGCTTTAAACTACTTATGCTTGGTATTTTAGAATGGGCTGTTCCCTGCATGTGCTCTGCTCTCCCTTCCTCCAATTGTTCCTGTTAGCTGTGCTCTTCTATGGCTGGCCATGGCACTTGGTAATTTATATGCTGTCATGCTGTGAACTGAATTCACACCTTATAGGGCTGTGTTTACTGGGCCTGTTGGATCAATGCCCACTTCTTTCCTCTGCTCCTCCTCACTCCAGGATGGTAAAGACCAGCATGGGGCTAAAGACCCTGCAATATCATTACCCTGTAGTAATGGCTCAGAGGACCTTCAAGGGCTGTGTAATGCACAGCATCTGTGGGTGGGGTATGTGCTTAGGAGAAAGAACCTGTTAGAGAAAGCTGAGCTGCTCTCACATGGGAGTAAAAAACTTAGAGGTTTCAGGCATTTAGAGCCTTCCTTCCAAGTCAGGGACCAGGGAAGACCTTATGCCTGTTTCCTCATTAGTGACAACTGTGGCCCTAGGATTTTTGACTGAAGACAGAGAGCTCGTTCCTTGCACCTCCTGTGATCTTTCCCAAGTGGCCAAATGGGAATGTACCAGCAGCACTGCTGGGAACGTCCTGGATTCGTCTGCTGTTTTCTGAGACTGTACCCCCCATATCAGGTGGGGTGGGTGGGGAGATGCTCTGGTGGGTATGGTTACACCCTCACTGGCCTTGGCAGAGCACAGGTTGGAACCTTAGAAGGTTCCAGCTGCTGTGAAGCTCAGGAGGCAGAGCTGGTGCTAGGTACAGTGTGGTACTGTGCTGAGGGGAAAGTGAAAACAGTTAATAATCTACCCTCAGCTTATCACTGAGGGCTGGTGGGAGGCATAGGCGTGGTGGAGCTGCTTTGTACAGGCCCAGGTGCTTATCAGCTCTGCAGTGTCCCTAGCAGCCCCTGGCAGTGCTGGTGCAGCTGAAGGACAGGCTTGATGGGTCTGGTGCAGCCCCACAACCTCAGACAATGTGGCTCCACCATGCAGAGCAGCATGGCTGAGCTGGCTGTTAGTCAGCGTTTCCTGCAACTTGCTCCAGCACAATTCAGCCTGGAAAAAAGGCTTTTTTCCAAGTGAAGGGGAATCAAACTCTAACAAATCTCAGCTGAGCCCTAGTGCCTGCTCCCCTGCATGAAGCCTCAGCAAGGCATCAGGGCTTCCTGTCAGCAGGAGGGGAAAACAGATGAGAGCTGTTAGAAGAATAAGTGACTGAAGGCTGAGCACAGGGTCGGTGGTGCTTTGTGTGGCTCTTGCATGACATCCAAGCTGGCTGTGGCAGTGTAAACTAACCTTTTGTTTTGCATCAGGCTTTATGCCAGTGCCAGCCCCTTTCTGGCCTTTGGGGTGATTACAGCTGTTGCTGTATCTTTCCCCACTCCTTTTTTTTTCCCAATAGCAATTCAGTGTGCAAAAGTAGCTATTCTACTCCAGCACCATAAGCAGGCAATGATGGCTGAGGAGTGCCTGCAGAGCTACAGTAAGGCTCCTGTGATTGTGAGACAGGACACAACAGAATCTGAGGCCACAGAGATGCTGTGCTTTCAGCTGAGCCTGTGGTAGAGCTGCTGTGCTTGTAGTCAGCATCTCGATGGGGCAGGTGACATATCGATCTTAAGCTGGGACAGAAACAGAAGTACAGCCATTGCACTTGCACAGCATCCTGTGCAATTTACAGGCTCAGCGTGCCTGTATAAATTGGCCCTAAAGAACTAAGGCTCCACCCCTTGCCCAGATCCCCAGCCTCAGAGAGGACTTGGGTCAAGCTTTTTCTTCCATTGGACTCCATTAAGAAAAGTCAAGTTAAGCAGTTTATTAACATTTAAAATACTGTACAATGTGTAAACCAAATATCCCCCTCCCCACAACAACGCAGTGCTCTCAGCGGATGCTCTGGTGAATAATACTGCTTTTGGCACTATTTGCCTTCTCTCTCTCCTTCTTCTTTATGGGGTCCATCTCAAAACAGCGCCAGAGCCGCAGTGTTTCATCAGCAGCTGCTGAGGCCACTGTTGTACCATCAGGGCTCATGGTCAGGTTCAAGATTCTGGCAGTATGACCTGAGGAGGAGGAAGAGTGTGCAGTCAGGGCAACACATGCCCATTTACTCCTGTATGCTTCCATGAACTCTGACAGCTTGCATAGCTGTCCCCCCGCAGTGGCTGTGGCAACATGATTTCAGACCCCAAGCATACACTTGGAGCAATGGTATTTCTTCCACAGTCTGTGGGCATGCCTTACTCCTAGGAGCCTGCCCCTGGATCCCATCCTGTATCAGTGATGCTGTGGGTTCAAACCAAGGAGTGCAGCTACCTTCAACCTCTAACAGCCTCCCCTTGCCCAGGCCTTGTCCGCTTACCTTGCAGCTCTGCAACCTTGGTCATTGTTGGATACTTCCATATAACCAGCTGATTCTGTGCAAAGCCATGGCCTGAAATGAACTCCTTGTAGTTTGTTGACCACAGGATAGAACAGACCTGAGAAGAGGCAGTAACACAGGTAAGACAAGCTGCTTGTGCTGATACTCACCTCTCAGAGGTGAGTATGGTCCCCTCCTTTCTCACGCCTCTGGGCCTGAGGAGCCAGCAGCTCTGTGTAGGTGTGCTGCCAGAAGGTGTTCGTCTCCAAGCTGATGTTCATGTCTCACCTGGGAATGGGCATCAACAGTACTGAGACAGGCGCCAGAACACACGTTCCAGATGCGGATATGTCTGTCACTAGTGCCACCTCCAGTGGCTAGAACATTCATCTGCCATGGGCACCACGCCACCGCCTAAGAGAGGAGAGTTCATTTTATGACATGCAAGAGGCAACCTGCACCTAGCCAGTGCTGCATGTCTGTGTTGCACACAGATATCTGCCTGTGGCAGCTCTGTGCTCACCTTGACAGCACCCTGGTGCTGAGTGAAGGTCTGTACAGGAGCAAAGTCTCCACCCCCGCCTTGGGTGCATGGCCAAACGTTCACCAGATTGTCATTGCCACCACTGGCCAGGTAGCGGCCATCTAGAGACCATTTGAGTCCACACACCTCCTGTGTGTGGCCAGCAAGGGTGGCCACGTGATGTTCAGCCACTCGGACATCATGGTGATGGATGTGGCCAGTCCGTGCCCCACTGCAGAGAGAAAAGGCTTGCAGGGTGAGGCTGACACATTTTCACCCAAATCCATCTTTGTTGTTGCAAGACTGCTGTACCTGCCACTGAATTTCAACCAGTGTAACCAGCAACACTGGTCTATTGGTGTGAGTGAAACACCCACATAAGCTCTTTACACCTTCAACACAAAGTGCAATACAGAAGAGAGGCCTTCTCCTCACAGTCCCAAACAGATAAGGCTGAGTAAGAATCCCAAGCCAGGACAGAAACTTCTCTGTGCCATCCCTAACCCACACCATGCATAGATTGAGGGATAGGAATTTGCAACAACTGGAAAGTGCCCTTGACCCACTGCTGTACCTGGAGAGGATGTAGCTGTTCCAGCTGAGGGTTCCCACACGGGCACAATGGCTGGTCATGTTTCGGAGACGTTTCTGCTGCTGAATGTCCCATAGCTAGAGAGGCAAAGCAAAAAGTTCTCCAGAGGAAAACCCAGTCCTGTTGCTATGCCCTAGGAACCTCACTGCACAGGCTCTGACATACACATTTTCTCTGTTCCCTTACTGAGAAGGGTGAATCTCATGACTATAGCACAGAAGGTAACACCACTTAGCAGAAAACCCCCAAACCTAATCCTGCCTTGTACTCTGCACTTGGCTGGGGAAGTTCCACCCTACACCAGGAAAGATAAGTAAGGTGCATGGCATCCTTCCTCTGCCAGCTAGGCTTTTGTCCCCAGCCCCCACAGTTCTGTCAATCCCTAGAAAGTAGTTCTAGTTTTACTCCCACATTCACCTGGACCTCAGCACTACTTGTGCCAACAGCAAGGTAGTTTCCTTCTTTAATCCATGACACAGAGGAAATGTAAACATCTGGGTGCTCCATCTGCAACAGCTGGATAATCTCCCCAGAACCGTGATTCCACAGATAAACGGAGTTGTCCAGAGCCACTGCCAGGAAGTTCTGGGAGCTCCAGTCTATGAGATTCAGATCTACAATTTGAAAGAGCAATGCAGGTCACACACCATGCTTACCCAGAGAACCCTGCCCTTCACCCATGCTGATGCAGCAAGTGTGCACATGTGCACACACACACACGTACGAGTAAAGGGCAGCCTTGTGGGTGTCATATGCCCAGCTGGTGGGGTCAGGTACCCTGCTCCAAGTCACATACACAGTGCCCTTGACCACTGTT
Organism: Toxostoma redivivum; assembly: GCA_013397375.1. Lineage (NCBI taxonomy): Eukaryota > Metazoa > Chordata > Aves > Passeriformes > Mimidae > Toxostoma > Toxostoma redivivum. Next base: position 1,132,545 of record VXBI01009828.1, read on the forward strand.
CCTGTAAGGCTACACAGGAACACTTCAGAAGTGGTCTCTGCTAGCCTGGGTGCATAAAATAATACAGACAGTGCAGTTACACTGTCCTAGGAACAGCACTCCAGTGCAGAATGTTCTGGATGCCCAACACTCACCCATGCAGCTACTTACAGTAGTCATTGCGGATCTCTGGTGCATCCAGGATCCGGTCTGGCATTGAGGGAATGTATCTGCTATTCTTCCTGCTGGATCCAGGTGTCATTTTCTGACTGTAGAGCACTTTCAGGTTATTCTGATAGCCTGTGTGCAGAGGAACAGGTTTGTTAACCTGAGTTAGTTTCCTCCCAGCTGAGTGCTGCTCATCCAACTAGGAATCCCTTGGAGTGAAAATAAAGTCCTAAGAGATACACTGACAAGAGTGCAATGTGCTAACATCACTGTCCGTATGAACTGCTGAACTGGAGTGAGCTACAATTTCCTCATTCATGAAAACAAATTTAACAAACATTTGGACTTTTGTATCCCATTATCTTTAGTGACAGTTAAGCTAGAAAGTGCATAGCAGAGTTTGATGCTTTTACAAACCTCATGAAGGTTTGCAACCTGCAGTACAGGTGAGCAACTGGTCATAGCAACTTCCCTAAATAAATTCACTGTAACTGTTATGCCCCCCCCTCAGCCTCAGGAACCCTAAGAAAGGAGACTCTGGCGTGTATAACTCTCAGAAATCACTTGATTTCTCCTGTGACCACACACAGAGCCTCTGTGTTGCTGTTCCCCTGACCAGATCTCCCCTGCTGATTCAGCTCACACAGATCCTGTATCATACCTTCTGGAGCATTCTGTGGTTTTCCACTGAGGCGAAGGATCTTTGCCTCTTCTACATCAAAACCATTCAAATTCACTGCCCAGGCTTTTTGTTGCTCCTACAGAGACAAATCACCCTCAGTGCAATGCATTTAAGACAACTTCCACACTGCAGTTAAAACAGACACCTAAGCCCCCTTCTCTTAGTATCAAGAGGTGTTCAACTGTGCTGCAAGGGTCAGCCACAGACAGGCAGGTCAAAGCAGTTTTTCCTCAGACTTTCACAGGCTGTCCTGCTCACGTTTTCATACAATGGCAAATTCAGTGTCATAGCCAGTGGGAAAAGCCACAGCTACAAGCGACCAAATGCTTCATAAACAGATTTCAGAACACAGTGTGAAACATTCCAGAAGTGTTCCTTGTGTAGACATTGTCCTAGAATAGCTACCACTAGCAGTTTCACTTTGCATAGGCTCACAGCTTTGTGTTTTTGTTGCCTGCTATATTTTAAAGCCTCATTAGTCAAAAGCTAAATTTTGCTACCAGAAGCAGCATAGGCTAGAATGCATGGCAGTGTCTACAGTTTCGATCTCATCCTAGACTCCCGAAGCCCAGAGTTGCAAGGAGTGATGGCTGTCCCATGTGTCCAGTTGATAGAACCTGTTATTTACTTCTCTGTAAAAGGGCAGCAAGGATTAGGTGTTTGGTAGTGGTTGTCTAAGTAATTGCAACTTAGCAACACGCTTACCTTCTTGGTAGGGGATTCCTCAGCAGGGTCGTTCTCTTTGGTTAGGAGGAAATTTGCCATCTCCATCTGCATAGTGCTGCGGTTGGGAATGTAGCGATCCCCCCCAGCCTTTGTAGGGGTGTTTTGAATTTTGGATCCAGATTTACCTGCATTCACATATGAAAGTATTGTTATTTAATAGTCTGTATTAGAGCTTTCACGAGAGCAAACCCAGAACTCTTCCACATCACACCCACCAGACAAGTTCTAGACAAGCAGGACTCTCAGATCACATGCCACCCAGTCCCAACTATCTTATATTTTCCCCCCGTCACGGTTAGAGAACATCAGGAGACAACTTTTTGGGTCTAGTGCAATAATCCCAGCGTCCACAGATGAGGGGAGGATACAAAAACACTGTTACAGGATGTAAAGTGTCAGCTGACAGGCCCGCCCACACTTGTCCCAACACGCAGCTGTGCCAGCAAGGCTCAGCTGGAGGGATCAGCAGTTCGCCAGCTCCAGTGCTCAGCACTCTGCCCCTCATTTTGGGAAGGTGGTGGGCGATTGCCAGAAGCACAGCCCATCTCCTCCTGCCTGACCAGCAAACCGGTGGGGCAGCGAGGCCAGAGCCTCATGGCTACAAACAAGCAGCCGGGGCGAGGCTCCCGCACTTAACCTCTGCCGCTGGTGGCCAGCGCTCACCGGGTGTCTTGGACGGCGTCTTGCTGGAGCTGTGGGAGCGATTAGCCGGCTTCATGGGCGACACGCCGACGGGGCTGGGCCCGGGGCCGCTCTCCTTGGCCTTACGCTGCCATCGCGCAGGCGGCGCGTTCGGGATCGGCGTGTCTAGCTTCAGCAGCCCATGCAGGTCCGCCTCGAACAGGAACTGCGCCATGGTCCTGCGGGCGGCCGGCGTCAGCCGTGCCCACCGGGCGGGCTGCACTGCTCCGACAGGCCCTGCCGGCCTCCCCACCACCGGACCTTACAAACCCTCCGGCCGTTCCTCGGGGTCCTCCCCACCACCGGACACCCCCCACTCTCCCCAACCGCTCCTCGGGGCACTTTGCATCTGCCGAAACGCCCTCCCTCCGCTCGTCGGGAGTCCTTCTATCAGCCGACACCCCTTCCAGTCGCTCTTCGGGGCTCCCTCCGCTAAGCGACATTCCCCCTTCCCCTCGTCCGCTTCACCACAGCCTCCCCACTCGAGACTGCTCCTCAAAGCTGCCTCCCCGACCACCCCAACCCCACCGCACTCTCACCTCCGCCGCGCCACGGCCGCTCGCCCGCTCCGCCTGCGCCGCAGCATTTTAAACGGCGCGCGGACGGGGCCCCGGTTGGCCGCTTCAAACCCAACGGCTGCACGCTGCCAGGCGACGGCCGCGCGACGCAACGCGATTGGCTGAGCCGCAGGTCGGGGCGGGGCGCTCCCCGCGTGCAGTAGGGGGCGGGACCGGGGGCTGAGAGTCCCTGGTNCGCCGCGGGCCGGGCAGCACCTCCAGCAGGCAGGGCAGGACGGCCTCCTCCGGCGGCTGCTTGTCGAAGGCGCTGGCCTGGGGGACACGGATGTACGCGGTAGGGGCTGCCCTTGGAGCTGCCCCTGGGGGAAGCTGAGCCGCCCTGTCCCAGCCCCTCACCTGGCCGTGCTTGCCGCTCTCCTGAAGGAAGTTGCCCAGAGCACGGTGCAGGTCAGGAACGGGCGGCCAGAGTTTCTGCTTCATGTTGCTGAGTACGGGGGAAGGAGCATCGAAGGTACCCTCAGCCTTGGGGTGCCGTGGTGCCCCGTGCGTGGCCCCCCCCGCCTGCCCCCGGCACAGCCGTTTACCTGTAGAAGGAGGGGAAGGTGCACCGCAGCCCCAGGAGCACTGCTGAGAAGAGCAGCGGCACCACCGTAACACTGGGGATGAGCCATCCTGCATCGGAGGAGGAACGCTGGACCTGTAGCCCTTCCCAGACCCACCACCTCTGAGCCCTTCGCAGCTCTATCACCCTCTTCCCGATGTTCCCATCCCATTTCCAGCACTTTCCGTCTCCTGCGGTCAGCCGTGCGGCTCCTCTGGCCGCAGCCTCCGGCCCTGCCCTGTCCCTTACCCACATCAGCCACGGCATCAACTACAACAGGTTTGGACCAGGCACTCCAACTGCCCTGGTACCACGGCCCGCTGGGCTGGGCCCGCACCTGGGCTTGGTAGCGGGTGCCTGGCCTCAGGTCCAGGACTTCTTTCCTAGCTGCTCGTGGAACCTGCAGGACCTGAGGGGCAGAGCCAAGCTGAGGCATGGTTGCTGTGGCGTGGCCAAGGCACCAAGGGGCGGGTCCCGGTTTGCCTGACCCCGTGCCTGCCAGGTGTCAGCAGCGGAGGTGGTCGGGGCTGCTCGGGTATCCTGGCCAGGCCTTACCTTCCAGTCATGGCTGTTCTCCATGGCATAGCGGACCTGGTAGTCCAGCTGCTCTGCCAGCAGCTCCAGGGGCGGCAGCCACTGCAGGCTCAGCCGGCCCTGTGACACTATCGCCTGCACAAGCTGTGGGGCATCTGTGAGCACTGTTGGTGTTGGGGACAGGCATGTGTTGCTCCTGTGAAACAGGACATGGGACACTGTGTCCTATGTGAGCCAGGCAGGGGGTGTGGTGGCACTGGGACTCACCAGCCTGGTGCAGCCAAAAGGGTTCCTTGAAGTAGCTGAGTGTGGGCAGCTTTTGGTTCTGGGTGACATTCACCAGAACAGAGATGGCACTGCCAGCCTTGGGCTGGAAGGTGCAGGCATGGGTGCCCTGTGCCCCCCTGCTCACCTCCTTGCACTGTTGCCATGCATCTTCCCTGTGGAAGGAGTGGGGAGCCAGTCAGTCCCACCATAGCATACCCATAGCCAGCATTCCTCCTGCACTTGCCCAGGAAAGCAACTGCTGCTTGTAGCTGGAGGTGCAATGTGGCCAGGAGAGGTGGTGAGGAGGTATGAGATTGGTGGTGGTAGAGCAGGACAGAGCAGGGCATGGGCAAGGGGCTCAGTGTGGGATATTGGGACACAGCAGGACCAGTGGTCCCTGGGATGTGCCTCCCTGAGTGCCATATGCCTGCCATGCCCCTTACCTTGTGCCAGCCCTGCTTGGAGGTGGCCGGTAGAAGAGCTGGTGGGAACTGTGGGGCTCTGCAGGATCCCAGCTCCACTTGCAGTGCACGTGCCGCAGGTCAGGGGTACTGCAGCACAGCCCGATGTCTCCTGGGCAGGCGAGAGCCAGGGCAGGGAGGGGGCTGGTTCCCCTTAGCCCAAAACTTGGGTGTTGCATCTCACCTACAACAGGACCCCCACCCCCTGCAGCCCCAGGTGTGGATGCCTCCCTGCTGTTCCTGCCAGCAGCCCTGCAGAGGGGATGGCTGCTCACCAGAGGAGTGGGGTGTCTCTGCAGCCACTGCCTGTGACCAGGGCCCCCAGATGCCATCCATGGAGGTACCGTCAGGCTTGCTGCGCACCTGGATGTGGTACCTCACCCCTGGCTGCAGGTCCCGGAGCACCACCCAGGTGTTGGCCTGGACCAGCCTCTGTAGGAGAGGGGCCAAGCTGAGGAGCAACTGCAGGCCCCAACCTCCCCTGCCCATGTCTGACCCCTCTGTGTACCTGCCTCATTGCTGGGGAGGGTGTCCCAGCCCTGGGTGTATGGGTGCTGACAGTTGACTGGATGGAGGGGTCCCCAGGGTGCTGCCCACTGGGATTCAATGTGGTGCTGCAGGGCATCCCTGGGGAGCTGGCAGGGCAGCACTGCACCTCGTAGAGGAAGAAGTTCAGGAAGTCAGCGAGTGGTGGCTGCCATGACACGCAGAGCTGCCCTGCAGCCCCAGCCCAGCGGGCTGTGATGTTCACTGGGGGAGCAATGAGACCTGCAGAGAACATGCCGGGGTGTTTGCCCTCCTGCAGCAGCCCTGCTCTGGGCAATGCCTGGTCCTGCTGGGGGACACATGGAAGTCCCCCTAAGGCTGTCTCTGTGCCCAGCATGCAGGGCTCAGGGTGATGCCAGCTCCGTGGTGGGCAGAAGGTTAGGTGGCCCAAATCTGGGGACTGTCCTGTTGTCACGGGGTATTGCCCAGTCAGAGGGACTCACCCACTGCATCCACACTGAGCTCCCGCCAATACTTTGTCTGGTTTGTGGTGGCGTCCAGGACACGGAGGTGGAGCTGAGTGAAGAGCCGCACGTCCTGGCTGGGGAAGATGCAGACATGTCGCTTCCCACCAGCCCCATGGTGCCACGTGGAGACCATGCACTCTGTGGGCACATCCCTGAGGAATGGAGAGCAGGGTCTTGCAGCACCTCACACCTCCTGCCTCAGGCCAAGCTTGAGGAGAAGGAGCGTGGGGGACACCACCGAGATCTTGATGTCACCAGCTCCTTTCCTGTGCCACCATCCACTGCAGGGCACCGTCCCCATGGGACTGAGGGACAGCCAAGGCCCCAGGCCTGCTGCAGGGTATGCAGTGCCTGCTGTGTAGTTTCTGTGGGCTCTCCATCTCTCCTTGTAGCTTGGAGCCACTGGGATGGCCCAGATTGCTGTGACACCCTGACCCTGCTGCTCTGTGTGCAGCAAGGAGGAGGCTGGGCTGTATCCCCGCCATCTCCTACCTGCTGTACCAGTAGTAGAAGTGGTACATCCCAGTTGTTGTCTCCTCCTCATCCCAGAAGCAGGTGAGATCCTCGAAGGAGCGGGAGAAACAGAGGATGTCCTCGGTCACGCCTGCTAGCAGTGCAGCATCTGGGAGGAGTGTGGGTATGAAGGAGCCCCTGGACACAAATCTGTCCCCATCTCACGTGTTTCCGTCTGCCCCATGCCCTCTGGCACGCAGGCAGCCTGAGCATGGCTGTGGCACAGGTGCCCTCCACCAGCTTGGCACACTGGGGAGTGACATGGCACCCACGCTGGCTGCTGGCTTGCACTGGGGTTCTGGCTCATTCAGGGCTCCCCTCGGCCCCACTACAACCCCCTCCTCAGTACACGAGGTCCTTGAGGACAAACAAACATCCTAAAATAGCCCTGCGGTCAGAGGGGAGCTCAGGGCCCAGCATCAGGGGGAAGCACCCCTGCCCTGCTCATGCCGGAAGGTGCGCGGAAGTGAGATAAGGAGGAGCAGCACCCCAGGGAAAGGGCCTGGGGGCTGTATGGGGGCATGTGGTCCTGAGCAGGGGGAGATGCCCAAACCCCTGCCCAGGGACTGCCCTGGGGGCATGTCTGTCCCCCTCAGTAAGGTGTGCTCCCTGTCGTTATGTGGACAAACTGGAGCATCACACCCTGCAGGATCTCTGTCCAAAGCACTGGTAGCTCTGTTGACATATGGGTGTCTGCCCCTGTTGTCATAGCAGAGGGGACAGCCCCTGTTCCAGATGAGACAGATACAGATGTATGATGCACAGGGATGGTCTTGCTGCCTCCAGCATTGCTTCAGCAGTCCCTTCTACTTCACTCTTTCTGCCCTGGGACCTGCTCCAGCCCTCTTCCTCCTCCTCTTCCTACTGGCATTTGCTGCCTTCCCCAGGGGTTGCCCCCAGCTTTGGGACCCCATGCTGCCAATGTCTGCTGCATTTGCTGAGTGTATCCATTCTCTGCTACATACACACTGCACTGCCAAATGAGCCCACCCCGGGCAAAGAATAAGTCACAGTTCCCAAATGTTCTTACCACCTTCTTAGTGTCCTTCTGCTTGCCCTGTTCCTTCTCTTGGCCTGACCCGTTCAGCCCTGTTCCTCATTTCCCAGCCCTGTGCTGCCTTCTTCATCATGCCCATTGTCCCATCTCTGCCATAGCCCCCCCACCTATTCTTCTCTTTTTGCCCCCCGTTACCCCACCCCAGGCTTCATGCTGGCTCCATGACCTCACTCAGCTCCAAGCGCCAGGACATGAAGTGGCCAGGTCCCAGCAGCTTGGTGGCACAGGGACCCATGGCATCAGTGGGAGGCCACCCTGGTCCTGGGGGCTATCAAAGCATCTTTGCTGAGCACACCCCAATTCTTAGGAAGGGCAGCTGCCCAGCTCTGCAGCCCACACCAGCCATGCTTGGGCAGTGCTGCCAAGCCAGCGGAGGGCTCAAGGCACAATAATTTTGCAGAGGCTATGGGCAGAGAGAGGATGAGTCCAACCCTGACCCTCATCCCACTGCTCCTATGAGGGTGACTCAAAAATGTGCTCCTGAGTCTGTCCTGGCCAGAGACCTGGGGTGGGGCTGGAGAGACAAGCAGGAGGTCAACAGGGATTTATTCAGTTAATGCTTTTTATGGTGTTACAGAAAGTTCTAAAGGGGTCATCAAAGAATGCATGGAGAAGCCTGAAATGAGACAAAGTTGGAGAGTGGCTCTGACAGGTGCAGCGAGCCAGACTGGGGCTAGCTATCAGCTAAGACAAGGGTGTCCAGTGAGATAGTAAGATCATGGCAAGGCTGGTGCAGGAGCACTGGGGTTAGCCTGGAAGTGCCACTGCATTGCCCATGGTGCAAAGCTGTGCCATCAGATGTTAAATTGAGTCTTGCTCAAATCCTTATCATGTCATAACTCTCAGAACTTCTGATGAGTGAGGAGTCCCTCTGCTACCTGAGCAGAACAGGGAGCACCAGACTGCCATCCTCAGAGGCAACCCATGGGCAGCCAAGCTCTGCTTTCAGAGAGCATGGATGTTCCTTCACTCCAAGCATCTCAGGGTGTCCCACAGGTGAGAAGGGCACTCCATTGCTTGCCCTGAATACCCCCTGCACACCCTCCTGGAATGCCCCCTTCCCAATCCTGAAGATTTTGGCTGCTGTGGGATGCTCGCTGCCCATACCTGGCATTCTAGCTCCTCTCTGGCCCATCCTTTGGGGGAGAAAATAGCCCCAAGGACCTACCTTGGGATGTCACTGGCTCGGGGGCTGATGGTGGGCTGCAGAGGTTGAGCAGGATGGCAGGGAGCAGTGAGAGCTGCCAGCCCTGGTGCAGGCAGGCTGCCATCCTGCAACCTGCGTGCCGGAGCCACATGTGCTGCACTTGGCCCTTCCCAGTGTCCTGGGAGCTGCTGTGACTCCTCCAGGCCATACCTTTATCTGGGAAGTGGTGGCTGTGCAGCTCAGGAAGTCTGGCTGGGGGCTCCCCCTGCCCCATCACCAGCACTTCCCTGTGCCTGAAACCACAATGCCACAGCCCCTCTGCTGCCGGCCGCAGTGCCAAGAGAGACTGCTCCTATCAGATAGGCAGCATGTCCTGCCCTTGTGGCTACTGGCATGCTGGGAGGATAGGAAGAAAAACAACCCCCGAGAAACTAGGGAGGCCCCTGTGTGGGGCAGGGCAGGCTGTTGGGGCTGCTGCCACATGGAGCATGGGATATGGCACAGCTGATCTGGCTTCACTCTGTCTTGTGCTACTGGCACTGGTGTGCTCCAGGTGTGCTCTGCCAGCAGCACCGTCCCCATGGCTGTGCTGGGAGCAGAGCTGCAGGCACAGGGGGCAGAGCCCACACAGGTTCTAGTGATGGTGGTGCAGGAGCAGGACCAGCACAGTGAGATCCCACAGTAATACTCAACCTCATGCCAGTCCACTACTTCTGGTGGCAGGGTCTCCCACCCTGCCAGGGCACAGCACTGTTGCACAGCCTGAGGGGCACCAGGGCACAAGGAGCCACTTGCACACATGTCCCCTGTGCACCAAGGCCACGTTTGCTTCTTCAAGTCCAGCAGCTGAGGACAGCACTAGAGGTACTGAGGGGAGACAGGAGCAGCCAGCCCCAACTTGACACAGACAAATTTTGTCAAAAAAAGCAGAAAGACCTAGATGTGAGCAGGACTGGAGACACTGCCAGAGACACTGTTCCCAGCTGGGAGCAGAGGGGGCACAGAGGCAGTGGCACATTTGTCAGGCTGTTTTGTGAGGGCCAGTTCCCATCAGTGATTCACTGGGGACTTCAGGGAGACAGCAGAGAGGATGCTCACTAACAGTTGCAGTTGACACCAAAGAGCACTGGTTAGCCCAAAATGAAAAATAAGAATGGTATTGACAGGGTTCAGAGACCTTGTGGGAATAAAAGACTTGCCAAGACAATGCAAATGTGCCTGTCTCCAGCAGGGATACCAGACTCTGCAGGAGCCACTCTTGCTTCTCATGGGACTGCAGAAGACAGAGGGCTGAGCAACCTGAAGCCAGCAGAGGTGAAGCCCAATCACTCTCAGGGTAACAAACAACAGCAGTGTAGGTAAGGGACCGAAACCTGGGACAGGAGCTCCCCCAGGAGGGTCAGTGCAGAGCCCAGGTGACCCTTGAAGCACGTGAGGATCACCCCTGCAGCACATGTTCGAGCAGGCTGGTCAAACACAGCCGGCACTTTGCCAGATGGGCGAAGTTACTTGATGGCTTGGCACAGTGCTGAGAGGTGCCAGCTGGCTAGGGTGGGAAGGGTATGGAGTTGCACAGCTCTATAGGACCCAGCTGGAGGAGCAGGGCCATCCCTTTTAAGAGCAACCAGCTGAGGGGCAGCTGCAGGAACAATTTTCAGGCATGCAAGAGGTAGTTATGCATAGGAAGGACATAGTCTGTTCTCCATATCCCAATGGGGACAAGACCAAGTCTTAAATTTTGTGCATGGGAAAATATCCTAGTTGGATCCTAAGAAAACCCACCTCCATGGCATGGTGAGACCTGGGACTTATCTAGGAATGCTGGGACATTCCTGGGGATTATCAGAAGACCCCAATGGGAACAGGATTCTGAGGAGTGCCTATCACAGCAGCAGAACACTGGGCCCCCACATCCTGTTCCCCAGTGCTGTCAGGGCAGAGCTGAGTCTCCACCAACACTCCTCTGGACCCGGCTGTTGCATGATCTTTATTGTCCATAAGGCAGAGCTGACACCTTTGAAGGGCCACTGCAGAGCTGGAGGCTGTGCACAGCCAACACTGTCCATTTGCACCTACCAGGGTGGCCCCATCCCATGCCAGCAGTGCTGCTCACAACCCCTGGCACTGCTTCAGGCCCAGAGCATGCTGAGAGCTGCAGGGTGAGAAGCAGCTGCTGTGTTGCTGCTTCGTCCTCTCTCTCCAAAGCTTGAGCATTTGTGTCCATGGGCTTAGGCAGTACACTGGCTCCTGAGGGAGGCCCTCTCCTGTCTGCTCTGCTGTCAGCACCCTGCTGCTGCTTGTCCTTGGGGGCCATCCCAGCGTGTCTCCAGCAGTGTGGGGCTGTTCGTGGCTGCTTCCATGCCAGTGAGGGATAGCACAGTCCTGCTGCAGGGAAGGCACTCTTGGGAAGGGTCACTGCCATTTGGCTGCTTGGCCCTGGAGCAGGATGAGCAGCCCCTTGTCCACACAGCACTGTTCCAGCAGGCTGGGGCCAGCGTTGCCCCTCTGAGCGGTGCCAGCACAGCCTCACGCCTCCTCGGCGGTGGCATCAATCCCTGCGTAGGTGAAGTTCTCGAACAGGGCCATGTTCACGTAGGCCTGTGGGGGAACCCCAGTTAGGAGCCAGTTGTGAGCATGTCGACATCCACCTCCCAGCACCACTAGCATGCTCACAGGCACTGTGCCCTGTTGTCTCTCTGCACCCAAAAAGTGATGGTGGGGTTAACCCCCACACGTGTTTCTGCTGCTGGCTGTCCTGTACTTGGGCCCAAGGGATGCTCCAGCATGTGGAAAAGCCCTGTGTCCTGTGGACATCCCTCCCCCTGAGCCACTACCACTCACTTTCCTGGCCTCCAGCATGCGGATGAGCTGCATGGAGATCTGGGCGAAGGGAGGGCGCTCGTAGGGGCGGTCACGCCAGCACTGCCGCATCAGCTCGTACCTGGGGGCGGAGAGTCATGGACAGCTCAGTGTGCACAGGGAGAGAGGGGACAGAAAAGCTCTTTGTGGGAGATGGCGGAAACAGGCGGGAAATTAAAGCCCAGGAAAGGTGTTTGGGTGTGGGACCCTAGGCCATCCCTCAGCCACAATGCAAAGACAACCAGGCAGAAGCTACTGAGCACTGGTGTGAGCCCTGTGGGGCAGTGGGGTTACGTGGGTGTCACCATCAGCCGAGGCTCTGTCCACTTACACCTCGTCATCGCAGTTGCGTGGCTTCTCCATGCGGTATCCCTGGGGAAGCTTCTCATAGAGCTCGGCACACGTCATCCCACAGTACGGTGTCCCCCCTACAGCCAGAGACATACAGGGGCTGAGGAGGTGACAGTCCCTAGGGTGTTCCCCCCGGGGCTCCAGGATAACTAGATCTATGGGGACCTGAGTGAAGGCAGGGGACAGAGAAGAGCCTTACCCAAACTGACGATCTCCCAGAGCAGGACACCGAATGACCACCTGAAAGAGGAGGAGCCGAGGCTGTGACAGAGTGCCCAGCGGTACCCCACTGATGGGCACAGGGCAAAGTCCAGGGTGGAACAGGCAGCCAGATCTTGGGCTGAGCCAGCAGCTCTTCAGGGAGATGCACCAGCACCACCTCCCACTCTTGCACCACCCAGAGCAATCGCATTGCGTCTCTGACTGCGCCAGAGAGGGGTGGAGACGGCCACAGCCATGTCCCAGCCCAGTGCCCCTGCCTGCAACACTTACACATCACTCTTGGTGGTGTATACACTGTAGTTGAGGGACTCAATAGCCATCCAGCGAACTGGCAAACGGCCCTGGGGAAAGAGAGAGCCACCATCAGGGCTGGAGGGGTGCCCCCTGGGTGGAAGACAGCTGTGATCCAGCCAGTCCTGCCATGGTGGGTTGGCCATACTGATAGTGGGCATCCTGCCCACCACGTTGACACAGGCTGTGTGGAGATATTTCACTCCTGGCTCACCATTGTCTTCTTCACATAGACCTCCTCCCCTCTGGAGAGGCCAAAGTCAGCAATTTTGGAGGCCAGGTTTTCTCCCACCAGAATGTTTCTTGCTGCCAGGTCCCTGTGAATGAACTGAAAGGGAAGAGCAGTTAGCAGGAGCTACATGCTCCCTCCTGCTGGCCCCAGGGACCTCATGCCTCAATGGGGAACCCCCAGGCCTCAGGGAAGGGTGATCTGAGAGGATGTACCTGCTTCTCACTCAGGTACTGCATCCCCTTGGCCACATCTGAAGCAAACTGGAGGAGCTGCTGGGATGTGAGAGTGGAGGCAGTGCCGTGCTCCTTGGCAAAGGCTGGGTCTGTCTCCAAGACTCGGCTTTTGCGGAGGAAGTCGAGGAGGTTTCCATATGGAGCATACTCAATGGCAATGTACAGGTAGCCTGGGGGACAGGAGGAGGTTGGGCTACTGGGGCTTTCCCCAGCAAAAAGGAATAGACAGCTGGGCAGAGGTGGTGGGGCCAGAATAGAATGGGACAGCCCTCACCCTTGTTCTCACAGGCACCCAGCAAGTTGATGATGTTGGGGTGATGGCCCAGTTTGCACAGCACCTCCAGCTCCCCAGCAAAGTCCCGATGGTCATTCTCTGAAGCAAACTCTGGAAGCAAAGAAGGGATGAACACCTCAGGCCTGCAACAAGGCCTTTCCTCTGCTTCTCTGCAAATGACTCCTGATGCTCCCCAGCACAAGCATGGCCCAGGACACAGCTGCAGCACTCAGCCTACCCTACCTGCCTCCCTCAGCACTCACCTTTCAACATCTTGATGGCTGCATTCATTTTCAGGCCGTCCTTTTTGATCATGGCCCTGATTACCTGCCCGAAGTTGCCCTCCCCGATCATGTCCTCAAACTTGATATCTTCCCATTCCAGGATGGGGTAGCTGAGGGGCTCAGGCTGCGGCTTGGGCCGGCGTGTCAGGGTCAGGGTTCCTGAGTTGAACTGCAGGATGGTCTCTTCCCCCTGGCAGATGGAAGCGGGTGAGGTTAGAGGCACCAGGCACCTCTCTGCCCATGTGGCAGTCCCAGCAGGACAAGAGTCATGGGCAAGGGCGGGCTCCGCACCCTCTCCGTGTGGAAGTGAGGTCTGGCTGCATCCGGACTGGAGGCTATGGAACGTGACCTGGATCGGGCTGGGACGTGGGGAGCAGGGGACACGGTCCTGGTGGGGCAGGCAGCACTCACCGAGCCAGACTGGTATGTAAAGGTGCGGCGCCGGTGGAAAAAATTCTTCTTGATGAGGAAAAGTGCCAGGAGAGCAAAGAGGATGGTGAAGCAAGTGACGGACACAGAGCCAACAATGGCCAAGAGCAGCTGCTGGTCTGTTCCTGCCTGCTCAGTGCTCTGGCTGCCCAGGCTGGGCGGCACGCTCAGCACTCCTGTCAAAAGGAGGGATGGAGGGTTGTGGTCCATGGTCGAGCCCTGCCTGGCCTGCACTAGTGGCCAACCATCATGACACCAGCCCTCTCCCAGCACTCAGGCCCCCAGTGAAGACACCAGAGCCACATCTTGAGCTTCTGGTGCCACAGTGGCACAGAGGGGAAAGTGTCACAGCCCAGTTCCTGACAGTGAACCACTGGTTTCTGGACCTCCAACCAGCTTTGGGTCAAGCCACTGTCTCCTCCCGTGCTGGCTCTGCTCTGCTCCCTTAGCCCCTTGATTCACATCCCCCTCTGCCCAAGGCAGAGACACTCTTTAAGTGCCATGCTGTCATCATGCCACCCCTGCCCCTGTAGGACTAGGAGGAACAGGTTTTCTTAAGACACCAAGAGTTTTGGTCTTGGGCTGCTGCTTCAGAGCCATGCTCAGAGGTTACCACAAGCACCCCAATCATTCATTGCTGATCCAGAATCTGAGTCCAAGCTGCAGCAGAGCTGTGAGCCCCCTGCCTGCTGGGACACCCCTCTCACCGTCCCCGAGGGTCTTGGCTTTCACGGGCTGGCTCCATTCCCCTGGAACATGGGAGTTGGCACGGACACGAAACTGGTAATTAGTGCTGGCATTGAGGCCCCCAACAATCTTGGTGGTCTCGGCACCGCTGTCAGTGTCAATCCACTGGGGTTCACTGGTGCCCCCCACCTGCTGCAGCTCCACAATGTACTTGGTGATGCCCCCGTTGGGGTACTCGGGCACTTGCCAGGAGAGCCTGATGGTGGTGTCGGACATGGGCTCTGCCGAGAGCAACTGCGGGGAGGAGGGCCCTGGGACCAAGAGAGGAGAGTGTCAGTCCCAGAACGGGGCTCCTTGTGCTGCAGGGCTCAATGCTGCAGTTAGCATTGAACCCTGTGGATGGCAATGGCAACCAGAGCGAGGTCAGCTTTGAGGGATCTTCAGGGACCCCTGTCCCCTGCTTGGAGGAGGTGGAGGTGCTCTCCATGTACCACAGTGAAGCAGGACTCTACCCCCAAATATTCCAACCACACAGACCATCTGAGGTCTAGATGCCTGTGTATCGACTAGCTCTTGTGACATTTTATTTCTTCAGGCCTCCCTCCCATACTGTGCTCCCACCACCTCCTCTGAGCTGTCTCCTGCCTACCCACATCCCTAACCCCAAATTCCCAAATCATACTTAGCTCTTACAAGCAGAGAGCAGAGGAAACCTCTCATCCCTCAAGCCTGATGCCTATCAGTCTTCTCAATGTGTACCATAGAGTGCCAAGCCTTCCCAAAGGCCTTGTGAATGCCTTTCCCCTTGGTTGCCAGAAAGATTGGTCAGGCTGATGCTCCATCTCCCCATAGTCTTCCACCTACTTCAGGGGCTGTGTGCGTGTGGGCCCATAGGTGGGACTGCAGGGCTCCCCAGGCCCTAGTGACCCAGCAAAATTACCTGGCAGCAGGGTTAAAGCAAACCAAAGGGAAATATTTTTTCATGCAGAGTATAATTATATCAAGAAACTTGTTGCTACAGGGTACTGTAAAGGCTGCAAGTATAGACAGGTCCATCAGGGTTTGGGCAAGGGTGCAGAGAACAAATCTGTTTGTGAGTATCACTCATGATGGCCTGAATGCCACATTCAGCTTAGGATGCTTCTCAGCTCCTTGGTGCTGGAGGCTGCAGGGTCTAGTGAGGAAACAAGGGCCCATTTTCCCCAAACAGCTGTTCATGTTCTACCAGAGATGGGATAAGGAGCAGCCAGACCTGGGGATGGTTGCTGATTTATCACTGTAATTCCCTGTTATAGTTCCCTGCATTCTGCTAGACCCACCTTTGCTGTTGATCATGACCTTATAGGGGTCAGAGGGAGGCCCCAGGCTGGTGCAGTGGTACACCAGCACCTCCAGCCTGTATTCCTTGTTAAACTCCAAGTCCCCAATGCGGGCTGAGTGCACAGAGATGGATGTGATGTTTTTCTCTGAGACCAACCGCCTTGCAGAGTCAAAGAGGTGGACAATGAACCCATGTGCTGGCTCATGGTTGCTTGGCAACTTCCAGTTGACATGAAGCATGTTTTTCTCTTCTATGGACCAGCCTTCGATCACAGGCTTGACTGTGGGCTCTGCAAACAAAAAGGCAGCAAAACCTCATAGTGTATCAGCTGTGAGACTTTTCAGGCTCTGTGCTGTGCAGGGTCAGGGTCAGGGTCAGGGTCAGGTAGATGGAGGCTCACCGAGGCAGTCAGTCACCATGATGGCTTCAGGACCCTTGCTGCCCTCCCCACCAGCCCCTGGCCGACTCAGCTGCACCTTGACAATGTAGGCGGTCACTGGCCGGAGGTTCATGAGTGTGATGTTCTCACTGTTGTCCACTGTTGGCCAAGAGGACATGTCAAAACCATGCCCATCATCCACAATCTGCCCTGCCACTGGCATCTTCCTCAGCATCATCATGAGGGGCCTGCTATGGAGACATCTGCCCACTCCAGATCTCACCCTCCCACACAGGTTCTATCTGTGTCCCCCAGCCCTGCAGACACATACCCACAATGGATGACCACGCTGAATTGTCATCCTTGGGCTTGTAGAAGAGCTTGATGGAGGTGATGGGTCCATCACCAGAGAAACTGTCCACAGGTGACACCACAAGCTGGCGACTCTGCTTGGCCAACAGCCGGGGGGCACTCAAGGGCACTGGTGGCACTTGGGGGAAGAAGGGAATAACACTGGTGGGAGCAACAAGGAGCAGAGTGTGGATACACCTGCCACCTCTTGGCTCCTTCCAGCTTTGTCAGGAAAGTCTTTTATAATCACCCAAACCTGTCTGCTGGCACTGCAGCCCACGATGGGAGGCATCCAGTCTGGTGCAGGAGTGGTATGGCCACACCATGCTGGCAGCCTCCCCCAGCAACGCTGTCTTGTCCTGCCACCACGCTTTCCTCACCTCGGATATTGACCTTGACTTTCCGGCTGTCCTGGCCTCCAGTGGTGGAGACCCGGCACTCCCAGAGCCCCGTGTCCGCCTTGGTCAGGTGCCGCACCTCAAACTCGCATGTGATCTGCTTTGGCTCGATGATGGTTTTGATGACCTGCAGCACAGAGGGTGCTGTCAGCCCCTCCACTCAGCCCCTGGCTCAGCCCCTCATCAGTCTGACACTGCCCAGCAGCCCCAGGTACTCTTGAGGGAACTGTCAACAAGGAGATGGTGGTGGGGCAGTACCTTGAGCACAGTGCCATCAGCCTTGCGCAGCTCCACGCTGTCCCTGGTGGGCAGTGGGTTGCCAATGGCCACGCAGCTGATGATGGGCTCTGAGCCCAGGTTGAACTCCAGCTCTGAGGCCAGTTGGATGATCTGGGGGAACCGGTCTGGTACACAGGATCAACATTAGGGCTGGCCCTGCTCCTCCCCAGACACAAGAAAGCCTGGCACGTTTTGTTGGACCAAGATGTGGCCTGACTGTGGTGCCAAGGGATACTGTGGTCCCTTGTGTGCCCTGATCCCTCTGCCACATACTGGGCACAGCAACCCTCTCAGCACAGATAATGCTGGGATGCCAGATCAGATGTTGCCCTTGCAATGTCCTGGTTTCCACAGACTTGGAGGCTATTTCTGCAGGCAAGGGGTCCTGCTGAACCAGCCGGCAAGACCAATAGCCAATGGCCCTCCCAGTCACTGGTGAGGAAGGAGCCAGTGCCCAGTTGAGGGTGGGGATGGAAACCCGCCATAGCCCTGTGCCAGTCTCACCTGACTTCTCACAGTGCTGCCCATGCCAGCCTGCAGGGCAGACACAGCCACTGAAGCGGTTACAGCTGCCTCCGTTTTGGCAGGTGCACTCCAGGGCACAGTCAGGGCCATAGAATCCTGAGGGACAGACTGTGGGAAGAGAGAGCTCACTGCTACCCCTGGCCATGGCACAGGACCACAGAGACAGCAAGCAGGTGATGCAGGCAGCAGTACTGCTCAGCCTGTGCTGACCCTCAGATGGAGAGAGGTTTGAAGAGGTGCTGCTGGAGAGCAGCCAGACCCTGGAGGAAGCCCAGGGTGGGTGGGAGAGTTGATGGACACCAATGTCCCTGTACCTTGGTCACAGCGGGAGCCACTCCAGCCTGAGGCACAGGAGCAGCCATAGGGATCGAGCAGGCAGAAGCTCAGCCCCCGGCAGCCCTGGGCTCTCTGGCATGTCTCCTGGCAGTTGCGGCCAAACTGGCCTTCCTGGCAGGCTGGAAAAAGAAGCATAGTCTGCCCTCACCCACCATTCATCCATGCACTTACTGTTTGTGCATGGCACAGAACTGGCTCGGGTGCCCCAAGGCCTGTATCACCACCCCGAGGAGACAGGGGATCTATGTGGGTGGTCCTGGCCCAGAAACAGAGTGCACTGAGGGTAGGGAGGCACTGGGATGAACACAGCATTTCTAGACACAGTGTTCAGGTCTAGAGGTGCAAAAGAGTCCCCACAGATGCCTTGGGCAGAGAACCCATTGCTGGGCAGCTGGAACCCACCTCTCTCACAGCGGGTGCCCATGAACCCTGGAGGGCAGATGCATTCACCAACGTGGTCATGGCAGATGCCACCGTTCAGGCAGTCGGGACAGTCCTTCTGACAGGATGGTCCCCATTTCTTTGCAGGGCAGGCTGCAGAGAGAGCAGAGGGGGCCAGAGTGCCACATGCCACAGGGCAGGGTACGGCTGTCCCCAGTCCCCAGGCCAGGGCAACTCACCTCTCACGATGAGGCGGTAGAAGGCACTCCACAGAGGGCTGTCCCCCATGAATGTGGCACTGTAGACACCGTTTTCGCTGACACTGACATTGGGGAGTGTCAGGACAACGTGGTCATCCTGCACCTCGCCCCGGTCCGTGGTCTGGTAGTAGGTGCCTACAAGGGGACAGAGGGTTATCTGTGACCTCCTATGCCCCCAGGGCCAGCACCAGGCACTGGCTGAGAGCAGTTCCAGCCCTGTGTCTGCTCCTGGAACTACTTGCCATTTCTTTTCCACATAACATCTGTCTCCTTCCTCTTGAGTATCCTGGCAGAGAAGGTGGCTGCCTCAGCAACATTCACAGACTGTGTGGCCTTCACTGGGAAGAGGTGGGCTGCAGAGGAGGAGGAGGAGACACATGTTGCACAGCAGCCACCCTGAGGGCACTCACACCTGAGGGCAGTGCTAACACCCTCAGACCAGTCACACCAGAACACACCCTGGCACAGCCCAGCACTCACCTCATGTTTCTGCTGGAATGTCATGACACATCTCCCTGTCTGCTCCATGTTAGACCCAGGACCCCCCAAGCCTCTGCAGGGACAGGGCTTCCTTCCCGGCCCCTTCAGGCAGACACCAAGAAATGGGATTTGGCACCCTGCCCTCTGACTAGCCCACCATTTGCACAGAATGCTGCACAGGATGCAGCAGTCTGGGGAGATGACATCTGGAAGAAGTGTGCATGGTGCACCCTGCCTGGTGGTGAGGTGTGGAGTACTGCAGGCAAGGAAAGCAGGGCAGGTGAGGGGACTTAATTGTGCAGGGGGCTGCACTCCAGCCCCCAGGACCAACATGACTGTTTTCCTAATTCCCCAGGTTCACTGCAGCAGCAATGAACTCCCGGAGTATTAATATGAGTCAGCCAGACCCCAGCCTGAGCATAAACAGGGCTATAAATACCTTAAGGCCTGGGAAACCAAGCCCTGGGTGTGCCAGGACAGACACAAAGGAGGACACAGGCAGCTGCTGGCTTTTGGAGCCTGGCAGTTCTCCAGCTCGCACACACTAAAAGGAGCCACGCCAGGTTGGAGCTAAAACATCCAGCCCTGTGTCCTGCCCCTCTGAGGCCAAGGACCAGGAGGAAGCAGCACACGCCGCAGACGCCCAGGGAAGGGCACAGCAGGTCACACTTGGCAGTAATTTCCCAGAATCGCCTCCCCACCTATCCCTCTAGTTGGAATCTTTCTTCCATGGACTTTGAAGCCCCCAGGGGTGAGCTCGCAGATATGGCCCTCACTCTCTTTCACTCCACCTCACTCCCTGGAATGAAAGGCAACAATTCCCTGGAGACGCCCAAACACAAAGCTTTGCATTTGTGCACACCAATTTATCTGTCACCCCATCACTGCCGTCCCAGACTGCATCTCTCCCATCTCTCTGCCACTCCATAGTGCAGTCATCATCTCCCCAGGCAGCTCGGGGACAGCATGGCTGTTTGTTCAGCTCTTTGCACCCACAGTTGGTGACATAGGTCCATGTAAAGACCTTGTGCCATGCCACTGGGACCTCCCTCATGTGACAAGGACCACTCCTATTCCTACTCTCCCTTCTTTTAGTCAGTTATTTACCCATGCGAAGATCTCTCCTGTCACCCCCTGGGTGCAAAGTTTCTCTCAAAGAATCTTTGAAAGGGAGTTTTCCCAGTTTTCCCCAGGAATCTGAGCAGACAGTATCAATTTGGTCTTCCACAGCATCCTCACTGCTGCCGTCCCAGAGACCCTACCACTGCAAACTCAGCTGCCTCTTTCTCAGGGACCACACAACCACATATTCTGCTCTTTATTGCAGTTTCTGCTAATTTTCCAGGTTCTGACTTGAGTTTTCAGGCCTGTAACTCCCTATCCAGAAGTTTTAGGAAATTCTGGTTTCCCAAGGGCAGCAACACAGCCTTGCTCACTGCACTCAGCCTAGCGATGTCATGCTGCTCTGTTCTGCTGTTTATCACCTCTCTCCTGCTATCAACAGTGGCATTTTAGACAGATCCCCCAGCAAATTTTCCCAGCTTTTCTGTTGTGCACACAGATACAAAAATTGCAAAAATGTTGGTTTTCTGTAGTTGTTTTTCCAAGTGTCCTTCTGGATACGTAAAAGATAGTTTATTTAAAGATTTAAACGCTTCTGAAATTGCTTTTCAGTATCTCTTTGGTTTGCTTTACTTTGTTTTTTTTAGCAATGCTTCCAAAATTTATCAAACTTCCTAAGTTCTTCTCCATGCCTGACCTTTTGGGAGCTGCCAGCTTTCCCCTAAGAGCATTCCCCACCCACTGTTCCATAACCCTGGCCTGCTTTGGTGTGCTCTCAGGCTAAACAGGAGAGATGACACACACCAAGCCCCTTCAGTGGGTTCTGTATCCAGCCCTCCTGCAAATATGTACATTTTTTGCTTACTAATTCTTTTAGTTTTTTAACTTCTCATCTGAGAGCAATAGCATGTTCTTTGGAACATGTGAAAGAGATACCTTTTTGGCACTTGTGACTCCCACAGGGGCTTGAACCCAGGCACTGACCAACTCCTTCAAAGCACTGTTTTGGCCTGGCTAAGTGGACCCAGGAGTCGAGGCTGACTGAGAACATCCCACATGGGAAACACTGTCCCAAGGATAGAGCCCCAGAGCCATCACCTCCATCCATGATTTATAAACAAGGACATCTGTGGGTGCAGAAATCCCTTTCTGCTCCTCACCCCCCACTGCTGGTCTTGCCTCTCACACTGTCTCCATTGCCTCTGCTCCATTCCTCAGTGGTTGCTCAGACCATCCAGCTCTGTTTCCAATAGGACCACCGCCATTTTACAGCTTGAGCCTCTTTACAAGGTCAAAAGCTGAGCCCTGCTCCCTGGAGGATGCTTGGGCCCCACCAGCAGCCTCTGTGCCCCAGCTTGGGGACATTCAGTCTCCTTGCTGAAGCTGTGTCTTAATACAGGCAGGGAAACTTGTATCCCCTCCTCTTATTCTCAGCAAAAGGTCAACTGTTTTAGCTATACTTTCTAAAAAAGAGCTAGAAAGCATCCTGAGGCAAATATCACAGAAAATTTCAGTCCTAACAGTTTTGCAAAGTCTCAAGCACAGGGAGGGGAGATCTGAGGGGCAGTGTGGGAGAGTGTTGCCCCACATGGTATCCCTGCTGCCGGTCAGCCCAGAGAGGCCCTTTTGATTCTTATGGCCCAAAACAGGAGTAGGAGACAAGCCCAGCACTTTTCTTGGCTACAGTGCAGTCTGGCAGTGCCTCTCAGCAAGACCCACTGCTGGACCCACTGCTGCCCCAGGATGGTGTTTGTCCAGCATCTGGGGAGGTTGTCAAACATCTGCCCCAGCACTACTTCCTCCCCTTGAGCCTGTGGTGGGGGTTTGGGCTGGCACAGCTCCGAAGGGCTGCCCCCTGCTCTGGTTAATGATTTCCATACTCCACAACCTCCTCCAAGGGCACTCAACTTCCTCTTGGACCTTGCCCTTCTCCCAGGCACCATTACAAATTTAGATGGCTCTTCCATGGGCCTCAGCCATGCTCCTCCAGTTGAACATCCCTTCCATCTCCCTTCCATCTCCACCCCACCAGTGCTGGTGGACCCCAAACCTAGCTTATGGATCACCACTGTCTCCCCACGACCCTGGCTGGTGCTGGGATTGTGAAGCACAGGGCAGGCAGGTCCCCTGTGCACCCGACTGGCAGGCAGGGGCCTCCTGCTGCCCCCAAAAGCCACTCACCATTGTGGCTGTTGTGCACATAGACCACCTGGGCCTGCTCGGTCGGGGTGCGCCCCAGGCAGTAGAGGATCCCCACCAGGTCGGCCTTGGAGAAGCCCCTGGCCTGGACTTGGTTGCTGCGGTTGCGGTAGTTCTGGAAGCCCATTTTGGGGTGCGTCATCACGATCTTGTTCTCCCGCTCGATCTGCAGGTAGCTCACCTCGCGCTCCCCCACGACACAGGAGAGGAAGAAGTCCGAGTGGGACAGGCTCTGCACATTGGCGATCAGGGTGATGTCCAGAATGGTCCCTGGGGTGAGGGAGCACAAGGGTGTGTCACAGCTGGGCAAGAGCATGGCCACATCAGCCCTGCCTCAGGGCCAGATACTGTCACCCAGGTATCTACCCCTTTACAGGACATTTTTACCACCCCCAGCCCAGAAGGCACAGCTAGGGCAAAGCAAGGTGCATGGCAGATGCATTGGGATGCCACAGTGTGCATCTCTGCTCTGCTTTTGGAGACCCCAGCTGGATCAGCTCCCCAGCATGAGCCAAGCATGCATCAGAACGGGGGTCTTGGGGTGCCTCTCCTCCCCTGTCAGAGAGAGGGAGCCAGGACCCTCCGAGGGCTCCAAATGGCTGATCACAAAGGGATATTTCCTCCCTCCCAACCCTGCTCTGATGGCGCCACTGAGCTTCCACAGCTGCCTCATCCCACCAAAACACCCTGAGGCTGCTCACTTGGGGCAGATGAAAAGGGGCAATTTACCTGCCAGATGTGGGAAGAGAAGTAGAAGATAAACGTGGAGTCCCATATCCTTGGAGCTTGTTCCAAAGCCGGCAGAGGTCAGAAAATCCCCAGCATTTCCTGCTGGGGGGTCAGAGCTGGAGGCTGTGGCTACCTAGGAGCTCCACGTGAGCGGCAGCTCAGGACAGCCGATCCCTGCCTGTGTCCCCCATCTCTTCTCCATGCTGTTGCTTGAATTCCAGGGCAGCTGGGACCACCTCCTGTGGTGCATAGCCTGGGCACGGACAGAGAGATGCCCCCGTTTTTGCTGGCTCAGTGGCCAGCCAGCTGCTCAGGAACAGGGTGTGCTGGCCAAGGGGCCGCTGGTCCCCTGCCTGGTGGCAGCTCTTCCAGGTAAAGGCACCCACCCACCCTTGCAGGGCTAGGGCTGCATGCTCAGGGCTCCCTGAGCCATGCTGAGCCCCTAGCCCAGGCAGGAGGTGTCCTGACCCTGCTTTTTGTCCAAGGTTCAGAGTGCCTCATGCCCTAGCCTGCCCAGGCGGCGGCATCCCCATCCCCTCAGTGCAGCCCCGTGGCTGATGGCTGTGGGAAGGGCTCTCTGGAGCAGGGAAAGGAAAGGGGCCAAGGGGCCGTGGCTGGCGGCGGCGGCGGAGCCAAATCCTGTTTCCCATGCGGCGTTTCCTGCTCTCCACCCATTGTTTGGAGACGGCCCTGACTCCAGGAGCCGTTGGGAGCAGCCCTGCACAGGCTGTCCCCCGGGGAGCGGCGTGCGGCGAGGCTGAGGCCGCACACACCTCGGGACACCGCGGGCCTGCCGCCACCACGAGCCGAGGTGCGAGGCATGGCCCACCTGGGCTCCGGATTGTGCCCGGCCCTGACTCATCCTGCAGGAGCCCAGCATGGGGACACTGCCCAGGTTGAAAGGGGCTGAGTGGGAGCACAGGAAGAGCTGCCTAGCTCACATGGGAAGGTGGCCACCACCTAGGAAGAAAACTCTCTGTGTTGTGGTAAACATATCTGGGGGGAAGTGGAAGCAGGAGAAAGCTCCTGGCTTTCCCTGAGCATTTTCCCATGCACAGTGCTGGCATGGGCACAGCATGGCATGGCCTTGCAACAAGCCAGAGTGTCTCACACCTGGCATGGAGGCTGTGCAAGCTACCAGCAGGCTCCAGGCTCTTTGCCTGGCAAACAAAAAGCATTCCCCAGGAAATCACCATAAGCTTCACGCACCAAACCTCACACTGCTTCACAAATCTAACTGTTCCCATGTGAAAGCCAGGGCTGCCAGGGAGCGACTCTCATGTTTTGATGTGTCCTAAGCCCATGCTGTATCCGGCCAAAAATCTAAAGCACACATGGAGAGGAAAGGGAAGTCCATTCATCGCTTCCGACTATTTACAGAGTGCTCTGGAGCTGTGCGATGCCCATGGCATGCAGAGGGAGGGATGGCAGTGAGCACTCACAGTGCAACTGCCTGCCCACCCCATGGCAGGAGGGGTGGAGAGGATCTGGAAAAGCTGGACATCAGGTACAGCTGCCCTCATTTGCCTGGAAAATGAAGCTGGCTGTAAGAGGCCAGTCAGGCTCTGTGTGCTTACATGCACAACTCATTCTTGTGCTTCCCTGGCAGCTGTGGGGGAGCACATCACATAGAGCCCAGGTTACAGTGCACTCTGTGAAATGTCCTCTTTCAGGAGGATCTGTTTGAGGATGGGATTATTTATACAGAATTTTTGCAGAATGGGAGCCATATGGGCACCAGGCCATACCCAGGAGATCTCAGGGATCCACTGAGGAATCTGAGTCAATGTGATTTGTTCACTTGTGTTTTTTTCTTGGAGCACCTGGGTAAGAGCTGTGCTGTCTATCTGTGCAGATTATTTCAGCTGGAGGTAGGGTAGGAAACCTTTCTGGGGGATTTTGTGGGGATGCCCAGCCAGGACTTTACACCTCCAGTTTATCTGTCTACAGAGAAGGCACCAGAGAAATAGGCACAGCTGAGTACAGCCAAAGGACCTCTTCACACTTGCTCTCCTGCAACATGGAAATCTCCAGTTGCCCAGTCCACAGGATACTACAAGCACCTGAGTATCTGCTGATTTCATGGACCTCAGTTTTTTTGCTGAATCACAGCAGACTAGAAAAAAAAAATTACTGACAAAAATACCACTTTTTGTTATCATTTGCACATTCTAATGCACAGCACCACATTCCAGAAACCATAATGCACAGATACATTTCCTGATAGGAAATGCAACCGCCCTGCAGATCCATCAATGGACAGAGCTGCTTCAGCAACATTTTCTAGCCCTGCTTCTCTGGATGCTTGTTTTGTTTCACCTGCTCAGTGAGTCCTGGGGAGACCCCACAAGACTGGGTTAAGGACTGATCCTTAACCCAGCCATAGGAACATCCTGGAAGCAGGGTAGTTGAGCATCCCCAGCCCACCTGAGCAGCTGGGAAGCAGAAGCTGCCTGCTGCGTTGGCATCCAGCACTTGCCCACAGGATGAAGGACAGGCTGCTGGGAAGCCCTTTCCCTGAGGAAAGGGTGGGACATGCAGCTGTGAAGGAGCCCTTTGGCAGCTGGAGGAAGAGGGGCCGTCCTGTCCCAGATGCAGACAGCTCCAAAGTGCTCTTGCTGGCAATCAGCTTCCTGTTGTTTGAGCAGGCATGGGACTAGGGAATGGGGAGCAGGGAAGAGAGCTAGGGGCTCCCTCTTGCTGCAGAGGCAAAGCCAGGAGCAGATGCAGCCAGCAGTTTCCCTGCCTGGCCTGTGACTGCCAGCCTTGCCCACTCACCCAGCTCATCACCTGTAAGTGCAGGAGCAGGTCTGGTGTGCCAGCAAACACTCATGAGATGCTGCTCTGACATGATTTCTCAGACTTTCACTGACCCCACATCAGGACTGGCAGGGAGAACTACTGTTACATGGCAGGCCTGCATGGGGGTGCTGAAGGTGGTGGGGCACTCCCATCCTCTGGGATTCTCACAGACATGTGCTGCTCATTGAGTTGCTGCTGCTGGGCCCAGAGACGTTCCAGTTTGCTGCATGCTTTAAACACCTTTCTGCTGAAATCCCAGCAAGACCTTTATTTTCCTGTAGGACGCTTTCCTGCTGCCTCAGCCCCAGCTTCCCCAGCCAGGGCTGGCTGTGTGTCCCTATCCCAGGTGCGTAGACCAACACCTGGCCCAGGCTCAGGCTGCTCTCCTCCAGCACGGTGTCTCAGGGCAGACGCCATAGAGGTGCCCCCTCCTCCCTCCGGCAGCCCCTCCCGGTGTCTGCTGCCACTCGGGCAGCCCCAGGGCACCCCACAGGCAGCAGGCAGTCCTGGGCAGCGATCACGGGCGGCCACACAGGTGGGAGGTGATGGGGCGCGGCTGTTAATGTGTAACTGGCAGCGCCACCTTTCACCAGCCCGGGAGGAGCGGGGCCGGGCGGGAGCCAGGCCGGGTCCCGGGCGCTGCTGGCTGCGGGACCGGCTGCGGGCACTCGGTGCGGCCTGAGCCCTGCGGCCGCGGCCACACCTCGCCCGTACGGCACGGCCGGCTCTGCCGGTTCCCAGCTTTCCCCGAGACTTGTTTTTCTGGCCGGAAGTTTCCTGGAGCTAAATGGCTCCTACCTGCCTGCTCTGCTGGGTCTGCAGCCTCCTCTGCGTCTGGTCAGTGGTGATAGGACACCCGTGCAGCCTTGACCACCAGGTAGGGGGGCTGTGAGGGCTGGGGTGCCCAGGGGCAGGGCTGCGTTGGGCAGGGCCCCTGTGCTCCTGGTCCTGCCAGCACAGCTGGGGTGCCCAGGGGCAGCAGGGCACCTGCCTGGCAGGCAGCTCCTGCTCTGCCCTGCTCAAGAGAAGATGAGCGATGAAAATCCACGGGAGCCAGCAGAGTTAATTGGGAGATGTGCTGTGCCAGTGGCCACCAGCCACAGGGGTGGTTCACCAATGCCCAAAGCCTGGCTGTCCTGCTCTCAGCCTTGGTCTGAACATGTCATGCTGTCCAGCCTGTTCACTAGAGCATGGCCTGACAAAGTATTGTCTGATCCATGGCATTTCTGACTGTGAGGGTCTCTTGGCTGCAGGTGTAACATAGCTGCCCATAAGGGGTGCATGGCAAGCAGCCATGAGACACACCCCTGAGGAGGTCCCAACTCCTCATTCCCTTCCACAGTGCATGGTGGTGCAGTGACTGGAGCCAGGGTGATGGCAAGCATGGGGCCAGGATCCCCGAGCGCCTGGCAAGGAGCAGGAAACACAACTAACCCACTGGGACAAGCACTGCAGCTGGCAGCTTGGCTGATCAGGCAGGAGCTGAGAGAATGAAGGAAAGTGGCTGTCATGGGCCACTGACCTTTCCACTGAGTTCTCAGTTATTCCACCTTTGGGTGGAATAACTGAGAGCTCAGTGGAACTGTTTTCCAAAGCTTCCCCGAGCCCAGCTGTGTTTGATCTGAAAACAGGACCCATGTGGTACCCCTGTGGCCCAATTATAACCCGGTCCTCAGCACCCAGGTTTTTAAGGGCATATCTATTCTTCTACCAAGCAGGAATAGCAGGGTCTGATAGGAGATTTAGGTGGACAGGAGGATGAAAGGAGAGGTGAAAGAAATGGAAAGCCCAGCTAGCTGGAATGTAGCCAGACAAAGAAACCCAGGACTATGGACCACGGCAAACTTAAAGCACAGCATCTCTGCTTGCAAGGTCCAAACACAGCACTTAGCAGGAGTTTGTGCCTGCTCAAACCAAACTTAAATTGGTGACCTACTCTCTGGCAGCTTCAGTTTGGACATTTGACTTTCTCCCACTGAAAGTCCAGGCAAGAGCAACCCATGTGGGGGACTGCTCCCCAAAACTGTCTGAGTTGGGGCACCCTGTTTACTGGTAAAAAAAAATTCATCCATGTGGGTTGACTGATCCTTCCATCCTGCTCTGCTGATTTTTTGGGACAGTGAATGGTCCTTGGTCTGTTTTATTTCCTAATACTGACACAGTCAGCCAGCAGTAAACCACAGCTACTCACCATGTATTCTCAGGAATATGGGATAGATTAGTGCATTGGTGCACTGTCCTGCACAGCCCCAGGGAGCTGCTCCTGGCACGGGTGACTGGTACAGGTGCCTATAGCTTTGCAGCCTGGTCAACTTCCTGCCTGCCCTTGCAACAGGCAGGGCTCACCTGCTTCCCTGCTCCAGCTGGGAGGATGCCCCTGTGTCATACAAGAGCTCCCTGGGGGCTGGAGGTGGGGATCCAGAGGAGGAAAAGGAAGGCCCTCTGCAAACTGACCCTCTATGACAACTGCCCTGTACAGAAGGACAGGGGAGTGACAACCTGCTGCCTTTGCACTCACCCATTTGGGTTTTTCCCTCAGCCCTGAATGCTTCTCCTTTACTGTTTCAGTCAGCTGCTCTCAGTCCTGGCCTGTCCTGCTCATCTTCATTTATCCAGGCCCACTCCAATCTCGCAGCTCATGTGTTTTTTAAATGTGTGTGTGTTTTTGCTTTTTTAAAACTCTGCAAGGGTGATTAAGACATTTGACCCCTTGGTGAGTCTCTCTCATGACTCCCCGTTGTGGATAGCCCATCTCAGACAGTAGCTCTTTTCCCAGGGACGGGCCGACTGCAGTGGGAAGAACCTTCAGCATGTTCCAAGTTCCCTTCCAAGAAACATTACCAGTTTGGACCTCTCCTTCAACTCCTTGGTCATGCCCCATCACAGGACTCTCTTGAAGCATTTCCCTTCCCTGCACTCTCTCACCCTCTCCAACAATGCCAAGCTCACACTGTGCCCAGCAGTCTTCTCCAACCTCGGGGTGCTGCGTCTGCTGGACCTGAGCAGCTGCGGCATCACGTACATCCACATGGACACTTTCAAAGGCCTGGGAAACTTGCACACTCTGCTTCTAAGAAACAACAGCTTGCAAGAGCTTGATGTCCCTTTCCTTTTGCCACTGAAGGCTCTTTTCCACCTGGACCTGCGGCACAACACGCTGGTCTCTGTGGACACTTGGAGCCTGCAGCTGATGGAGACAATCCCAGGGGTCCATCTGGAAGGGAACCCCTGGGTGTGTGACTGCAGCGCACGCCCTCTGCAGCAGTGGCTGCAGCGCAGGCGAGGTGAGCCGAGGGGATGGGTGCCAGGGGATGTGTCAGGCAGGCAGGACCCCGAGTGTAGGAGTCTTGCTTGATCCATCTGACCCATGGCAAGGTCTGAGATGGCTCTGTCCTACCTGGTTGAGGGACAGCCAGCCAAAAGATGATGTGTCTGTTCCTTGCTTGCAGTTACACAGGATTCCAAGGATTTCTAAGAATGTCAGCAATTTGGCCACTCTTCTGGGAAATGGGTTGCACGTACACTTGGGCCTCTAAATTCTTCTTTATGTGTCTTTGTGGAGTGACCACATTTTCATTGTTGAGGGCTTGGCAGCTCCCTCTCTGGAGCTGGGTCAGGCTCCAACCATCTGAGCTCAGCTCTGAGTAAGAGCAGTGGGGTTTCTGTGGGTATCCATGAATTTGTCTGTATCCAGTTTAAAGGAGCTGCTAATCAGAGTAACATACCGTTCTGTGGTAGGGGATTTTCCCTTTGGTTGCTCCCTACAATATGCTGAGGGTCAGTGAGTCTGTAAGGCAGAGCCAGGAGCACCTTGCAACACATCCCATCAATCCAGGAGCAAGCGGGAATCGTCTTCTCTAAACTGGAGAGGGGATGGGCACAGACCCCCATCCCACCTTAGCCCATTTGTCTCCCAGCTGTGCAGGTGACCTGCATGTTGCCTCCAGGGCTGAGGGGCCAGGAGATCGCAGCTCTGGATTCTCAGGACCTGGGCTGCCAGATTAAGCAGCGGTTTGTTCGTGAGCTCAACACAACACAACAGATCACAGTGACTGAGAACAACAGTAAGTTGTGCAGATTCAGAGGTGTCCATAAGGTCTAGCACCTTCCTGTCCTCTGTCATACTGGATGGGGCTGCAGGTGGAGATCCCCTGCTCTGCCCCACAGTTCCAGAGGCTCAGGCTGCTGGGCCATGCTGGTGCAGTGGCTTGGTGGGAGGGTGGCCAACACTTGGAGGTGTTTGCTTGCTTTGGGACAGGAAAGTTAACAGGTGCCACGAAGCCGCTTGTTGGAGCACAGACTCCACAGTGATGGGCAGCAGTACCAGCCAGCTGTCAGGCAGTTTTGCTCTCAGTGTTCACACCCCCTTGGTAGCTGGGTCTTTGTGAAGAGCATCTGTCTTGCTCCTAATGAAAGTGATCTAGTGCTGCCTGCATGCTGCAGGCAGGCACAGGGTTGGAGAATGGCGAGTACTGGGTTTGCCACAGGCTGACCATGTGCCTTTCCTGTGTCACAGCCACTGCACTGCCTGCTGGGAAGGGGGGAAGGAGCTGGCCATACCTGGTGGGATTCATAGTGACAGCAATTGGCATCTCCATCCTGATTGCACTGGTTGCCAAGTGCAAGCTTGTCCAGAAGAACTTCGCCAGCTACCGCCACCGGCCACTGCCCGAAATCAGCTCCATTGGAGGCAGCCCCATGGAAGATACCAGCAGCTGGGACAGGGGCTCCATACCTGATGCTGCCGACCTGCAAGCTGAGGATGATGATGGCTTCATCGAGGACAACTACATCCAGCCCAGTGAGCAGCTGCCAACAAAGGAGGAGCGGGAGTTGCATCACTCCATCTGAGCTTACAACTCAGCCACCACTGCTGTGGCCTCTTGCTGTCTCCCTAGCTCCACCCCTTTCCCACCTGCCCTGGGCTTTGGGCCATACATGTTTGGGGCAGGAGGAAAGGAGCAGAGAGGAGGGGAGACAGGGATGGGCTAGGAATGGTGATGGAGGCTGAAGGCAGCTGGTCCCAGAGTGTCCCAGCATGACACCAGTAGGCTGCACTGTCACAGGGACACCAAAACAGCTGCTGCTTTCCCAGCCTTGCCTGGTTGCTGGGGATGAAGGAGGTAGTGCCTATTGTGCCCAGGAAGCTGGGTGCAGTGGGAAGAGGAGCCTGTCCTGGTACTGCCACAGGGTCTTGGGCACTGGCCCCACTGCTCTGTGGTGCCAGACCCAGCTCTGCTCTGTCCCTCAATGCATTGTTACTCTGAGGTGTGATTAAAGCATGATTTAGCCCTGCCTCTGCCTGCACTGGTTTGTTGGGACTCTCCCAGTGGCAGTGCTGGGAGGAGACCCCCAGCCCCACAGCTGGGGTGTGGCTTTTTTTGCATGTGCTTTCAAGGACCATAAATACATTCCTCTAACTGTGGCAATGAGAGACCACATCTGTGGTACAATGAGTGCTCTTATCCAAACAAATATTTCACCTTCTGTGGTGCAGGCAGCCCTGGTGCATCATCACAGGGTTTCTGTGCATATCTCTCCAGCCATGGCCTGTCTTTCTTTTCTCTCTTTCCTCTGCAGGAAGACAAGCTAAAAGACACCTTTCCCTTGTCAGCTCTGTAGAACTGAGCAAACTCATCAGTCCTGCCAGTTGCAGTGCCAGGCACACATGCTGGGGCGAGACGACCCTCTCCTCCAGCACCCATTACAGAGTTCCACGTGCCTCTTTAACTGTGGAATTGTATGAATGCAATAATTTTGACATTCCTGTCATCTTTGTGGTACAATGAACAGCACATGAGGCACAGGTAACTGCAAGTTATTTCTGCTGTAGTCGTAGTTGTGCCTTCATGGTTTACACTGGAGTTGAAAGCAGGGAGCAGCACTGGCATTCACCTTTGGTAAGTGATTCATAAGGCTGGTACCAGCTGGTTGGGAAGATTTCCCTGGGCACAGCCCAGTCATTATCATCCCTGATAGCTCAGGAGTCTCTTCGTCATGCTCCAGAGCATGAGGTATCAACACAGGACAGCATTTCTCAAAGCTCTGCCACACAGCTAATTCCCCCACCTCCTTCAAATCTCCATTTCACTGCTAACTGCCTTTCTATTTCTCCACTCATTAAAGCATTTACAGTGTACAGAAAACGTAAATAATACACCTCAGAGAATGTCAACCAAAGGGCATGAATGGGTCAGGCATTGGATGGGTGATGCAGGCCAGAGAGCAAATGTGCCACTTGAGGCATGAGCAGGAGGAAAACCTGCTGGCTTCTTTCAGTGGTCAGCCAGCTTTTGCTCTTAAATGCCATATTTCTAAAGTGAGCTTTGCTTTTTCAGTTACTGTCTCATTGTTTGCCTTCTGGGCTCATCAGCTACCCATGAAAATACACTATATACTGTAATTTTTGGAAATTTCTAATATCTTTTGGGTAAGAGATTTAAATCTGAGGGACGGGGAAAAAGCATTTCAATTATCTTTTGGAGGGTATTTTTTTGGCTTTTCAACATGCTTTTCAGTCACATGAATTCATGCTAGATGCAGTCTTTTCTTTTTCGTCTCAGTAATGTCTTAAAAGAAGTTAAAAATACAAGTGTCCAGGCTTATTTGTCCAGGGCCTCACTCACCAGTCCCTCAGCACTTAGTGGTTGGATGGCTTGTCTACTTTGACCCTGCTGATAGACCTATTTATTTTTTAACCAAGCAGACATGTGAGGTTTTCCTGTGTTTGTGCATGTGTGTGTATGTGCATTTTTCTGCCCCCTCTCTCAGGCAGCTGCAGTGCAAGTGGGTAGGAACCTGGCAACTCATGTTTGGGGGGAAATATATCTGGCTTGCAGAGCTGGGAATACAAGGGGTCAGAGCATGAAAAGGAGGATCCTTCTCCAGGGTTCCACCCAGGAAGCTGCTGTGAGGCCTGGCTGAGGCTGGCAGGGAGCAGGAGCAGGTATGCAGGCAGACTGGTTCCAGGCTTGTGTCAGGCAGCAGCTGCTGCCTCGAGGCTCAGCCCTGCCACAGGATGAAACAGCTTCTCTGTAAACAAACTAGCTAGCACTGACATATTCAGGAGGCTTTGAGTGTTCATGTGAGCATCTTTCAGGGGCATGGCCAGGTCTCAGGTTCGCAGAGCAGTGGTAAGGGGATCTGGATATGTTTAGGTTCTTAAGCAGAGAGAGATCAACATGCATTTGGAGGGCGGAATTGTGTATTAGGAAAGAAGTACATGCATTTTTGGGGCTGTGATGGCACTGCCACACTAGCTGGTGATCCAAAACCACAGCCACACGAGGGACTCTGGGCTGTAGTGATTACTGCCCTGGGCTGAGGCCAGCCCTGAAAAGCCCTGACACCTGCTCTGCAGAGAAGCCTGCGTTCAAGTATCAGCCTTCAACACAATCAACTTCTCTAACACTTTATTATTTATGTCCACACACAACACAGGAACCAAGAAACAAACTAGCACCTGTGCTGCAGAGTGGAGTCAGGGATTGGGCAGCACAGGCTGTCCTTCTGGGCGGCTGGACACCCAACCACCATCTTTAGGCACAGCCTGTTCTCAGCCATTATCTCCTTGGGTTGCTGTCGAGGCCCACAGTCAATCACCCTTTTCTGGCACAATTCACAGGGACTTGGGGCACATTTTGAAGGGGCTGTGGAGGGGACAGGATTCACATTGACATGCAGGCAGCATGGAGCTGTAAGCTGGGCATGGTCGTGTCTCTTCACAGAAATGCCCAGATGTGCAAAACAGCTGGTATGCAGGCATCTGTGGCCTCTCAGCACAGCTGGGCTGGTGGAGCTGGCAGTCGCTGCTGGACCACTGGTGCTGACAGAGAGGGTGCAGTCTGGCATAACTGCACATGCACTGACACAGACGAGCAGAGCAGCAGCAATGGTGATGGTGCAAAACCATTCAGCTCTGGCCTGTCCCCTCCTGTGTAGGCAGAGGGGTCCCTGGTGGACCTGGGGCCAAACAGCCCAGAGGGGAAGAGCAGCTCAGCTTTGAAGAGATTTAGCACAGGAGGATCTGAGCTCACCACCACCTTCTGAGCTCTTGGGCAGATTAAGAGAGGAGATGCAGAGAGAAGAGGAAACAGCAGTTTAATAAAATCTACAGATGATGTGAAAGTGGCAGAGGAAAATGTAGAAATAACAGAGATACAGAGAGAAAAGCTCAAATGATGTACATTGAAGAAAACAATCCAAGGCTTCAGGCAAAGGAAAGTCAGTAGGAGCAGGGCAAGAGTAGGTGAATACAGAAGTGGTCTTATGAGATCTCACTGCATTGGGGATGCTTGGTCTGGAGCTGTGAAGGGGTGAAGCCCTCACTTGATCAGCTGATGGTGAACTCTGACACTGCCTCCAGGTGTAACACGGACAGTGATTTGTGCCATTAGCAAGGGAATCAGCTACCATACTCTTCCACATGAATTTGCTACCAGGCACTAAAAAACAATAGCTCAGTCTTGTTCCATTGCAGAGGAAACTTGGCAAATAATGAGCAAAACAAACATCTGGGGCAGAGCAACTCAGGTGAAGGAAAGATGGGAACAGACAAGAAGATGAAGAATTACAGAATAGTCTGAGATTGAAGGGGCCCAGAAGAATCATAGAGTCCAACTCTTAAGGGAATGGCCCACATGGGGTTCAAACCTGTGACCTTGGTGTTATTAGCACCATTCTCTAACCAACTGGCTAAGAGGAAGAGAAGGTCATGCAGGAGCATCTCCAGCAGGAGGTTGGGATCTAGGTCTATGGAAAGGGCTGTGAAAGGGTTAGTGGGTCTATGAGGGAAATGAGAATTTTGACAGATAAATTAGACAAGTCACAGGAAAAGTTCCTGGGGTGAATTGTTAGTCTGCCTCTGGGAGAGACACCTCGGTGATAAAACAGGATACTTTATAGACATAAAAAAACAAAAAAGCTCAAGTAAGGCCCAAGTGACAGTAGATTAACTTTTCTGCCCTGCAGCAGCTGCAGCGCTTGGGAGACAGAAAGAGCATGGAAACAAGCAGGGACTGGGATGAGCTGCAGGGCTCCTGGCAGCAGAGGTGCCTCTTCCTGGGAAATTCCTGTGGGAGGGCACAGCACTTTCCCCTCACACAGCTTTTGCAGAGGGTGGCCCCAGCCTCAGGATTCAGGCATCCCATCACCATCCCCCAGCAACTGCACCTTGCTGTTTGTGGCTCATGTAGCTGGAGCACTCTGGCATGAAAACAGAGACCCAACACTCAGTCCAGCACAGATAACCCATCAGGGCCTGGACACCAACACCCCTTGATCACCCCTTTGATAAACCACAGGTGATGGTAGGCTGCAGAAATGTAACATTGGAACAGATCCTGGCATTGCAAACACAAACAGCATTTCATGTGAGGTAAGCCATGCTGTGGCTCTGGCACACACAATCCCATGCAAATCCCACACTCACTCGCACAGACACCAGTGATTTCTTGGGAGCAGCCCCTGCAGCCATACCTCCCACCAGGCTCCCTTGTGCCGGGTGACGTGCAAAATATCTCCTGCCATTCACCAGCTGCTAGAGGCTTTACTTCACTCAGGAGCTGGAGGCTCTGCACAGAGCACAGGTTGGTTTATACTGCCTGCAATCACAGCCTCTCCTGCCAGGAGAGCATATGACACAGTTCCAGGGACTGCAGGAACCAAGCAAGTACTGGGGTCCCTAGGGGTACAGGACAGGCTCACCTTCACTTTGTACCATGGGTCACAGCCAGGCAGACAGCAGCTGCCACAGGAGGCTTTGTGGAGATAAAATGCCAGCCAGGTCAGAGGCTGTCCAGGCACCCTGAGTCTGTGCTCTGCCACCAGCCTGGGGCAAAGCAAATGCCAGTCATCTCCCACAGAAACACAAGGCACACTGCAGCTCTCCTTCCTTGGGTAAGGCCATCACTGACAGGTTGTATCTGCTAAGGCTCACGCAGAGGTGTCCTGAGTCAGATCAGGTTGGCCATGCTGGAGGTGGGAGGAAGCCGCCTGTTCCCAGCGAGGCGGCCGGAGATGGTGAAGACGCGGATCTCGCCGGTCTCCAGGCTCCGAGGAGCTGCCCGGCGGCAGGAGGTGCACAGCAGGTATAGCAGCAGGCAGAGCAGGATGGCACTGCCAGCAGTCAGGAGGATGACCCCGCTGGTGAACATGCTGGCCAGCGGCCGCGTGGGGCTGAGCTGCATGGTGGTGGTGGAGAGGATGGTGAGCACCATCCCGCACACCAGCAGCACCAGGGCACTCAGCAGCAGCACCAGACAGTCCGAGAAGCCTCCGCTCTTCAGGAGCTCGATCTGATCCCGGCTGCGGATGCAATTCATGTCCTGGATTGCAGAGCTCAGCAGCTGCTTCAGCAGCACGAGCAGGGCCAGGAGGCAGAGTGTGGTGCCCACGGCGAGCCGCCACTCTCCAGACCGGCTGCTAGTGCTGTATAGCAGGATGATGCCCCCAATCCCACA
Organism: Toxostoma redivivum; assembly: GCA_013397375.1. Classification (NCBI taxonomy): domain Eukaryota; kingdom Metazoa; phylum Chordata; class Aves; order Passeriformes; family Mimidae; genus Toxostoma; species Toxostoma redivivum. Next base: position 1,168,716 of record VXBI01009828.1, read on the forward strand.
GGCCAGGATCAGCACCACGGCCATCCCATAGCACAGGATGGACTTTTTGGGGTCCTGGAACCACCAGAGCTCCACATGCTCTTCCAAGATATTCCTCTGGATGTGGTCCGCATCCGCAGGGGTGCGGGGGCTGCTCAGCTCTGCCAGCTCTGGCATGGTGGGCAGCTGGGTGAGGAGGGCACAGAGGTGGCACAGATGAATTTGCACCTTTACAGCAAATGGAGGGTCAATGAAGCAGCAGTGGTGAAAGCAGCTGCATTTTGCCAGCAGTGATGTCTCAGTGTCATTCTTCGGATCGTGATGGAATTTCCTTTTGCAGTGGTGCCATCCGGAGAGCTATGGTCCATGTGCTGGGGTTGAGCCCACCACCAAGGCAGGGCTGTGAAACATGATGGAGCTTTCCCAGAACAGCACCATAGGGGAACAGCCAGGGCTATCTCCTTTCTTTCCTGTGTCTTTCATCTGTAAAAGTCAAGAAGAGAAGATATCATTAAACAGAGACCCTACTCCCCCATACCAAATAATCCTGTGCCAAACCCTGGGCTTTGGTTGCTCCAGGCTGGCCTGCAGACCTTACTGTGCTTCCCTCACAGAAGCCCTGTGTGCTGGAGATCAGATCAGCTGCACGTCTTCCCGGGAGACCTCCATGTGCTGTGAGGGAGCCTCGGCATGTGCCCTGCTCAGAGGCTGCTGGCACATTGCTGCCCGAAGGACTCTGCCTGCAGCTGGTGCTGGCAGCAGGGCAGGGATGGAGCAGAGGCAGGTCCCTCCTGGGATAAAGCCCCATTCACAGCTCCGGCTTCACATGCTCCCTCATCAGCATCAGCCTCTTGTCACCAACTGGCTCTGCTGCCCAGAACGGGAGGTGGGGGTCAGGATCAGTAATTAACCCTTCCACTCCAGTGGCTGGAAGAGTGAGAGCTGCCAGAGTTGCATGTTCTCAGCCCTGTCCCCATCCCTTCACTGCCAGTGATTTCCCCTCAGAAGTTCCCTACAGAAATATGGTAGCTACATCTCCAGTGATCTCAGCATTTCCCTGGAAAGAGTCCTTAGCTGTGGCCTGGCACCCTGAGATTTTGCTGTTCTTGCTGCTGGTCTGTGAAGCAGTTTGCCACTGGAAGGGAGCAGAGGAAGGGCAGTACTGGCTCCAAGGTGCTGTGCTTAGCTGGACTCGCCTGGGCACAGCACCTTGTCTCAGCCCAACACTTGTGTTTCCCAGGCTTGTACCGCCTCTATCCTGGCCCTCCTCAATACTTCTTTGGGTACAGTTTTAGACCAAGAGTGGAAACCACTTGCATTTCTTCACATAATGTTCCTCCCTGGCATGTGAGTGCTCCAGCTGGTCCCACAGCACCACAGGGACCCTCTAGAATAGCTAGTACCCCAAACCATGGAGAGGTGCTGGAGAGGACAGCATGGGAGCATATCAGGAGTGGCTGAGCCTGGGAGACACAGTGCAAACCCTGAAGACCCAAGAACAGCCTCCCTGGTCACCTCCTAGACAGGATAATGCACCCTTGACCAGCACAGGCACACACATGAACTGCTCTGAGTCCTGAAGGAGCCCATGGCAGAGACAGGAACTTACTCAGGTCCCTTGTGTCAGAGCTGTGTCACTTCCCCTGGGTGGGGAGACAGCCACACTGCCTGCTAGAAATGGCTCTCAAGAGCCCATCAGCCCATGTCAAACATATTCTGTTTGTACCCTGCTCTGCTCAGCACTGGGACTCAGGGCTCACTGCACACAGGCAGGGACAATTTACGACCTCCACACATGGCAGCTCTGCACACACCAGGGATTTTTCCTCCCATCACCCTCCCCGTCTCTGTTCTCCACAGACTGCATCCCCTTGTGGCAAGGCCTTTGCTGCCAGCAAACACCTCAAACCCCCTCCATGGGGGCCCAGCCAACACAGGCAGGGGGGACAGGGAGCACAATTGTGTGGGGAGTGCCCGAACCAGACACTGCCTGACAGTGTCAGGCCAAGCTCCTCCTGAGTCACTCCCCGGCTGTGATGGAGCATGAGGTCACTTTGGACGTGGCTCAGGGCCTGCTGCCAGCAGCAGCCCGTGCCTGTGAGCAGGAAGTGTGTGAGCATGGAGGGATTGCAGGACTGGCAGCCAGCGGCCCCAGGAGCCAGCAGCCCTGGGATCCAGCAGCCCTGGGATCCAGCCACTCTGGGATCCAGCAGCCCTGGGATCTAGCCACTCTGGGAGCCAGCGGCCCTGGGATCCAGCAGCCCTGGGATCTAGCCACTCTGGGAGCCAGCGGCCCTGGGATCCAGCGGCCCTGGGATCCAGCCCCCTGGGAGCCCACATGGCTGCTCTGTACAGGGGGAGCTGGGGGAGACCTACAGCTCCTGGTTGCAGCCAGAACAACCAGAAAGCATCAATCAGAGAGAGAAGAGAGCTGTGCTTAAGTATGTTGGTTTGTGCCTGCTGGGATGTACTTAGATTTTGCATGAGACAGCAGATACCTTGTGCTGTTGGTGTGCGCCCAGGACACAAGTCCCCAGGAAGGTGAGGATGTCATGGGGCACTGTTAAAGTAGAGAGATGCAAGGAGACATTGAGTCTGAAATTGTTTCCTCAGCCTATGCAAATCAGCTTGGTGCTAAACATCGCTCCCTCCTGCCTTTCCTTCTCCAAGCACAGAGGTGCCTTACCAGTGAATGGGTAAGTCTAATAGATAGCAAGGTTGTAGATTAGATTGAGATTTTGGACTAAGAGAACATAAAGCTTGGAGAAGTGCAAAGTCTGTGTCCTACTGCTTAACCCAAGTTACGTGAGTCAAACAATAAACAAAATACCACAATAGCATAAACCACAATGAGGGGAAAACATGATCAAAAATCAAGGTACAGGACTGCATTCTCATGTTACTTTTTAAAATTTAACCATTTAAGTTTTTTATTTGCTCAGAAGAAGGACAAGGGAGCAAAATAAAACCATAGGAGCATCTGGCTGAGGAACAAAATTAGGTATCACCTCTACAAGTATGTATTTCCCAGTGTTATATTAACCTCTATTAAACAAATGATTTGGAGAGTTTCCCAGTGGTACATTAACCCCTATTAAACAAATTATTTGGAGAGGCAAAGGCTTCCACTGAAGTGTGCTTTCATGTTTCCTTATGTCTGTTTGAAAATGTTCTGGGAATATAATCTTTTGCTCTAAAACCATCCACACTTACTTCTCTAGACCATGAGGGTTTGTGCTGCTAATAACAGCATTTTTACTCCTAGAATCACAGAATAATTAAGGTGGGATGGGACCTTGTGAAGTCACCTGCTTAAAGCAAAGTTCACCTAAAGTCAGACTGAACTGGTCAGGGCCCCATTCATTTAGATGCTAAGGATGGAGGATCTATAGCCCCTCAGGGATCATTCCAGAGTTAAATCACCCTCACCATGATAACATTCCTCCTTAAATCTCGGTAGTTTCTCATTCCTCAGGCTGGGTGCACTCTTCAGAAAACTCTCTTTAAATGTTAAACCAAAGCAGCCCTATCCTGGCATGTCACTCATCACTCCTTGAAGAAGGGATGGACATAGATCTCACAGCAACTTTGCTGATCTGCTTTCTTGGCATTGTGCAGCACATCACTTTGACCAGATCAGACCAAGAGAAAGGAAGGAATATAGATGCCTGCTCTGCCATAAGGGAGGATAGCCATCCAAAACTGTTGCCCCTTCTTTTGGTGTTCTTTGGGCTACGTGGTCTTGCTGGTCTGGGACAGACCATAACAAGCCAGTTGGCCCATCAGATTGGTGTACTTGATAGTGTGGATCACAGGTCATTAATCTCTACATTTACTCACTACTGAAGCCAGCACCTTCTGTGCTCCCATCTCTGCATGCAAGAGAAAAAGGAGGAGGGGACCAGCTCAGCCATGGGCTGGCTCAGCAAGCCCAGACAATGCTTTAAGTCCAAAGATCACATTTCAGGAAAAAAAGTTACATGCTGTCCTTCCTCAGTGCTGGCTGGCAGCTGTGGAGGAAGAACAGGAAAGAACTGGGAATGCAGGAAAACAGAAATATTCATGTTTTTCCTTTTTCATTGTGTTGGTTGTTTTTTTCTTTCCCTTCCCTGACAACATTTAACTGGAAATTGAGGGTCATCATCAATGTGCTCCTGGCCACTCCTGGCTGCAGGTGTGGGAGATGTACACTGGCTGAATGCCTCAGAATGATATATGCATATACTGGCTGTGAGAAGGGAAGCTTAATTTATAATTTACTTATAAACTTTTTGTGCCTGACAGACTGGTATCTGACAGACAGGCTGTGGACTGTATATTAATTAACACTTCCATTTCAGAGCCACATACAATTCAGCTCTTGAAATATTCCTCACTTCTCTCCTTGAACCCAGGGTACCCCTTGAAACAATGCTTACCCACAGGGTTCAGGAGGGGAAGTCTGGGGATGAGACAGACTCCTGTAGTACTTCCTTGTACTTCCAGCCTTGGAAGGGTTTTATGCAGCTTTTATGTGGATTTCGTGAACACCATGGGGTCTGGGAGAGTCCAACAAGATTTGCTATAAAATAGCAATATATAAAATTATTTACATGTGCAGTGTGGAGGAGAGCCAACAGAGCTTCACAATCTCATACAAATCCAAGCCATCTCAGCCCTCTGCTTTCCCAATCCATCACAGCTTATTTGCTTCTTCTCCTGGTCTGCTTCTTTGCCTGTTTCAGATGGACTTGACCCCACTCTGTGGCTCACAAAAATCTTTAGTCCAGAATAGGCATAAACATTTCCCCATAATTTAATGTAAGTTTTTTCAATTTCCAATGCTTTAGGAAGCATTTCTTTACCAAGAGAGTCAGACCTGAATTGTTGTATGTCCCTTCCAACTGAAACAGTACATTCTATTCTGTCTATTGTATTCTAGTTTGTCTATTCTAGCCTATTGTATTGTCTATTCTATTGTATTTCAAAGGAAAAGGACCTAAAATGATCTCCTAGTCCAACTGCCTGACCAATTCAGGGCTGACTGAATTCAAGAATGTTTTTTAGGGTATTGCCCAGGAGCCCCTTCAATACTGACAGGCTTGGGGTATCAACTAATTCTCTAGGAAGTGTGTTCCAGTGTTTGACCACCTTTTCAGTAAAGAAATGCTTCCTAAGTATATTTGATTCTGTTCTAACTCTCTATAGGCTCATAGAGAATGAAGCTCACCTATCTTGTTTCATGACTGAATTACTGCCAATGCACAAACCAGAAGCTCTGAGTGTCATGGTGCTCAAGGCCTGTCTGTGCACCTGGGAACAGGTCCCTCTCTGAAGAACTCTGAAGGCTCCCTCTCTGAGAACTCCACACTAGGGATAGAGGAACCTGCAAGGAATGGGAGTAATGGGGCTTTTATGTGCCATCTATGTGTCTTGCCCGAGATTCTAGAAAGAGATCCACACTCCTCTGCCACAAATTCCCAGTGCTCCCCCCTTCCTGGGCTGCTCAAAATCCATGCAAACCTGTGCAGTTTGATCTGCACTCCTGGGGACGGACAGCCCACCCTCTCTCCCCTGACAGATGGACAATGTTTTCCCAGACAGTGAGCATCTGCCCCACCAGCCCTCCTGCCATGAGACTCCATTTGGGAAGCCCTGGGTGATGGTGGACTGTCTCTTCCTTTCCCCAAGCCTAGAGACTCTGGGCCTAAGGATGGTGGAGGGCTTGTTGTAACAGGGTCAGTGCACAGCTGCCTTTTACACAGATCTAGACAGTTTTGGCACGCTCCATTGTAAAATGTCATGTTCCCCCTCCTCTCTATATACTCAACAAACATCCATTATCCTGACCCCGCAGAGCCTGTCCTGATGCACCTCTGCCAAGGCTGGCCTGAGAGCTCCAAGGTAACAAGGAACTCCCAAGCCTTACGTGCTGAGAGCAAACAATGGCACAAGGAAGAGATTAATTGGAGACAAGAAGCAGGGTCTCTTAAGAGAGAAGTCTGAAGCAGCCTCAAAGGTGCCAGCAGCTCCTGCTGAAGCTCCTTCCCGCACAGCTCCCAGCGAGGAAGGGATCACTCACCTGCGGCAGACACTGCCCACGCGACAACCCAGCACACTTCCCTGCTCCAGGCTGGCAGCAGTGGTTTTTCCTGGTTTTCCTTCCACTGGATCCAGCTAACCAGGGAGCCCACGGGGAAAATCTCTTCCCTTCCTCTTGCAAGTGGCTGCCAAGACCCGGGTGAGGCTGCCCCGGCTGGTGCGGCGGCAGCAGTGAGGTCCGGCTGCAGCCCTCACCTCCTGCCCGGGCAGGTGCATTCCCCAGCTGGGTGGCGTCTGAGCAAACCTGCTGCTGCTCTTGGAGACGCTCCAGAGCCGCTCCGGTGTGCAGGTGCTACCCCTCCCTCCCTCCCTCTCTCCTCGGGCAGGATCTGGCCTCTGGCCACACACCGATCCTGGAAGGTGGCTCATTTCCTCCCAGATGGAGGTGAAGGGGTGCCCGAGCCAGGGAGCAGCTCCCAGGCAGCAAGGTGAGAAGGAGCCTGCAGCCAGGCTGGCAGTGCTAGAGGACATTTGACACATTCGGCAAGTATTTGGTATTAAATAAAGTAGCTCGTGCTCTACTGCATAGATTAAGGCCATCCAGCCCTATCAGGGCTGGATCTTTCTATGGCAGAAGTTCAGGCAGGCACTCAAGTCAGGCAAGATGTCGCTGTGGTGCCATCTTACCACCAAAAAGGAGCTGCAGAATTCCCTCCCTGGGAGACAGCAGCACCAGGGGAGTTTACCATGCTGCAGAAGAGCTGACTTCCTACTAATCCAGTGGGGAAAAAAACTAACAACAACAACAAAAAAAAAGGTAAATATTTTGAGAGGAATCGGGGGAAAAAAAAAGAAAAAAGAGATTAATTTAAAAACTGAAGAATAAAAAAAGGAGTAGCAGGAATGCTGAAGTCAGTAGGGGAATGGGATTACCAGACTGACCAATGTCCCCTCCTTCCTGGCCAGGTTTCATGGCAGCAGAAGAGATCATTACCGTTAGTCTGAGCAGCTGGAAAATCTCCAGGGAAATGCAGGAAGAAGAGAACAGGACTGAACAACAGCTCTTGCCTGGCTAATGGAAACAGAGGCTCAGTTATTAAGTCACATGCTACTTTTTTATCAGGCTGTGAGAAGGGAAGCTTAGGATATGCTAATCAAATAGAAACCAAGTAGTGTGACAGGTTCAGGAATTTGTCTGAGAAAAATCTGCTAGGTCTTTTGAGACTTGTGAAATATCATCAGTCCAGAGGATGTTGTCCTACACGTAAAAAAAAAAACAAAAAACAAATGGTATGTGATAGGTTTTCCCATACAAACACCTTTGAACAATGAGCTTGACCCTATCCAGAAAAACCTGGATTTTTAGTTGGCCCAGTTAGCAAAGAAGTCATCTAAGGGAAAACCTTATTCTGATAGCCATATAGTAATTTTAAAAAGTGGGCTGTAGTTTTATAAGGGCATGAAATGCTTACCAGCTCCTTTAAGGAGGTACTAAAAGGAGAAACAGAACAATGCAGGTCAAGAGAGGATGAAAGCAGAAAATATTTTTGCACCTTGAGAGAATGCAGAAGACCATTAGCACACAAAACCATGATCCAGTTAGAACTTAATTCTAAAACATTTATAGAGTGTATGTGTGGGAGTTTGACCTTTGTCTGCTTTTCCCAGTACAGAAGGGGCTTGTACATATATTTTGCTTCCAGTAGGTTTGCTGAAGTTTAGTTGTAACACTCTGCTGTGCCTGATGTTTAATGCTCCCCTATACAAGCAATGTTTTACTTGCCCTTAGCCACTAAGATCAAGTTCAAAATCCTCTTCAGCCTAGTCTGGCTGAAGCAAATTATTCCTAAATGGTGACTGATGTGCTTAAAAATATGCCCCTATGTCACCCTTGTAGCCTAGGTAGTCTCTTCAGCCTAGTCTGGCTATCTATATAAACATATTAGGAAAAGATTCTTCTTTTTCAGTTTACTGCATTTCTCTAAACCACAATTATTAAAGCAGTGTGTTGTATGATTCTAGCACTCAATTTGTCCTGACAGAGGGGAAAATTATACCACACGAGAGCCTAGCAAATTAAAATGGGTGTGTCCTGAAAATTTTAGAGGGAGCTGGTTTCTAAAATATTTACTAATTACATTAATTACATCCTCTTTCTGTGCAGGAAGCATCAAGATGATTATATGGGGAGGGTAGGAGGAAGAAAGGATGTTAAGCTAGCCCATTAATAGACCATTAACTTCTTCCTTTTGCTCCTGTGAAACCTATGCTCCATACAGATTAAAGATGCAAAATGGCAAAAAAGACTAAAGAAACTTAATTCCACATTCATGGACAAAGCACTCAGCTGAAGTCTCCAAAATCATTGGCGCTCATGGAACCATCTATTTTGCCATGGTATTATCCTAGAAATGAGTCTAGTATTTCTGATGGTAATGCAGCTTACATCTTACCCAGCCCTGGCACCACCTTCTTCTGTATAATATTATTAGGAGTATATAAAAGCACTCATCACTTTTCCACTGCTCAGGATAGAAAATGAAACAGTAACATACTGGCTGCTGTAATAACAAATAGTTCCATGCTCAACCAGTAGCTCAATCTTCTGATATGTGAAATACTCCTCAGTGGGATAGTGTGTCATGCACTGACAACAAAAGTTGAAAAAATTAGGATTTCCCTCCTCCCATTATTAAAGAAATTGCTCCCTGCATTTTCTGTGTATAAGTTCTTTGACTTATTAGGAGAATTCTACTGAAAAACTGAACTAATGGGGTTGTGGATGTTGAAAAAAAGACAAATAAAAATCAGTTTATCAAAGTAATAGGAGTTATGACATAAGGTTTGGACTTTATTCCAGATTTTGGGAGTTTGAAACTGGGCTGCCTTTTTTGTCCTGCTGAAATTATTGTAGCAGATGAGGTAACACATCTCTAGACAGGAAGCAGAGGCTTTACCAAGGGCTCCAGTTTGGGTGTTCTTGAGTCAAAGGTTGCCCTCACAAGGTAATTGATTGTTAATCTGTGACTAGATACCTGCCTGGAATAATACTGACATTGGTCTTAAGAGCAGCAGTCAATTGTATGGACAATTAGGCAATTTAATACTGGAAAATAAAAGGCTGATAATAAATTTTGCATCACAGTGACACCAAATTAGAATTCTAGCAGAAAAGGCTTACAGTTTGACCAACTCTTCTGAAATAGGACACATTAGTTTTCAAGAGAAAGACGAATACCTAGCACGAGGGCACAAAGATTAGTCTTATATTAACACAAATTTATTTTTGCTTCTTTTGGCTCCTAAATCTCATGAAAAGGACAGATTTCAGTGAAGTAGAAGTGTTCAGAGCTGATTGTTTAATAAATGCTTCTAGTGGAAGAATATAGGATCATGTAAGTCTACTATATGCTGTGGCATTTCTGATCTTGCCAGGAGGATACAATAACATAAGGCATCCTTGAACCACATCAGTGTTGCTGCGTTTTGTGGATTCTTTCCAGATTCAGTTCAGGAAGGTTTCTGACTGAAAGAGGCTGAACCTGGACACTTCAGGACTTGCCCCTTCTCTTGGATTTGGTCTCGCAGATATTGAATTTCTAGTTGCTGCATTTCTATGATTTTTTCAGTTTCCATCTGTGGATTCAACCTCAGGACATCTGGGCTGGACAGAAGTTCACTGGAGGGAGCTAGAAGATAAAATAGAGAGGACATAATACAGTAACAAAGGTCCAGCTCATACAGTTCTTTGACATAGACAAGGGAAAGCATCTTTCAGGGCTGAAGGAGTAGATCTAAATAGTAAGAATCTGCAGGATTTAGCAGCTTCTACAATTAACATTAAAATGTAACAGGTACCACCAGGCAGACAAGCTAGAATGAAACACAGACAGTAATAGAATTGTTCACCAAGGACAAAAAGGGCTTCTGCCCTCACTACTAACAATATGGAAAATATACAAGAACTATTCACCTGTGTCTTGAATTGCCTTTTTGCTCTTGTTTAATCTCAGTGCTGACTGAAGGTTGTGCAGCTGCGCATTGGCCACCCTCAGTTCTTGCCGTAAGTCATTAATTTCTTTAATCAGACTCACATTTTCCTGCAAAAACAACATGATCTGTAAGGAGAAGCACAAGTACTATCTGGCTGGGCAATATGTATCTTCATATCTTTGGGAAAGACACTGGACAGTATAGAATCAGTATCCCAAGCAGAAGGTGCTGGGCAATCAGGAGAATACACAACATTTCAGGTAAGACCACAGTAGATGTGACACAGAACATGACAGTGTTCAAACCATGTTAGCTCAATAAATCAATATTTGTTTTGCTTTTCTGACTGCAGCTGCACTCCAAGGTATCATCTTCCTTGCGAATTCCAAAGGGGAGCTCAGGGCCTTCCTAAACTGATCCAATTAATTCAGAATTAATGCAAAGAATTCCCACTTCTCCCTCCAGTGTGTATTATTTTGCTTTTCATTTGTCACTATGTATTAGTTCACTTAAATTATCTTTATATCCTTGAAATCATTCGAAGCCCTCTTCATTAGTTCTGACAGACATCACTTTTCCACACATATGTTAGGAAATATATAAAGCATGTGGAGATTTGAGATACCTACTGCTAACATGCTGTTATAAGAAAAAGTTAGCAATGTATTAATCTTTTGTTCTTTTTTTGTATTAGTCAGTTTTCAGCCCATAAAAGTTCAATCCTCTGATTTTTTAGTAGCCTACCATGAAGCCTCTTGCTGAAGGAGCTGTGAAAGTGCCAGTAAATGTAATTTACCCTTTGTTGCAACAGGTTCAAAGACTTCAGCAAAATCAGTATGGGTTAATACTAGTGAAGGATGATAACACTGCTGCTTATGATTTAGAAACAGGAGCACCATTAACTAAATATTTCTTTTCTGTATTCAAGAGAGTGAAGTGGAATTGTATATTTGCCTCTTACAAGGACAGTGAAATACCTTAACACATCAATAACTAGGGCAATTGTTATACAGCTGCCAGCATACTTGAACCAAGAATAGCAACTATTTCAGCTACCTGTGGTGTTTTTTCAGAACTTTTGGAACACAGTGGCAATATTTTAAATAGAGAGATGGCAAAAAGACATATTTAGGGTACCTCACAATACCAGTCTCAAGCAGTAGGGAACGCACTAAAACAACAGGAGATAAGAATAAGGATGAATGAATTTTCCCCATGAAAATGGTGTCTTCAAATCTTGTTTTTTACTTTTGTTTTAATGATTATTTTGGTTGATAGAGATAATTATGTTGTCACAAAAGACTGTGCAAAGCATATGACTCAGTTCCTTCAAGTATTCTTATAAAAGTGTTGGCACCACACAACTGCAGGCTGGTCGGTAGTGAAGTACAAAGCTCACTGCACCTCACAGTATGTGGCTGCACTCAAGGAGTTCAGGTTGGCAGCAATAGCTCAGGGCACGTGTGTGGCAAGATTATCAAGACTTCACACTAAGGCAAGTACAGCAGCTGTGTTTTAGTTTCTCCTCAGCTGAAAATCACTGACTGGAGGAAGAGTGTGGGATTCAATAACATCTGAACTTGTTGGGCGAGAAGAGTCACTATTGCATGGTTGTGCTGGACTATAAATGCAGCAGCAGTTGGTGTGCTCGGGCAGCTCTGGAACTGTAATATTTAGTGAGTCCGGCTTGTCTAATTCAAGCCTTTAAATACAGATGAAATTTGACACTATGCATTTATTCCAGAGTTTGATCCTGAAAGAACACATGAAGAGAGTAACTTCCAATAATCAGTCAAGGTAATTTTCTTTTGACCAGCTTTCAGGGTTGGGTCACAGCATTTCTCTTTAGGTGTACTTTAGTCATGAGCACCTTCAAAAGTTCAGTCCAAGTGATTACCTGCTGCTGTCAAATGATGCTCTTGCTTTTGGTCTATCAGAAAATATAATACAGAGTATTTTTGTATGAAGCAATCTGGGCTATGTAGAAATGTCTTTGGTTTGTGTTTGGTTTGCTTGGTGCTGAAAGACTGTTGGTTGACACTGATAATATTTTCCTGAAGAAGCCTTCTCTCCAGAGAGATTAGCCTTTAATTCAATATTTGCATTCTGACAGAATGTTTGCACTGCTATGCAATGTCACAGAATGGATTAAAATAAATGTTCATGGGAAAACTCATTGTCACGGGATGTTATGGCAAACTACCAATTGTTTCAGAAAAGGGACTGATCAAATGCATGGATAATAAGGCAATCAGGTACAATGACACATCATATGGATGCAATCTACAGTCTAAGATGTCCCTACAGTGCTGACTGTCAAAGACAGGTAGGACACACAGAAAATTTCATCCTATATGGGCTTCAGTTTAAGAAGCACTACTTCAAGGTTATTCAGTGTCTCTGTTTTTATGTACCCAAAGAAGCCATTACGAATACACAAGACTGGAGGAAATACTAATAGTTGAGTAACAGACAACTTGTCAACTGGTAAGAATAATTAAATTATCTTGACAGTTTTAATCATCTGTTGCAGCAGTCACTAGTGGAGTGTACCTATGAATAATCTCTCAAAGAGGAGGGCATAGCTCTGAAAATGTAAGCACAACTGAGGAATAATAGAGATACAGAGCTAGAAGACTGTTAAGATGTCATTTGCTTTTTCAAAGCAAATCCTCACAGAAGTTTGTCTAAACTAGGCTTAAAAGCCCCCATGAAAGACTGGAAGGCCACGATAATTCCTGCTGGCTGTAAAATCTCATTAATCTACTGGACTTCAGAGAACTGCTTTTTCTTTGAAGAAACCAGGCTGGTTAGAATCTTTGATATCTTCATCTTCCAGATGTTTTATTAATTTGGTTTTAATCATCATTTCATGTTAGGCTTACTGATCCAAGACATCAAGTATTATCATTATGAACACCATCTGTCACCCTATTCCAATAAGGAAATTCTTCAGGTTATTTTCTGAACCCATCTCCTTTTGTGCCGAAGGAAACATCTAACTCGCAGAAAGAGTGAAAAAAAATTAAAATAGCAGCAGGGAAGAAGATTGCTGCTGTCTAGCCCTGAAGAAGCAAATTTTGAATAAATAGCAAACAACAGATGACTTAGGAGGGGACTGAGATTTAATGATCCTGAGGAAGCATAATAAAGTAACAATGCAGAAAAGGCTACTGAGGGGAAAAGGAAATGCTGACTGAGCAGAAGGAGATCATGTTAAGGAGAGACTAGAAAAGCTGTCCTCCTAGGATATCTGGTGTGGGGCTCTAGGTCCTCCCACTCCAGATGAAAACAAATTGGATCTTTGACCCCAGAAGTCATGAGTTTACTTTGCTTAGTAAGAAAGAAGAATTCTGAGCAAGAGATCTTAGTACAAATAGACATATTTCCCACATATTTCTGAATTTCCTTGAAAATTTTGGATGTGAAAAGCAGAAAGTTCTTCTGAATTCACATCAGTAGGAATGGGACTATGTGACAAAAAAGGGGTTTTATTTCTTTTCTTCCTCCAAAATGACTTCCTAAACATTACTACATAGCAGATACAGCTTGACACCCAAACAAGGGCAAATTGACTATGATGGCAATTATAAATACTGTTTGAAATAAAAAATAAGTACATTAATTTCCTTAAAAACATCCATGCAACAGAAGCTCCCTATCTCTTTTTAGCAAGTGGGAGATAAACAAAAGTATCTACAAAACAGCAGCAGCCATTTCTGACTTCAGAGATCTTGCTCTTTTTGTTCAGAAAAGTTAATAGAAGTGCTTGAAAAATGTAGGAATTTCTGGCAAGAAAGCTAATCAAAATTATTTCAAAGTCCTAAGAAACCATAACAGTAAGGTTACTAAAGTCTCTTTTGTGCAGCCACTTCCTTTGTTCCCTGACCATACTACAAGGAAAAGGCTTTTTACCTGCATGATGCGCGTGTAAACAGTGTGCTGCATTTCCTTATCCTTCGTCACCTTCTTCCTTAAAACTGTCAAATTCCTCTCGTTATACTCTTGCTGTTTCTTTAACTGCTGCTGCAAATCTGCATCTTCTGCTTGAACCCCTACCTGAGAAGGCACAACATGTTGCCTCAGTAATTACACTACCAAAGTCATGGGCAAGGAGAAGGCAAAGGTCCCGACTCACCATGTCTGACTGATGCACATACTTGGTGTAGAGTTCACAGATACTATCTTTCATTTTTCTAGGATGGTGAATGAAGCTCACACAATGATGAAGATCTGCCTTAAATCGTTTGATAAAGGTTTCCATATCTTGTTTCTGCAAGAAGGATGTAGTCACATTCTTACTTGGTTCATCAGAACACTCCATCGTGAAATTTTCTACAAAGTCTAGTAGAACTGGTGAAAACTCTCATATACTTTCTTCCACTTAATTAAAAAAAATAATTAAAAACTCACTGGGAATGTGTTAAACAGCAGTGATAGATTTTAGGAGTAGTAATAAGCCAAGATATTTTTATTAGGTAATATCAGTGCCAGCCTCCAAAGATGTCATCTGTAAAACAGAGTTGGAGGACACCCACCAGGATAACTGAGTCCAAGCTCTGTACAGGACATCCCCAGGAGCCACATGATGTGTCTGAGAGCATTGTCCAAATGCTGTTCTACCTTCTTACTTAGAAACAACACACCAACAGTTAAGAAGAGAAGGCAAGGGACAAAACATATCAGACAGATGCACAGCTTGTTGATTTCACATCAGGATTGCCTTCTCATTCTCTCTTGTTTCTGCCAGGCCTCTCTACCTGCTTCCTCACTCATGCACCTCCTGCTAAGCTCCTCCACTTTTACCTGCCAGTCCCTTCTCCTCCCTCAAGTCTGGTATGTTGTCAAACAAGGGGTTCTTGACTCCTCCATTAATGAGACCTTCCTTTATGTCATCCTACTAATGCCTAGGTGGTATCCTTCGTGCTGCTCCTGTTTAGGGCAAGTGTTCCCAGATTTCAGGCTTGGGCAGGAATAAGTAATTCAGCATTTGCCTCACTGTTCTGTTAAACTCGGGACAATATGTGTTGATGTATAAGTAACTGGATTTTTTTTAATATGAATGCTCTAAGCTGGTTGAAGGCTTGGAAGTTTTGTGTCTTTGTCCCCACTGAGCAGAGACTCTCTTGGTCCTTGGACACAGCATCCTTGAGGTAACTGTTTGCTCCGATTAATGCTTCACTAGTGTTCTGTCCCCACCAATGTCATTCTGTGGGACCTGCATGGTGGGGGTACCCCATACCTTTTCCATCTCTCTGTGCACCTCACGAGCAGTTGCCTTCTGTTTCTGTTGCAGTTGTGTGATATTCAGCTTCAGCTCTATGCTCTCCTTGCGGAATTGTTCCAGTTCCTCCTCCATCTGAAAGGAAGAAGGAGGAGGAAATCAGGGCTAAAAGGAGATGTGAAAAAACAACACATAACAGGAAAAACAGAGACTGGAAATACAGACTTGAGGGAGTAAGTCCCCCTTCAGGCTGAAAGACACAATGAGAAACATCCATTTTGTAACAATACTGCCCTCTGTCGGAATATACAGAAATCACAGAAATGAACGTCCAACTGTTGAGTCACATTAATTTAAATTATGCGATACTCCTTAAATTACTTGAGCTGAACAGGAGCTCTGCCATTCCGTCTGAATAAAAGTGGATGAGGTGGAAATGGACAGTCAATACTGGAAAGAGTAAGGGCAACAATAACTAGAACCTGCTAGTGAAAAGCAACAAATGGATTGAAGACTGTGGATACATATGCAGAACACACAGGAAAAACCAATAAGGGTACTACATCATTTACTTATGGCACAAGATGGTAACAAGAAAAGACAACAGGGATGTCACCTTGCTAGTCTGAAGTACATACAAATTGTTCATTAGTTTGCATTTTATTTAAAAGACTATATCATCATAATCCTAGTTTGGCTGAGCTAAGGATACATCTATGCAGGGATCATAGTAAGTTTCTATCATAAATAAGTTCCCTCAATGAATTTGCTACATGCTAAGTATGAATATGTTCAAATTTCCCATGCATCAACTGATTAATATCTTTTGTCCATGTACCTAACCCCTAGCAGAGTTATGGTTGCATAAATCTGCAACCTTTCTGAGAGAAGAAATTTATTCTCTTCCACCAGATCAGTAAAAGGAGTGCCTTGCAAATGCTATAGGGTACATGGACGGCAACCACATAAGGATAAGATCTACTTCTAAGCAAAATCTAGAATTACATACAGAAACTTAAATAACTATGTTGATCACTGGTAGCCTGTGATATTATGTACAGATATTTTTATTTAGCTGCATGACTATTGAATAAGTGCTGTGTATCCTTGAAAGAAGTCAAGGAACAACCAGGGTGGAATCTTTCATGAACTTGTTGGGTCATCTTTGTATTTAGACAATAGGCTTAGTAGCAGAGGCCAAATGAGAGTGTTACCTCACTGATCTGTTTCTTCATTGTCTCAATATCATTTTCACGTGCCTCTATTTGCTTCTTAAACTCCTCTATTCTGTAACTCAGTACAAACTTGAAATTTTGCAGTTCCTGATTTTTAATTTTTAGATCATTTATATGCTTCTCCTGGAAGAAATAGGCACAGAGATCTGAATCAGACCCAGCACTCAAACAGATCCCTAGGGCAAGGAACAAATATGGAAGAGGCAAAACCAGCAGTCACAGATCTTGTGGAAGATTGAAATCCAGTTGCAAATCTGCAGGTTAGATGGGAGGGGGCAAATAATGCTCAGCCATCTACAGATCCTAGAACAGGGGATGAGAAAGTCAACATCCTGAACTTGAGCTCTCCAAGAAAAGCTTTGAATGCCAACTAAAAACCAAAATCCCAAACTGGAGATCATAAATTCCTTAAGTTGAAACCAAGTTTCCAGTCATGTAATACTATCACAAAAATACTAATAAAATAAATATCTCTATTTAATTAAGGGAGGTGATTTTGACCTCATCTAATTGTCCACTTTCTCACCTTCTCTAGGATAGTTTCAGTTCTCTCTTTAATGTCTGTCTTTAGTGCCAAGATATCCTTTCTTAGTGATTTAATGATGTCTTGCAGCTTCTGCTGTTCCAGTCTCATTTCCTCAATATCCCTGTTTCGGTCCTTGAGCTCTTTCTGTAGGCTGTTCAACTAGAGAGGCAAAGTAAGAACTTAACAGTCTCCAAAAGCTGTGCACAGCTTGGTCCTCCTATTCTATAGGATACCTTGTAGACAGTGTGGGATAATGGCTATCAAATTAAGATACGATGAAGGAGCAGCACATCATTTAATTGCCTGTAACTCAAAAGGGGGTTGAGTATCTTTTTTTTTTTTTAATGTATATTCTGACAAGAATACCTACTGCACTAGAAGGAAGGAAGGAAATTGCATCCAGCAGCAAGAAGGGTATGGATATTATACCTAAGCATCAGCTGCAGATAACATTCAATGCCACATATTTACAGACTAGATTAATGGACTAAATTGACATGCCATTAATCACATTCAATCTTCAATTATAGGTTTTCTTGTGCAGGTCTGATACTAGCATAGAATAAAAGATACCCTTTTATTCATGACTCCTATTTCTCCTTTCAGTTGGATGTTGGACTCCTTTTCTTCCACGAGCTGTCTCTCATACTTGTCTTTGAGTTCCAAGATTTCTTTGTCTCCCTCTTCATAAATTAGTTTCTCCATTTCTTCATGTACTTCAATCTGCTTCCTCATATTCTCTTTTGCCTGCAGTTAAGGAAAACAAACATTAGAGAAGGCAAGAGTAAGAGACCAATAAAGGAGAGATATAAAAGGTTAATTGTAACTGTGTTTCTCCTGGGAGAATCTATGTTTAGTGGAATATTCAATTGCAGCAATATCATCTAAGATAACATTTTAGTGGATTAAAGTAACTTTAGAAACTGATAACATACACATTGAGATTCTTTTATTTTCTTTTGGGGTTTTTTTTAATAATTCTTAAGACTTGAAAGCTTCAAGTTAGGAATATGGCCCAAGTACTAACATCAGCAAACTTGTTCTGGCTGCAGAAATCACAAACCAGTATCACTTAGGATCTTTAAAATTGCTGTTTCTGATGCATTAGGACCAATAAGCACTCAGGTTTGCCTCAGTCTCTGTATGCCTCTCTTCCTACATTCTTTTCAAATTGTTATCGCAACACAGGGCTGCAAATAGTAATTGTGATTGGATTTTATGACTCTAAATATATAAGTATCAGTTATCTGGCTGCCTTTTGTCAAGCCAGGTCTTTGAGCTCAATGTGCAGGTGTTTTTTAAATATTCAGGATAATTATCTTTGTTCCTCAAATTATGCAGGTAAGAACCTCAAGGACTCAGGAATGTAATTCACCATTTTCAAAATGTTATCTCTTCACTAGAACAACATGATCGAATCTTTCTTTCTTCAATTAATGTAAATGTATCATCTAAGTCACATTAATAAACAGGAATTATAGGATGTAGGAGAAATGGAGATGAAGCTGAGAAAGCCCAAGGATATTAATCCTAGCAAGTTACTCAATGTACCCTGAAAAGTTGGTAACTCAGCTGGGTCTTCCTTAGCACTATTCTACCTGACAAAATATTTTCCCATGGTTACAGGCAGATTAGGATTTGGATGGAAGATGCCAATCTCTCCTGTCCTGGGGAACATTTTATCACAGTTGATGATAGACTTGGTCAACAAATCAAACTGCAAATCAATCTTCCTACCTCTTCCAACAGAACAGATTTATCTTTAAGTTTTTTCTCGTAATGTTCTTTTAGCTCCGCCACAGCCATGGTTTTGCTTTCCTCCAAATTGTGCAATTGTTTCTCGTATTCCTCCTCCATCTTCTGGGATTTCACCTGAAGCTCCTGGTATTTCTCATTTTCCATTGAGAGTTTCTGACGACTCTCAGATTCTTTTAACAGGAAACATGGAATGGATAAAACGAATAGAAAAGAGGAGTGAATCCTATTCTTCTGCAGCTATCACTTCCTTATTATTTACTGACTTTTTGGCAACTGGTTGCCATAAATTACAAGTAGAAGAATTTCATCACTTTTTTCATCAGATATATAGGGGATTTAGACTCTGTAGCCATGCAAAACTGACAACTTGGGATGACAACCATGGCAGAGCTGTATAAGCTCAACTACTACAAAGCATGAATAGGCAAAGGACTAATTTATGGAGGGACTCTTTGGTACTAATTTGCAGTATTTTTATCTTGATTCTGGATCAAATCTGGAGTCTAGGTATTTCCAGGCTGTGTGCACCTCCTTGCTGAATTGAATGACTGTACTGTTCTCGCACAGTGAGCTGAGCGTAAATAAATAAAGAAATTACTAATCTCAAGAACCAAACCTCTAAGATACAGGGCCATGTGCATGTTCTCATCATGGGCATGTGTATGGTGCAGTTTAGACAAACATTTGGTCTGCACCAAATACCTATATGACATACTAACATTTTTCTTTATACTTCTATTCTTGTAATCCCTCCCTGTCATATCATTTGCTATCAATAAAGCATTTCCCCCAGTTTCTAGTTACAAACACTTGTTATAGTCTCACCTAGCTGTTGCACCTCCCTGGCCTGTTTATCCATCAGCTCAGACAGTTGAACCTGGTATTGTAGCTCCTGTTTTTCTTTCTCTTCCTGTAAAATCTGGGATGAAAAATAAGAAAAATACATTTTAATTTGAAATTAGACAAAGCAATGTCCAAATTGTTTGTGCTCTTGCCCCTGGTGAGAAATACATACAGCAGAAATACATTTGAAATCTCTCACCAAAATTGAGCATGTGTCATTAAAACAAGTTTTCCCACATATTAGTTTGTTTAGACAAGATAAACTAAGGAAAGCTAAGGAAAAGCAGCAAACAGGCTTCATATAATACAAAGTACTGATCCTAATCTAAAAAGAAAAATTTGTGAGTTAGAAAAAGCCTCCACTCCTTTATGTATGCCTGCCTGAGAAGAATTTGCAGTTCCATAAATTATTGTCCAGATATCAAAGTTCAAGCTGCTTCCTGTCTCACTTGAAGCAACTTTGAGGTGCTAAAATGCTGACATTTGTGTAGTATGACATAAACCTAAGCAAGAGTGAATTTTAGATGCCATTCTCTTGGAATGTCAGCCTGCCACTACAAATTACTTAATCTTCTAAAAAGGCACAAAGAACTGGAGCAAGAAAACAGCTAAGAAATTTCCCAGAGATGCTAGGAATTGTACCATAGTTACAATATTTTCATTTTCTTCTCACAACAACTGTATATGTCTTGCATAAGCAGAAATATTCCATTTGTCTGATGGATACAACTAGAAAGGTTAGTCCCAAGTCTAAAGCTGTCATTCAGTTTAATCTTAACAGGAACTTGAACTTCTACTTGAACAGGAAGTACAACTTGCCGGCCTAAAAAACTTTTATTCACCTTCAAAGGCATTTGTTTGCAAGCCTATAATCAAAAAGTCTAAAGAATTTTTAGTGCGGCTGAGATTATTATAACTTTATAGCCAAGCACTACTTATCAAAAGATCTGAAGAACCACAGAAAAAAACCCAGCAGAGATAAAAAAGAGGTAAAGGAATCCACAAGAGTTTAAATGGCTTTCTTGTACAAGGTTACGTTCTACAAAAGAGAGGAAAAATAGAAAGGTTAAAACTCAGGTTATTTAGACAAAAAAAACCAAACCACAATGAGACAAGCCAAAGAGTCTGAAAAAAATATTTGAAGAAAACATTAAAATGCATAATTAAACCTCCTCAAAAAATGAATATCAAAAACCTACTGGAACAATTGTAGGTGCAAAAGACATGAGAGGTATAAAAAGAGCACTTGAAAATTACAAACCTGTAAAATACTACAACTAATAAGTAACTTGGCAAGCTTTCATACTGAACTCCTTTATGTGGAGTCAAACAGAAATACTGCTTGAAGGGACTATGCACAACTCGACAAAATAAGCAGTAACAAATCACCAGAACAGAACAATATTCACCCAAAAGCTCAAAAATAACATGAGGTTGACAGGATTGAATCATGTGATATATAATCCCTTACTTTGAGTTGTTTTACTGCCAGAGAAATTACTACTGGATCCCTTACCTTATACATCTAAAAGAAGTTCAGAAATATAACAAATTACAGGCCAGAAATCCAGTGTATGCACCAGACAGATGGACAGAATAGCATTATCAGACACAGACAAATAAGACACAGGGAAGAATTATCATAGCCTTTGCTTTTCAGGGGAGTCCTGCTTCATGATCACAAAGAAATCAATAAGCACATGAACAGAAGATATCCAGAGTATATATCTTACTTTTATTTTCAAAAAACATACAAGAAACCTCAGCAGACATTTTTAAAAATCTAAGCAGAGTTTTAAGGACATAAAGAAAGCAGCATTAAGGAGAATGATTGTTAGATCATGCAGCAGCTGCAGCCTTATATGGAAAGGAGATTTTAAAGCACAGTGCCATTTCTACTACTGATCCTCAGTCTCAGGCAGTATTTATTGTGCTGGTTTTATGTGAAGATACTTACAGGGTACCTAGGAGAGCTCTTGCATCCCCTTGTACCTATATAAGATACTTGACTCAAAGGTAGTTTCATGCTTTATAAATATCAAGAACATCTTAAGCTGGAAAGGAATGATTTCAGATGCTGTATAGCATTTCTACATACGTAATGGAAGCTTGAATTCAATTCTTCAGTGAAAGATTTCTTAGTATTTGGTTCTGCAACATGAATCATACCTGGTGTTTAGTTTTAAGGGAGTCTATTTCCTGAGTGAAATTCTCTTCCAATGCTTTTATTTTTCCTTCACAGTACAAGTCCTTGAGACGTAGCTCGTAATCACTTTCTGTCTGTAGATCTTTCACACAAATCTGCAGGTCTAGTATTGCCTGACTCTGTTAGGACATGGATGAGAAAACAGTTTCAAGAGAGAGAATATTTGCTGTTAGCAACAGCTTGTTAAGGATGTTTTATTTACATGCACATGTTTAAGAACAACAGCTTTTACTGAGAATCTTCAGATAGACGATTAAGAAGTTCTAGAAGTAAAGTTCCTTTGCTGTCTTACAGGATGGTTTATAGAAATGTGTCTTTTGACTTCTCTACTCCATTAAAAGTGTTTTCAAGAGATTGGGGAAAGTATTAGAGAAAAATCTAATCCACACTCACTGTTCATACAATGCTGTTTGCATATTGCCAAGCCACTGCAGCAACTTGCTGTAAACTCTTTGACCAAAGCCATGCAAGCCATATAGGACTGGCTGGTAACATACATTAGGCAAATGCAATTCACAGAAATCCTATGATTTATGTTCACAAGTTGCTCTTCCTACCTTCTCGTCTATATCTGATCTCATGATCAACACTTCCTCAGCATACTCAAGTTCCTGTTCTCTTTTCACTTCCCCACCTTCTTTATCATGCACTTTCCAGATAAATACACAGCCATCCTCTGAGGCAGTCAGTAGAAATTGGTCATCACTTGTTACTGTCATCTTAGAAGGAAGGGACAACAAGATAATAGATGAGACATGGAAGAATGGAGACAGCTTTATTTTACACTACATTTTTTTCCCCACCCACATACACTCTTCACTTCTACCCTGTAGTATCCTTTTAGAGAACTGCCTGGACAATTATTCCAGGATCGAGCCTTTCAACTCTATTCTTTGAACCATTTCTCAGGCTGATAAGCTGTTTTCTGCTGAAGGCCAAAAAAATTTTCCCAGAAAAGATAAATTGGTCAAAACACAGAACAATTAATAATAAAGACACCTGTTTGCTGTTAACAGACCCTGAGAATGGGGTGTCTTCTCTCTGAACCAATCATCTTTATTCTGTTCTCATTGTTGCAAGTCGTGCTACTTAAGCAGTGAGTTTTCTGAATAAACTTCATCTTCTTCTCGTCTTCTCTTTCATCTCAAGAATGACCATGTGACTGTCTCTTTACTCCGCCGCAACTAAAGGGTTAACACCCTAACACCACAGTCACACTACCCCAGAAAGTCAGCTGTGGAAAAAATAACACAGTCCCACTACCAAGATTTTGATTATGCCTCCTATTCCTGTTCCACCTTGGTTGAAACAAAGAAAATGTTGAAAGAAAATGTATAGACTTTGGATCTGCTTCTGGTCTCAAAGCCATAGGAAGATTTTTGAAAACCTGAAATAGAAAAGATCTTCTAGACAATTATAGCACAGAGGCAATTTGTATGACAGTTCTGAAGGTCTCTAGTGTTTTTCTTTGAGAAGTTGCGTGAGTGACAGGTAGTTAAATGTTTTCTTTTGAAACTACAACTAAGCTCACCAAGAACTATGTAGTAGTAACTGCTGTCACCTCCTCCAGACCTCCTGTGGCTGTCTAATCTGGCATTGAGTACCTGGGAGCTGATACAGCTTGTAACTGAGGTGAAAGTAGAGTTACAGTAACTGAAGTTCATATTCTAATGTTGGACTGTGCAAGGACAAGTCAAGGTGCTGTCGTTGACAGTCATATTTACAATACAAAAATTATGACCTGTTTAACAACACAGAATATGTGGCTTCCTGGAGAATAGGGACCTATCAAAGCACACTGAGGGAGCTGGCAGAAGTGCTCACTGAGCCCTTTCAGTCATATGGCAGCAGTACTGGCACACTAGAGAAGACTCAGCTGTCTGGAAATGGGCAAAGGTGATGCCCCTCTACAAGTTAAAGTGGTGCAGTCACCATCCCTGGAAATATTTAAGAGATGTGTGGATGTGGTGCTTGAGGATATGGTTTACTGTGGATTTGGCAGTGCAGGGTTAACAGTTGCACTTGATGACCTAAAAATCTCTTTTCCAACCTAAATGATTCTATGACAAAATTATCTTTCTCTTTCCAGAAGAGCTGTATCCACCCAATATGCCATGTTTTGTAATCTGGTGCAAGCCACTTTTTAGCCAAAAGCTTATTCCCTGACATATCTAGAGACAGGACTCCTATGAATGCTGCAATAGTCATTCTCCATGTGCAGACTTAACCTAATTTTAAAATATTATGCTATGAATTGAGAAGAAGAATCAGCTCTAAAGGAGATATGTGCAGCTGGCACCTCAGGGAAAAGAAACAACTCCGTGCTACCTTTGTAACAGCACCTGCATGTGCCTGGTACTCGCTGAAATCCTTCTTCAGAGTTAATGGGTACTTCATAGCTCGAATTGTCCCCAGGGATGTACCAACAAATATCGTGCGCCCGGAACGAGAGACAGCAACAGTCGTATAAACAACATCAAAAGCAGGCACTTCTTGCTGGATCTAAAGCATAAACCAACAGCACAAACCACCACACAAAACACAAATATTACATCAAGTATATGATTTCCTATTGCATAAGCAATTGTTATACCTCTGACTGGGGTAGCACATAATGTAGTTAAAAGTATCTATATGCTTATAGAAGTACAGCCTGAACAGTAATTAATATTAAGTTTTATACATTAAAAAAATAGATTTAATAGAAATATTTAGATATAAAATCTCTATATTTGTTATAGTTATCAGTACTAAAATTTCAAGCCAAGCTATGTGTGATCTAAAAGATGTAATGGTTATCACATACAATTTACTACTTTTCTGGAAAAAAATGCATGTAGATACAGTGGTAGATGTGATACATTTGTATTTCAGCAGAACAGTTGATACAATATTGCCTAGTTAGTTAGCTGGATTAGAAGATTTCTAGGTAAATCCAAGTAAAATTACAAAAATATAAAACTACAACAAAATCTCAGGTTTTATTGTAAAGGACATAAGAACACAAAAGTGTCAGTAAATATCAGAGCTTTCAAAACCAGACCAATTCCTATTTAATTCAAATTAATTCAAATTATTAATTCAAATGGATGCTAAGGAAAGCAAAGCACTAGCACCCTCCCCAGAGAATGTAGCAAAATCCTGGAGAGTTTGTTAGCTCACCGAAGACTTTGAGATTTCTTTGAGAGTTTGGTCGGATCCAACAGCAAAGATAATTTTGGCATCATAAGTCAGGGAAATGCTGCTGTAGATGCAGGTCTTGAGCACACATTCTGACAGCTTTTTACCTGTCAACAAATTCCACTCATAGACAGCCCCGTGTGTGTCACAGGAGACGAATTTAGTGTCATCTGTACTCCATTTAATTGCATGTACCTGGCAAAAGCAAAACATACCAAGGAGCTTGATGTGTAGCTTATAGACATACAGCATGGAGTCATTGTACTGGTAAAGCCACAACTTCAGAATCATACCTCAAAGCCTTACTGAAAAACCTCTAGGTGTTTCTCAACCAATTCTATTTTAGCATTAGAAAAAACAAAAGCAGTAAGAACTACTTTATGAACACACTATCAGGAAAAAGTTAATTTCAATACAGAGTACTAGATTTTATTTTTATAATATACTAACATGATATTTTATTTTGTTCAGCCAGCTGCCAATTGTTCACCTCCAATTCAAGGGCACACTTTTCAGATGTATCTAGTGCATGAACGTTTTGCCTTCTGACCAATGAAAACTGAGTTTTCTATTTCTGTTTTTACATTTTGGGGCCATCTCAAGATCCAAAATTGTACTTTACCTCTTCAAAATGCATCTTATCAACTAGTTAATATGTTAATAAGTTGTACTGTATAAGATTTGTTTACTAACCTTCCCAGTATGTCCTTTCAGATTAGTAACATTCTCAAAGGTGATGCTGGAATAAATTTGAATCACATTTCCATTAACTGCAGCAAAAAGATGGCCTCCATTACTGAATGAGCACTACAAAAAGAGCATAACCACCTATTACTGTAGATGGAATGGATAAAAACATTCATGCATTGAATTTCAATTACATCCTTTAAGATCAAATTTTTGCATGAAAAGAAAACTCCATTACATAATTAGCCACTTATAGTTTTCTTAATCAATGCTTTCCCCTGTAAAATTCAGTTCTGGAGTATTTTTGAGCAAATTATCCCTTCTGCTGCTTCCCAGGTCCACACTTACACAGCAGCCTCTAAGCCTGTTCTACAGTAGTCAGAATCAATTTCTCTAAGCTTTGATATAGGACATCCTATATCCTACTAGAATGTACTGGAGAAGTTTTTATTTTCTGTCATATTCTTCACCACCCTACTCCCCATAACTCCTCAATTTCATTTTTGCACCGCTCCTTACCTCTCTACACTTTTTCACAGCAAACTCCTTGAAAACATGCATGTCCTCATACAGCAGACTTATAAATCGTAGTTTATCAGAAAACCCAACCAAACAGAAAAAGCCAGTGGGATGAAGTGATACTGTGTATGCTTCCTCCTGATACTCCTTACACAGCTCCAAAGTGCTGAAAGAGAAAACCATTGAGCAGTATGGAATAGGACAAATTCCCCATTGCGCACTTGACAGGATATTATCTGGCCCAGCAAGGACATCTGCAGCTAAAATCTGACTCTGCCTTGTCCTTGAGGAAGTGTGTTGTTATTTAGTTAAGTAATGATCACAAAGATGTTACAGGAAACAAAAGCAAATTTGACTTTCTGGTTCACAGAGAAGGAGTTGAAGTGCAAGAGCAAATCCTTGTGTACTGGAATATAATGAAGAAGGTAAATGAATTGCTGATTGCAATCCTACACAAACATCTCTCGAGATTTGTTTTCCCCTCCAGGGAACCTCAAGAGCTGGAGTAATTTTGCTTAAGAACTATGCCTAAGAAGCAGAATATGGGACAACACTATCTTAAGTCAAAGCTGAATGAAAGGGTTTTTTCCAAAATACAAGAAGTCTGACACAAAAATAGCATAATAGAAAAAGCTTCATATTCTTTTGGCACTTTTTAAAGTCACTGTATATTCACACTCCCCAAATCATGTCAGTAATACCATTTACATCCCACACCACACAATAATTTTACCAGAACAACATTCATTCATATGAGATTGCTGCTGCTGCCTCCTAAATACAATATACAAAAAAGCAAGAAGTAATTACAAATACAAACAACTCTTTACTTTGTCTTGTAATTCCAGATGCGGACAGATCTATCCAGGGAACACGTAGCAAGAATGGGTTTCCAAATACACATGTCCAGACCAGTAATCGAATTAGAATGCAATGGGAAATTCATATATGCAAAATAAGATGTCTTCTCCTGAGAAGGAATGAGAACATTAAGAAATCACAAATATTTCATTGCAGGCAGTAAGTCAGATAAAAATAAAATCTATCATGGGTCTTTGCATACAGTTGTAGAATAGATTTGAGGGAACCACTTAATCCTTTCACTGCACTGGTCTGAACATAACAATGTTAAAAACCTAACAGTCTTGGTTTTAAGTTTAAAATTAATAATCAAGAAATGTGATGCAGGGCAGAGCACTGAGAACAGAACATAATTGTAGGTATATAAAAAAAGGCAAGTTAGACAAATAAATAAAACTGGACCTACAACTATTCAGTTAATACCTTCTGGTCATGAAGATATTTTAAAAAAAGTCAAGTGCTGAGTGACAGAAAACTTCACTAGGATGTCCAGCTACCACATGCTGAAAGTGAAGCACCAATAAAATTTTAGGCTGCAAATGGAAATAGGACCCCTAACTACAACCCCTCTTCTTGTAAAGATCTTTCTGTATGCCTGTACACAGGTTAGGTACTCAATTCCATATAAGTCTATTTCATGATAATACATTTTTCACTTGTCTTTGTATAATTTAATTCCTTCAGAATAGGGAAGGTTTTCCATTATGTTTGTATTTCACTAAGAGTTTTCACTTCTAGCTAGGACTTCAACAACTATCATTTTAGAGTTGAATGAGATTCCCATGGCTGTTCCAGCTTTATCATTGCAATAAAAATTACATTGGAGTAGGCACCATACATTGAGGATACATTGAGGATACATCTCAGTTAAAGCCTTAGTAAAGTGGTCAGCAGTAACAGGCACCCTTAAATGATCTTAAGTGTTCTCTATAGTTCTGCTGAATAGCATCAGATTTTCACAGGGAGGGATGTAGCAAGGGGCTACAGAAATACTGCCCTCAGAGAAGCACACCCAGCACTTCATATTTTGAGTTTTAAGGGTTCATTTGAAGGAGTTAATGAGAATTCATCACAGGAAACAACACTGACTAGCCTATATCATTTACATACTGGACATGAAAGCTGTGGAATGTGCACTTACCCGTATAAGTTTGGTGGAGAACATAGTAAACATGTAGAGCTGATTTTTATTTGTGCTAACTACCATTGTTTCCTCAGAGGGGCTGAAGCATATACATGTAATGTCCTGTCTGCTTGACTTTTTTGGCTCAGTGCTGAACAGGTCCTGAGGAAGCTGCACAAGAAAGGCATCCATTCTATGATTTGGTAGTAGGTATGCATGCACACAAACTTCTGTTGTAATTCTCCTCTAATAAGCACATACATAATATCAGCAAGACAACTTGGACATTTAATAGCACATAACTACTGCAAGGCAGGGAGTAGAGGACAAGAGGACAACCTAAAGGTATCTATAACATTACGGATGAAATAAAGTATCAGGGGACATTTCAGTAGTAATCTGAAGTACTGCACTAAACAAGAATTAAAATTATAGTAGAATAATACCAGGAAAAAGCTAGAAAGTGTCAGAATGAGAACTGCCTAAAAATTGTGATTTTAGAAAAACAGTTCTTTGTAATGAATCATTAAGGTAGATAAGTCTTATTACAGGTTCTCATGCATAGGGGAAATCTGACCTTTCAGAATGAGAGTATGAAGTCTTGACAAGATCATTAGAGTTAAATATTCTTATCCAGATATTTCAGTAGGTCAATGCATACAGTTTGCTATAGAACAGTTAGAAGGATTATTTAAGAATGCACATGTCTCATGTCAGCTCTAATAAATACCTGAGAGAAGAAAAGCTTCTCCTTGGAAAAAAACAAGCAGTCAAGTTCTTCAAAACTGATGTAAACTATCTCTTAGTCCCAAAAGTCTCAACAGATAAAGGTTTCTTAAAGGTTTCCTGAAATTTAGCAGCCTCAAAGCACATTTTGTATGTGGGAAGGGAATATATAGAACTACCTTGCAAAAGGTCATCAGGTGTAGTATCCTTTTAGAGAACTTCCTGGAAAATTATTCCAGGCCCGAGCCTTTCAGCTCTGTTCTCTGAACCATTTCTCGGGGTGATAAGCTGTTTTTCAGCTGAAGGCCAAGAAGCTTTTCCCAGAAAAGATAAATTGGTCAAAACACAGAGGAATTAATAATAAAGATAAAGACACCTGTTTGCTGTTAACAGACCCTGGGAATGGGGTGTCTTCTCTCTGGACTAATCATCTTTATTCTGTTCTCATTGTTGTGAGTCGTGCTACTTAAGCAGTGAGTTTTCTGAATAAAGTTCATCTTCTTCTCGTCTTCTCTTTCATCTGGAGAATGACCGTGTGACTGACTTTACTCCGCTGCAACTAAAGGGTTAACACCCTAACACCACAGTCACAATCAGGCACTGACTTTCAGCGTGACCTTTTGGCAATTCCTTTCAACATCACCAGGACAGTTAGCTAATCCTTACCATGCAATTTAGCAGTGTGCTAAAATTTATTATTAATAACTATATAATAATAATCAGAAATACAGTTCTCTAAACAGAGCTCCGCTGCATAATTGCCTATAAAAACTTTTTTCCTCCTTACCCAGACTTCTTGACTCTCCTTGAAGACCTCCTTTTCCTTGGTCTTCTCAAACAGAAGAACAACTCCTGGGCTAGGTGAACATGCAAAGCCTTTGGAATATGCTGCAACTGCAGATATTTGGGGCAAAGAATGCTGTTGTAAACCATTATCTTCAAAGGCCAGTCCACTAGAAACACCAGAAATGCAATTAAGAAATGCATAAAGACTTAAAAATAAAGAAGCACAAATAAAAAAATGCTAAGCAGCAATTGACATCATAAACTGGACAAGAAGGAGTAACTAATCTGCAGGCAAAAGCATGGAACTATTCCTAATAATATTTAACAGATTTACCTTTCGTATTCTTCTGTTGTTGTATCTTCCTTTAGTTCCCTGGGTGGTTTTCTGTACTCCAAACTTGTCTGCCAGTGCAGCTCTCCAGTTTCAAACAAGGTAAGTTTGCCTGTGTCAGTGCCACATATAACTTCCTCCTTGGACAGCCAGGCATGGCACAAGTAGTTTTCTGGTTCTCCCCTTTGTAAATTCATCTGCTTTAAATATCCTTCACTGTACTTGAAAAGTTTAAAAAAGCCATTTCCAGTGATACAAACCTGGGTATTGTCTTGAGGATTAAAGCTCACCTATGGAACAAAAAAGAGAGGAAGTATTTTTTTCAACTATGTTCACAAATAAGCAAATATTTTACCTGTTCTGAAGAATTTACATACCAGACACAGGAAAATAAACATGGCAGGATGGTTCATAGAAACATATAGGAATACCAGAGAGAGTAAGAATTAGCCACCATAACTACAAACTGAAATTTTTCCCCTTTCAAAAGTCTGTCTATCAAAATTAAATTACAAAAGTAAGGCCAAAATACCTCTTTACTACTGATTAACAAATTTTTCCAGTAGCAAGCTCCCTGACCATTTGTGTGCAAGTGGGACCATTTGTTCTCGAAAGGCTGGGAATAAGTTCTGTATTCCAGTATTTCAGGCTAACAGTATGCACATGAATTCATGTAGTTAGGTGTTTATTTGTGAAAATGATGGAATAGCCGTCTCAATACTCAACATGAAGGATAGAAGGGGTAACTTGAAATAATTTTTATGCTTAATGGGACTTTAGACAGCCAGAATCTTTACACTCCCCTCTCTTTAGGAACTGAGCTCATGAATGGAATAGTTCAGCCAACCTCTGCTTGTAGCGGTACCCCAGAAAAAATGGTAGCTGGAGTTCAACTAACACATGTACTGAAAGTATCTGACCTCTCTACAGGAAAGAATCTAAAAAGGGGCACCCAAAGCTGGATGAAGAAATCATTTATATGTCATCAGTCTGCTCTTAGCCATTGTTCTCCTCTGACCTGAACACAGAAGACGGCAGGAAGAAAAAGCTGCACCAAGAGCTTCCAAGAAGTGTGTTACAACTACTAAGCACAGCCAATATATTTAGAGTGTGCTTTTGCAGGGACACAAGGGATACATTACACACTCACTGGCCTGTTGTACTGGCCCAGTAACATAGGTCTCATGTGATACAACAGATACATAAGAATGTCCATTATGGGTCAATGCAAAACTTTATTTAGCCTAGTGTCCTATTGCTGAGGGAGGCCAACAGCAGATGCCAAGAAATGTCAGAGAAACTATGAATCTACGGTGTGGAGCCCTCTCCTCCTCTTGCCGTGGATAAAAGCCACGTGGCCACGGGAAAATGCACTGTGCACATGTCCTGAAGGACGAACCTATGTCCAACCTCGCGCCTGCTAGTTGTTGAGCTAAAGTTTGATCGTTTTATCCACCATTTTTGGTAAGTGAAGTATGCTCCCAAAGAAGCAGTCAGCTGCCAAGGGGAGTGTTAATAACGAGCCGCAAAGACGCTGGCACAGCTCGGGCTCAGAAGTTTTGGAAGCAGGCGGAGCGCGAGCCGTTACCTGGCAGGGGCCTTCGCCCGCGGCCTGGACACGGGCGGACGCCGCCAGCTGCTGCTTCTCCCAGAGCCAGCAGGCGAGGTGCCCCTCGGGGGGGGCCGTGGCGGCCGCCAGGAACCGGCTGTCGGGGGAGAAGGCGAGGGACACGGTCTGCCGCACCGGCAGCTCGGCGGCGGCCAGCACCTTCCGCCGCCGCGCCCGCTCCGCCGTCAGCTCATAGACCGTCAGCACCGGCTGCTCCCCCGCCGCCTCCGACACCGCCAGGAACCGCCGGTCGGGGCTGACGGCCAGCGCCTGCACGCCCCGGCTCTTCTCCGTGCCTGCGGGGAGCAGAGCGGTCAGGGCGGGCCGGAGTCGGGACCGGGACCGGGGTTGGGGTCGGGACCGGGGTCGGTGCCACCTGGGATGAAGTTGTGCCACTTGTGCTCGAGGTGCAGCCGCAGGCAGCCCGCCCCCGCGGCGTGCAGCACCACCTGCTCCTCCAGGAAGCACACACCGCCGGCCACCCCCGGCCGGCAGCCGAACACGGCCACGGGCAGCACGGCCGCCCCCGCCATGCTGCCGCTAACGCTGTCGCCGTGGAGACCGCGGCCCCAGCGGGCCCGGCGGCCCCGGAAGCGGCGCGCACGTGGCCGGAAGCGGAGGTGGCGGCAGCGATGGCGGTGGCGCGGCGTGGCTCCTTCTCGGACTCCGGCTCGGACTCGGAGGATTCCTCGCTCTCGGACTCGGAGGTGAGCCTGTGGCTGCGGTGGCCGGGCCGGTGGGGAAGGGCCGCTCGGTGTCGGCGGCGCGGACTGACCGAACTCTCTCACAGCTCCAGGAGGCCTTCGCGAGTGGCGCGCTGAAGCCGGGGCTCAACGTGGTGCTGGAGGAGCGGCCGAAGCGGCGCAACGACACGGTGAGCCGGGGCTGCGGGACCAGGAGAACCCCGGGCCAGGTCCGCGGCCCCAGCGCCGGGTGCAGGGCTCAGGAGGCGCGGAGGGGCCACGGAGGTCGGGGCCGGGCGGGCTCTGGTGCTCTGCGCTGCGGGGGATTCGGGTGTGTTCCGGCGGCCCCGAGGAGCAGCCCGCGGTGTGACTCGGACCCTGAGCGGGCCAGCCGTGCGGATCGGTCCGGGCAAGTGCTATTCTGAGCTGTGCTTTTTCCACAGGACGGCCTGAAGCAGTGCCTGGCCGAATTCAGGCAGCAGCTCGCGTGGGTGGAAAGGCTGGACGTGACTCTGGGCCCGGTCGCGGACCCCGTTTCTCAGAGTGCTTCTACGTCTGATGCCGTTGACCCTGAGAATGATTTCCAGAGAGAGATGAGTTTGTAAGTGTGAAAAGAGATTTCATGTGTGTTGCTGCGTTTTTGGAATTATGTTTCACCAGACTGCTGGCTGTCACTGTGGGACTCTTGGCCATGTTATTGTACATTCGATGGCTCTGAATGTTTTCCAGAATAACTACAAATTAATGCTTGTATATTTAACTGCTGTGTGACTAAAAAGAAATAATTTCCCTCTTCATAGTAGACTTCATCCTTTGCTAAGAAATTAATTTTAAAAGCTCCTTGATAGCAAGATGAACTCTTTAACACAAGATACAGATTTTTCTTTGTGGGTTTGTTTTGGTGCTCTTACAGTTCTCTGTTTATTTTGCCTTTTATATTCGAACATAAAAAATATATTACTGGCAATAAGATAAATGTATCTGTGCAAGATATAAATATTAATATTGTACTGGCACCTAAACTGCTTTCAGAAGCACTGGATGTGCACCAAATGTTGATATAAATCCAGACTAACATTTTCTAGATCCCAGTATCAGCCTGCTTGTGTGAGTGGTTTGTGTCAGTACTGTGAGGTGCCTGACATGCAGTGACAGACCCAGTGCAGTGACAGGATTGGTGTGGTGGCAAAACTGGTATGGTGGCAGAACTAGTGTGGTGACAGGGCCGATGCGGTGACAGAGCCGGTGTGGTGACAAAGTCACTGCAGTGACAGTCAGTGCGGTGACAGGGTTGGTGCAGTGGCAGGGCTGGTGCAGTGGCAGGGCCGGTGTGGTGACAAGGTCGGTGCAGTGTGCAGTGACAGCTGGTGCTGTGCTCTCTCCCAGCTATCGGCAGGCACAGGCAGCTGTCCTGGAAGCCCTCCCTCGGCTGCGTAAGCTCCAGGTTCCTACGAGGAGGCCGGATGATTATTTTGCAGAGATGGCCAAATCAGACCAACAGATGCAGAAGGTACGTGCAGTGAATGTCTTTCTTTCCTGTGTAATGTGTGTGTTTTAGCCTGTGGTAGGCATTAAATTTAAGGTGTGATTTGTGAGTGCTGACCTTCATCTCTTTTCTAATTCCTATGGCAGTGATTGGGTTTGAAACTTTGTGACAGGAGATTTCTTTTTGTTTAGGTATTTTGGTGCAATGTGGGGGTTTTTATAACAGGTTGGATGATAAAGTAGAAAAGCATGATTTATACTTTGTCCTGAATGTGTTTAATATTAAAAAAAGAGAATTTTTTGTAGTATGTATAACAGTGGATGTAAAGTTGCCTATGTTTCTGCTCTTTATCATAAAACTTGCAGTTGAATGTGGCTTTAATGCAATTCTTTTTTTCCTATTTAAGTATCACCTTTCGTTTATTGTCAGTGTGTTCTGGTTTTATGTGATTTTAAACTGTATATTATTGAATGAATCTGTTTTGGATAGAAAATTAAATTGGTGTAAGAAATAAGACTTACACATTTCCCTCTTGACTGTAGTCTTTGTTCAAAATGGAACTCTTTTTTCGTTTAGATTTGGAAAAAAGACTACATTGTATAAATTAAACAAACATGAGCCAGAGTCTAGTTTGAAGGTTCATGTATCATTGGGTCACTGTTTTGCTTTCTGATGGAACCTTTCCAGACAAAATGAAGAACAATAATTAGCTCATACTAAGGCTTAAGTCAATCCTGCACATTACTGTTCTCTTCTTTTGCTGACTTTCATTTGAAGAACAGTTTTTATCTCCTACTGGAGTCACTACACTGTATCACAAAGATCTGTGTTGAAATCCTTGTAATTCTTCATAAGGCAGCATCCTTATAAAAATGTTTGTGAACAAGGAGGGAACAGAAAAGATGTTTTCTTCAGACTGTTGACTTTTCTTCAGTGCTTTACTTTTAATACTGATACCCAAATAGACTGACAAAATACTTTCAGTTCCATTAGAGCCCATTATAAGGCTTTGTCTTCTCTGTTGTCTGAGTTTTGTCCTTTTAACCAGATTTTGGCTGTGGATAAGTTCAGAAATTTCTGTAATAACTGCTCCTTGAGCTGAAAGGATGGTATGCCTTATAGGCATTATCTGATTGAGAGATGTTTTCTTTTTTACACTCATACATAATTCACAAATACTGACTTCAGGGCTGTACAGAAATTATAAAATTCTCTTTTTTTCTTTTGTTTTACTGACAAATTTTGTTTTTTCTATTCCCCAATTAGATTCGACAGAAACTTAAGAGTAAACAGGAAGCAATGGAAAGGTCTGAGAAAGCAAAACAACTCCGTGCAATGAGAAAATATGGCAAGAAGGTGAGGAGCTACAAAAGGGACATGTGCAAAAGGATCTGTGACAAGAATTTAGAGCCTGAATGGGGAGCTGAGGAAGTGGGACCACAGGAGTCTGGCTAAAACACACAGAGTCTGTTTAGTCTCTTGTCTAGCTGCTCTGAAGGAAAACAGAACAAAAGATAGGATAGCTTCAAAAAAGGTATGGGACGCTGCAAGGAACAACACTAACATTCTGCTTCTAATCTCAGGTGCAAGTTGAGATTCTGCAGAGGAGACAAAAGGAGAAGAAAAACATGTTGAATGCAGTCAAGAAATACCAGAAAGGTAAAGTCAACTTATGTAAGAGAGCAAATGTGTAAGGGCAGTAGTGGTGTGTGAGCAGTGTGGGGCAGTGTGATGTGGTCACTGCATCTGTAGTTCTGGGCCTTGAGCTTGGAAAGCTGCTGCTGTGCAGAATTATGTGCCAGTGGCAGTGAAAAACCTCCCAAGCAGCTGTCCTTCAGTGAGGGTGACCTGTTGCTATTACTTGCTTGGACTGAAAATTTGTATTTTCTGAGGTGTAGCTGTGATGTTGTCATTCTTGCAGGTCTCTCTGACAAGCTGGACTTTCTAGATGAAGAGCAGACATCATCTCAAGGAAATAAAAAAGGCAGTGCAAGTCAACGGACAAAGAAGGGGTGAGACCAGAAATAAAAGCTAGTTAAACACAGAATGTCTGATTTTTTCAGTCTTTTTAGAGGGTAATTTTGGGGAACAAGAAAACTGTTCTCTTTAGTGTCAAAATAAGTCCAAGGTGGCTTTCTATCCCTAAAGAGAAGAAAACTATGGCCAAAATGGAACAGAGATTGAAATGTGCTAATTTCTGCATCTTTGTTAAGGGGGGCAAAGTTTATGATGGTTGATGGGAGACCATGAGTGTATATATATGTGTGTCTTGAGAGGTTTGTGAAACAAGGAATGTATGCAGTGATGCTGGTCGGTTGTTTTTCAGACCAAATGCCAAAAGACGATACAAAAATCAGAAGTTTGGTTTTGGTGGGAAGAAGAAAGGCTCAAAGTGGAACACAAAAGAGAGTTTTAATGATGTATCCAGCTTCCAGTCAAAAGTGGCTCACAACAAAGGCCCAGGAAAAGGAGGAAGAGGAGGAAAAGGAGGGAAAAAAGCCCTT
Source organism: Toxostoma redivivum (assembly GCA_013397375.1). Taxonomy (NCBI): domain Eukaryota; kingdom Metazoa; phylum Chordata; class Aves; order Passeriformes; family Mimidae; genus Toxostoma; species Toxostoma redivivum. The sequence goes on from VXBI01009828.1 coordinate 1,204,996, forward strand.
AATGTAAGTAAAATGTTGCATGAAAATTACTCTGGTTGGATAGGAACTCAGGCCATGTCTGGCAGGGAGAGACAAGTGCATGATGGGTGCCTCCAGCATCTGGAAGTGATGCCTGTCTTTGGGAGCTAAGCATAATTCGGTTACTAACAGAGCTGGGGACAGTGGTTTGGTATCAGCAGGAACACAAGAAAGGGAGTTAAAAAGTGCTGTTTGCTAACTGTGTGCCAAAACCTTCCTCTCCAGATGTTCTGACAAATACCCTCTCCTTGGTATGCTCCCCAAGCTATAGAGCTAGAACAAAGATGGGGACCATGAAAATAAACATCTGAATCTGTCCTTTTTGTTTACAGAAGAGACCTGGAAAGAGAGCAAGGCAGAAGATGAAGAACCGAGCCCGATAAGAGAACTCTGCTCCCCAGTGGGGTTCCTGTGTTTCTTTGTGTTGCAAGATGTGTTTCTGCTGTCATCAAGCAGCTAATTGCAGAGCAAGCTGGATGCTTTGCAGTGGCAAGGAAAAAACGTCAGTGGAAACCAGTGCCTTATCACTAATTTCTTCTCACTGTCTGTTTTGTTGAAGGATTGTTTTATACTTAAACCTCTGGTGTGTGAACGCATTAAATGGTTTGCACAGAACTGTGTAACTCATGTTTAGCTGTTCAATGAATGATGACTGGAGCCTGCCCTTTGTTCATTTCATTCTGACAGCTTTTTCCACCACTACTGTTAAGATGAAGTTGGTGACCTTAAGTTCTGGGTCATGTTGCTGATGTCAAAATAAGAAGTCTGAAGCTTTTTGAGATGTTAGAGTGGTTTTTTTTAGACTATTTGTGTAGATGGGTATAGAAACAGCAGGGAGACAAATACAGAGCATTACAGATAGGTTTGTTTGTGCCACTGTTGTCAGGTTGCAAATCTGGACAGGTAAAAGTTTTCTTTTTTCTATTGTCTTTCACTAGAAATCTGCCAGACTTGCTAGATAACAAGCAGGGCCTAACATATTAGATTAACATTCTATCTGTGCTTTTCCCGCTGTACTATTCTTTAGACTTCTCTCCTCATGGTGCAGGGTAGCCATGGACGGTAATCTCAGTTTTCCAGCGTGGGCAGTAGAATCTGATATCATTGCGGTCCAAAGGAACCTGGGAAACAAAAATGACAGTCATGTGCTTTGACTAAAATTATTATTATTATTAGTCCCTCCTGGGGAGAGTGATGCATGGTATTCTGCTGCTGAGAAATGTCCGAATGATAGGAAGAGCAGGGTACCACTGTACTGTTCACTGCTTTGTCATGGTCAAACCTGCCAAATAAGGAAAACTTAACAAATTGAACATCATGAGTTCTGACTCTAAAAATTGAACTTGTTTCCCTAAACACAGGCAAGTTCAGTTGCCTCTACCCTGCCAGACTAATCCTACCAGCAGTTCCTTAATACCATAGAGCCAGCTGGGATGTCTGTCTCTACCCTTGTCATGTAACTAGTTTGTTTGATGTATAATATGAAAAATTAATGAAGACTATCTTATTTTCTTATTTATCTTAGTTCTCTTTATAACAGGCCAAAATTTGCCTTTCCAAAAAACTAATCTGCAGAGTCACTTATCATCACAGTTGTTTGTCAGATATGATTGATGTCTCAGCTTGTTAATCATATTTATTTTCCTCCTGTTTATTCACACTTCCCCAGATGAATCCTCAGTGGTGTATCTGCTTTGGGTATACTTACACGATTATTAATTTTATGGATCTGCTTGCAGTTTGTTTGAAAGATGCTGTTCAGCAGCACATTTGTTTGCACAGTACTTCTGTATGTCACTTCACATTGCTCACTACACCATTTCTCATGGCTGAATGCTTTAATAAACAGCCCTGAGTACACCTGTGGCATTTGGCAGTATACTGTCACTGTAGATGTCTTGCAGTCAGGTTTCTCAAGGGAAGTGTACTGCTTCTCTGTTCACAAGTCTATGCCAGTGTGAAGAGTCCTCTTAGGTGTAAATTTTAAAAGCTTTAAAAACTGTTCTGTAAACAGCTCTGCTCCTTCCCTGTAATTCTTGTTTTCCTTGTTTGTCACAAATTGTTTTCCTGTATGAGTATTTTTTAGTGTGGCAAGCTTAACATCTCTGAATCCTGTAAAGAGATGAGTCTAAGCATCCTACTCACCAAAGGCGTTGTGTGCCAGCCAATTTCTTGGCTTTCCGTTTGTGGCATTGAGTATTTCCTTCTTGGCACCTCTGCTGCACGGTGAAGAAGATTCAGGAATTCATCTGTTGTTTTAAGAGACACAAATGCAAATGAAAATGTGTTTAAAAATCAGTCACCTGTGGACGTGTTAGAATGAGACGTCTTAACACTGTCCGAGTAACAAGAGCACCAAGGGTAGAGGCAGCCTCCGTGCTTCTGTGAATGATATTGTCAGAGTGCATGGTGATATTTCTACTTGAATATTTCCTGAGGAAGTTTCAAGATCTGTCTGACAATACTGTTGTGTTAATTCTGGTATCCCTGTTTACTGTACTGCAGCATCTTACTTTTCCTACACCACATCTAGCATAAACCAGTGCTCCATGACAGCTTTCAACTTTCTCAATTGCCTGAGACCTGCAGCCTTTCCCTGGTTTGGTTTTCTACCCTCCCCAGTCCTTGAATAGAGCAGGCCAACCTTACCTGACCCATTAATGTTTTTAGACAAAATTAGCATGTTAGAAATAAGGGAGCACCTGCTATAAGGGCTCTTGTTACCAGTGCTCTAAAGTTAAGACTGGGTAGTCATTTCAGCAGTTTAACCTGTGTGTTGGTTAGGTAGAATCTGCAGTAGCAGGTAACATGTACATATAGAACATGATTACAGATATTTCTGTTTTCCATGGAGAGGTTTAGATTCTCAACCAAAATTTTATAGTATGAATATAAGGAATTTTATATATTTTATGGTTTATATATATTTTAATTAAAAACAAAAATAAGAGCATAATTGCATGGATGCAAACTTTTGCTGAAAATGGGAGGTAATGGGAAAGGGCCTTAAAGTGGAAAAAAACCTGCTTTACAAACAAAAATCTTAAGTGAGTTTCACTTACTTATATGGTCACAGAGGTGTTTCCACATACATGGTATTTTAGACTGATTACAGTTATTAAATTTCATGTGTTAATAATTTGCTTATGTAGTTATCACAAGCTTTTCAGAGACTTCTTACCATCTACTGGCTCACGTATGTTCTCATGCCAAGACATTGGCTTCCTAGCAACCATGTGAACTGGAAAGAAATGAGACAGGTGAATTACATCAATCACAGCCAGGTATAGAATATGTACTATTGAACTGCACGTGCATAGAAGAAAATGAGTTAGAAGTACTGATTAATGGCAAGTTCTAGGAAGGGAAGGGCATGATAAAGTGTGATAAAGGCCCTTCAACAGGATGCTGCCTGTGCTCACCATATCAGAGTCCCACCCCACCCAGTGGGTGACCTGCAGAGTGCCACATCTCAGGAAATTATTTTCCTTTGTTGTTTTATTGCAAAGAAAACCTAAACCTGAAAGAATCTACTCACATCACCTGCCTGTGCTAACACAGACTGTGAATTGGCAGGTAGAAAGCAGATCAGGACCTGAAGGAGCATAGTGTAGTGTTGGGGCCCTCTACTCCATCTCGGCTCTGTATTTACACAGAATATATAAGTTCCACATCCTACATAGTTGCCTCACTTCTACGTGGTTACTAAAGGCAAGTGGGTCGTGTCTCTGTTCCATCTCTGAGTGCGCAGACCGGTTCCTCAGGCAAAAGGAAAGCGCACCAGTTGCCATTTCCTGCTTTACCCCTCTCACTGGCCTCTGCTGCCACACTTGGGTGCAGCTGCTGGTCCCTGAGCGCTGCGGGCCTGCCTCCGCCCCCCCAGTCCCCATGGCTTGTCCTGCCCCCGGGGCTTTAGCCAGTTCCCTGTGGCCGCGAGGCCTCACTGGGATGGTAGGGGTTCACGGTGTACTTCGTGAAGAGCAGCTTCCACTGGCGCTCCTTCTTGGCCCGCTCGGCGTGGAAGCGGTTCTGCAAGGCGTCCGGCGGCACCCTCTCGCCGCGCCGCTCCGCCATGGTCGCGCGTCCCGCGACCCTGGCAACGCCCGCTCGCTCCCGGCGAGACCGCTGATTGGCCCGCCCGGCGCTCCGCCTCGCGCTCCGCCCTCCCCGCCTCCTATTGGCCGCCGAGTTAAAGCCCCCAGCGCTGATTGGCGGCGGCGCACGAGGCGCGTTTGAACGGCCGGCGGGGCGATGGAGGCGGCGGAGCTGCGCTGCACGGCGGCCGTGGAGCAGCCGCTGCCGGGGGGACTCGCCCCGCGCCGCCGCGTGATGCGGGACGCGACCGTGCTGCTGGGCCGCAACGAGCTGCGGCAACCTGTGCTGCGGGTGGCCGGCGGCAGCGGCGCGGCGGCGGCGGTGCTGAGCTTCGTGCTGGCCGGGGACGCCGTGAGGCTCTTCACTCGATTCGCGGGCGAGGGGCGGGCGGCGGGGCGGGGGGGGCCGGACGGCGCCCAGGTGCTGCTGTCTGACTGCCCCCCGGACGCGCTGCGCCGCTTTCTTCGGCTCCTGCGGCTCAAGGTGGCCTCCGGGCCGCGGGACGCGCCGCGCCGCCCCCGCCTGCTGGAGCGGCCGCCGCCGTCCTTCTCCGTCATCAGCCCGGTGCAGGAGCGGGATGTGCTGAGCGGCCCCGGCCGCCGCCGCTCTGGCGAAGAGCGGGGGGAGCGCCCGGCCGAGGTGAGTCCCGGGGCGAGGGGGCGGCCCCGGGGAGCGGCCCTGCCCTCACAACTCACCCCCACCTGTCCCGCAGGTGCCCCGCGCGGAGAGGCGGCCCCCGGCGAGGCTCTCGGCGGAGCAGGAGGCGGTGCTGGGCGCCGTGCGGAGCGGGAAGAGCATCTTCTTCACCGGCTCTGCAGGTGAGGGGCCCCGGCGAATCTCATCGGCTCCCCGGGGATAGTCCTGGTCATTGACCTGTTGCTTCTCCCTCGAAGGGACTGGGAAGTCGTTCCTGCTGAAGAGGATCGTGGGCTCCCTCCCTCCGAACATCACCTACGCTACAGCCAGCACGGGAGTGGCGGCTTGTCACATCGGTGGCACCACTCTCCACGCCTTTGCAGGTGATGGCCTGCCCGACAGCAAAGGGCTCGGCGCTCTTACTCCCCAAAGAATCAGGAGCACCCTAAAGCATTGCTTTTTTTGTCCTGTTACAGGGATCGGTTCTGGGAAGGCACCGCTGGAACAGTGCATTCAGCTGGCAGAGAGGCCAGGGGTGCGCCAGCATTGGCTGGCCTGCCAGCACTTAATTATTGATGAGATCTCCATGGTGGATGGCAAGTTTTTTGACAAGCTGGAGGCAGTGGCAAGGTGAGCAGTTATCAGGTCAAACTAGTGTAAATTAATTTCCTTAAACTTCCAGTCTGCTTCTTTTCTTTACTTTTGTGAATGGATACAAGGCAGCTGCTGGTACAGGACTATAAGAAAGCATGAAATCATACAATCTGGGACAATCTTTACCATGAGATAGGTTTTGGTCATGTCCACTCCTCAGTCACAGCTATGGCTGTTTGGGTTGTTCTCTCCATCTCCTGAGCTAAGTCCACTAAACAACCAAGAGTGGTAATGACCTCTGAGGTAGGTAAGCAAAGCAAATTTAATGTCTTGTATTAGCATTGCCTAATTATTTGAGCTCTTCTGAGGCATCTGGGGATAAACATCTTTCACTGCAAGCTGTCTAGGTTTGAATATACTGATGGATTAAGAAGTAACATCTGGGACCTGACTATGTCCAGATTCTGGAGGACATTCAAAACTTCTCTTCTATCCTTCTCAGGGCAGTCAGAAAACGAGATGAACCTTTTGGAGGAATTCAGCTAATTATCTGTGGGGATTTCTTACAGCTACCCCCAGTCTGCAAGGCTAATGAAGAAACCAAGTTCTGCTTCCAGGTACAAAACTGTTCCTAAACTCATTCTCATACTTCAAGTCTACCTCTTTCTTAACAAGAGAATTACTTTTTTCAGGCAAAAAGCTGGAGAAAATGCATCCACATAAACATGGAGCTGACTGAAGTGCGGAGACAGACTGACAAGACCTTTGTCTCACTCCTTAGTGCAATTCGTTTAGGCAGGTGAGGAGAAACTCATCTCTCTTTGTAATCCCTGCTCCCCAGTGATGGAGTAGAGGAAAGAGCAGTTTGTCACTTTTCTGTCCTCTGTCAGGAATATGTAGGTGTGGGCAAAAGTTATAAATGCCTTCGTTAATGTAGACAGGTTTCATATATGCTGCTTTGGTAAGGAAGGACAGTTCCTAGGGTCCCTGTGCAAATTAATTCAAAGAATCCTGAGCTGCAGCGGCCAGGGCAGGGCTGGGGCACACACTGGATCTGCTCTCTGACTTTATCAGGTATCTTTCTCTGTCCTCTCTGGAGGCCTGTATCTTGCACAGACTGATCTAGCTGTTTGCAGGTTACTGCTGCTCAAACCTGTTCCGATCACTTTAAAGAATAATTCCCTTTTCTTGGGTACCAGGTGCACAGAGGAGGTTACCAGACAGCTGATGCAGACAGCTGCACACAGGTCTGAGCGTGATGGGATCCTGGCTACGAGGCTCTGTACCCATAAAGATGATGTAGAAGTAACCAATGAGAGACGCTTGCAACAGCTGCCAGGTGAACTTGGTGGAGAAAACTGCTGGCTTTGGGGCTGAGCTCTGCAAGTATGCAATGGGAGTACTGGGCTGTCAGGCTGTCATGCACAGCAGCACCAGTTCAAGCTCTATGTGTTGGAGTTGAGGTGTCTAGGGAAAAAATTCAGTTTTTTTGTTTAAAAATTCACAATGTCACTATTTGATTTGTAAGAGACAGCAAGCTCATTGCTTGCTGTGAGGTAGGGTGGGTAATTTATAGTCTCCACACCCCTGCTTTTTCTTTCTATAGCAACTTAGAAAGGCCATGCACTATCCAGCCATGACTTGAATTAAAGGCTATTTAATTTTTTGCCTCCCTTGCTGGCCCTTGGATCTTCCTTAGTCTCTTTTGGATATCTAGTTTCTAGTGAAACTACTCAAAATGCTGGCTGTTCAGTTCTTATTTATTGCTGACCTTTAATTGCTGCACCTTTTCATGCTCTGGAAGTTATTAGGGAAGAGAGGCAATAGTGAGCTCTCTGCTGTTAGATGTGACAAGGTTTGTGTGAGGATGCTTTAGCAGCAGAGTAGAATGAATATTAAAAGAGGCATTGCTGTTAGAAATAAATGCTGAACCCCTGAAATGCTGTGTAGAATGTGTTCAAGAGTTGTAAGTTCTGCCTTTCTTTCCTTAACAGGAGAAGTGCACGTGTTTGAGGCTTTGGACAGTGACCCAGTGCTAGTGAAGTTAATTGATGCTCAGTGTCCTGTGGGTGGTAGAGTTGAGCTAAAGCTCGGAGCTCAGGTAAGTGTGTACATACATATGTGATAGACCAGATCAAATGGCATAAGAAAAACAGAGGAATATCAGAGAAATGTATAGAATAGATTAATATACAGAAGGCAAATTCAGTCCAGAATGGCTATGCCAGGGCAACAGAAGACTCTATCCCAATCTTTGTATTTTTTCTGCTTAGAATCTTATGCAGACAGATGATGAGTTCAGGTCCATGCCACATTGGTGATTGCTGTGACTTTGACAGACATGTCCAATCAAATTTAGAAGCTTTCCAGTAGCAGAGAGCACAATCAGTCCTTGCCTGCAGTCTCAGCTCCAGGTACAGCAGCCCTCCCCACCTGTAAAGGTATGGCACAACTTGCCATATTTGCTGGATTGGGTACCTAGTTCTGAGTTAGGGCTGTCAGAGTGGAAAGGATGTAGGATTGTACTTAGTAGTAGCACTGTTTGCTCTGAAAACTTATTCCTTAGCTGTTCCCAGAATCTGTATGTGCATAGGCTGGTGATGCCTGGCAAAGGGAAACTGCTCCCTGGATCTGAGCTCGTGACTGTGGACAGAAAGAGCTCACATAAAGTATTCAGTGCTGTAAAATGATGTAGTTAGGAATCCTAGGAAGGAAAGGGTGTGAAATAATTCCAATCAAATTGGAGATGGTGCTGCAAAAGGCAGGACAGGATGATCTGGGTAAATCAGTCTAATGTACTTATGCTTCCTGGCAAGAAGTTTAGCTGCAGGTAGCTGAACGGGCTGTAGAAGTAGCACATTAAATACTTTTCTTTTTCTCTGTAGGTGATGTTAGCAAAGAATCTGGATGTATCTCAAGGGCTGGTGAATGGGGCACGAGGTGTTGTTGTAGGATTTGAAAGTGAACAGAAGGGTAAGTAAGCCTTTTGATCTCTTGTTGAAGGAAGTGGGAAAATAACAAAACAGTTTTTCCTTGGTGCATGATGACTTCTTAATTTTGTTTACAGCATGGTAATAATTTGAGGGAAAGCGGAGAGATATCTGCAAGCTTGGGGCTCTCATGAGCTGTGATGTCATGCACTGCATGACAGTTATAGCTATCTGTAGGCCTCGTGTTCCGTATTCTGTATGCAAATGTGCATGCTCATTTGAATTTCCTGTTTGTTCTGTTGAAGCAAGTTTTGATGGATTTTTGTTTGTTTTTCTCAAAGAATAATGTTCTGCTGCCTGCAAAATGTATTTTTCTCTGCATCTCAACTGGTAAAATACCTGCCTTTTATTCTCCTGCTTAAGTCGGCCAAACATAATTTCAGAACATGCTATTAACTGTCTGTGGATTTAGGTTTAGTTTAGGCAGAAAAAAGATGTTCTTAAGCTGCTGACATCCTTTGTGTTGAGTGTCAGGAGTATATCCCTGTTTCTTTCCTGCTCCCATTCCTACAGGGCTGCCTAAGGTGAGGTTTCTCTGTGGGGTCACACAGCTCATAAAAATGGAAAAATGGATCATCAGAGGACCATCAGGAGTTCATCTGAGTCGTCAGCAATTACCTTTAAAATTGGCATGGGCCATTTCCATTCACAAGAGTCAGGTGGGTGTTCTTGTACAGCAGCCTATAGAATTTTGCACCACTATAAACCTAATTTCCTGGGTGAGCTTGCATTGCTGGTGAAACAGGAGGGAAAGCTGAAAGGCCCTTGTTGGGTGTGGGGGAGACTTCAGAATGTGTCTAGCTGCAGAGAGACAGCATCTCTTTTGCTTATGGGGCTGTCAGTACTACTGGAGTTTCCTTAAGGGCACTACATCTGCAGAGTTGGTTTTGGACTATAAAGCAGCATTATTTACCGCTGTAGGCAGGTGAGGATAGTGTTCCTCTGAGAGTGTTAGGAACCCTGAGCTCTGCAGTGTAACTGAGGAAGCTGCTGGAGCCACAGCTGTGCTCTTTGGGCTGGATTTGCCCTTTGGTGGTGTGTGGTGGGGATTTTTTCAATATCACTTTCAATGTAACAGTGCAGTATTTTAAAAGGTCCTTCCTTTCCAGAAGACTTCATACTTGGTAAGTACTGATTTTAGAGACTTGTGAATTTATTCCTATGCTACAGTTTAAACTAGGCCATGCTGTAAATTCTGCTGCACCTGGGACAAGCCATGAGACAGGGCTGGCCAGGCATTACCCAAACTCTCTCAGGTCTGCCAGAGGACTGTTTGAGAATGGTGCCTGCTCCAGTTAACTACTAAGAGTGAAGCCAGCAAGATTTCTTCCCCTGCTGTGTTGATTAGATGGGATTTATGGAGTTTCAAACAACAAGAGCCTCACTAGAGTTAGTTAGTGGATCCTACTATCTACTAGAAATTTTCTGACAGTGGGAAAATAATGCCTTTCTACTGATTCCCTTTTTTAAAATCAAAACCTTTTACTAAAGATGGTACCTTGGACAGACTCACTGGGACATCACAATGTTCTTGTTTGTTTGCTCTGTAACAAAGTTCTCTGTGCCTTTGATAGGGCATGTCTTTGGACTGTGTGGAAATCTCCCTGTCTCGTGTCTTTGAAAGTGGGCAGGCTTATGTAGCCCTCTCCCGAGCCCGAAGTCTTGCAGGCCTCCGTGTTCTGGATTTTGACCCAAAAGTAGTGAGAGCTGATCCTGCTGTGCTGCAGTTCTACAGACATCTGAGACGACATCAGCTTCCAACCCAGGTAAAGTCTCATGCTAGCAAAGCCTGCCTTGTGCAACCAGGATGAGAGATGTGGGCATCAAGATGTTTCTTTTTCTTCCTAAGCAAGATCACCACTTGTAGTGGCAGGAGAGATGAAACTGCAGAGAGGGCATGTAGCAGGAAAGCTCTTGGGGACAACATATCCACTGTAATGTTGGTGTTGTGTAGCACTACCTGGTCCTCTGGGTGAAAGGATGGGTTGGGATTTTTTGATCCTCCTCTTGCAGTAAGGACTGAAGGGGAAGTGGGCACAAAAGAAATTTCTGGTGGTTTTTTTTTTTTTTTCTTTTTCTTTCTCTTCAAAGGATTCACTACACGCCCATTCAGATGCTGATGAGAAGGAGAACTGGAAATGCAACTGAGAATGCTCTTCTGGTTTCTGTGAGGTGTCAGCAGAGACTGCCGAAATGCAGTGATCTTATTGTTGTGTATATTTGATAGCACAGATAAAGCCAAAGGAGATTTTTTAGATCTTTGCTTCATTCAGCTGACTCTGGATATGTAGAACTATCTCCACCTCACATTTCTGACATTCAGAAGGCTTCTGCAGACTCCTTCTGAGCCCCCAGCCTTGAGAACACCTGTGTCACAAACACAACTCTAGCAAACTAAATGACTGAGCAAGGATGTATCTGAGGGATATTTCTACAGTTTTATCTTGTCTGAGGGACCTTCCTACTGTTCTCTCCTGCCTGCTACTTGTATTTTATTCTCTGCACATACAGACTGAAGCCTGTGTGCCTTTCTTCAAGTATATCACTGTTGAGAGATGGAAAGTGTGTGTCCTCTTTGCTTGGATGGATTGTTCACAGGAGCTGCTGACACAAGGGGAAACAGTGCTAAATATCTGGAATACTTGATTTGCCTGTAAGAGCAGAGCTATTCTTGATGCCTGACACCAGGAGGCTTTGCATAACTTCTTCCACAAGTAGAATTGTCAGAGTTGCACTTTGCCTGTTGTGCTGATACATAGCATTTTTATTAGTCTGTTGCATACAATGAGATGATTCTTTTTTAACCTTTTGAGATGAGCTGGCACTATTTAAAAATAGGAGGAAGTCATACATCTTATACCCATAATTATGGAACTATAAGAACTGTGAAGATTTATTACCCCATGAGCAAGAAGAAGGGGGTGAGAGGAGATGGGTGCTGGTGGGACATCTTCCTGTTTAAACACATGAGGCTCTCATTCAGATGGGAGTTTCTCCAGGAAAAAATATTTTTGACTAATAAGGTGGAAGTTGAGTGTGCAATAGAGTAATGGCTAAAGAAATGTGAAGTGAGCTGTAACTTCACTTGTTGCAGCAAAAGCAGAGACAAGCAGAACTAATGTACTGTCTTCTTAATAAAGGAGAATCTTTGGTCTTTGTATTTTAGTACTTTGCTTAAAGCTAAAGTAACTTGTATATTTTAAAACGTTTTACATATGGGGATAACATGAAATAACATCCAGCTGGAACTTGTCTCTTGCAGGGGAATTCTCTAAAAAAGCCTTTGCAGTGCAAGCAAGTTGAAGACCATTTCTTGGCAGCTGCTCTCCTTAAAGCCAGGAAAGGATGTTGACTAGCCAGTGGTTAACAGAAAACAGACTTAGATAGGCTTTAAAATGTATTTTTAAGGATTTCTTTGTTTGGTATTTTTTCTGGGCTTGATAAAGTAGAGTCTTGGAGGAAACAAGAGTATAAGGCAGAAGTGTGAGTATTATTCAGAGAGGTTCTTAATGTATCAGCTCATTGTTTCTTCAGAGAAGTTTGGTGGGAAGTGGAAGTTCCTGGAGGTGGAGCTGGAACCTATGGAAGGCAAGTCCCAAACCCTGTGCTTGGCCAGGGGGCTGGTTTCAGTTAGCATTCTTGTGGGTTTTTAAAGATGAGATGCTGCAGTATAATGAGGGTTTTGTATTGCATTGGACTTTAAAGCGTGGAATCTGAAATGCCCAGAATGTTAAAGTGAGTTTTACTATTGAGGTAGACAGCCACAAAGAATATGCCAGGCAAGTCCTGTCATTGACAATAAATTGATTTATTGACTGATTGTTTAAGAGCGATGAGATAATGCAGGTTCAAATCCTTTAATACCTCTTAAAAAGTTCCTGTACTCCTGTAATTGCAAGATAATTTGGAGTGTAAGAGTGGTGATCATGTACAATGGAAATAAACTTTCATGGATTTAAGGACTGAAATCTTTCCAGTTGGACTGGGGGGGGTGGGTTGATGCCAATTTGAGATAAAATGCTAAACAGAACATAAAGATGAAAAGGTTAATCAATACTTCATTTATTAAACCTATGTGAAATATTGTGAATGCATTCTCAGTGATTAAACTGTGGAAGCAGAATCACTGTGGCATTGGAAGGCCTGTCAGCTGTTCTGAGGCCAAAAGTTGTCCATCTGTATAAATTTTGGATGTTCTCACTTCTAGCTAAAGCAGATCGAGGGATGCGTGCTGAGTTTGAAGGCTGCTATTTGAATCCTAAAAGAGGCAGTCAGGACAAATCTGAGCTCTTGAGCTCTGTCATGGCTCCCCTTTGGTCAGGATTATGGTGAGGCCTTTTTTAAATGGAATAATGCTTTGCTATTCATGAGCTAAAACCTCTTATTTAATTATACAATAAATATCCCTTCTTCCACATATTAATTTTTCTAACAGAGGTACTATCTAGAGCTAGGACTCAATACATCATCGTGGGATTAAAAAAAAAAAAATCACAACTTTTTATTGTGGTGATTGTACTGAAAGAACAGAGCTGCTCCTCTTCCTCTTGTCATTAGTCAGTCAAAAGACAAAGAATCTGAAGACCCTGCAGCTTTTTAGGGGATGCTGCCCCGGGTCAGCCTCAGCTTGTCTGGTGCTGCCCTTGCCTTTAGCTACTGAGGTGGGCTCAGTGGGCTGGTATGGGAAGATAGGTTCTAAGGATAGTGCAGAAGGCAATATTTCCCCATTAATTACAGATGTACTGATTGCTGAGGAGTGGAGACAGCCTTACCTGCTTAATGAGGATGGGTGTTATGAAAGTGTGGGCTAGCTAGTCAAGAGTAAGTTGCAGTTGGAGCTTGGGATGGTGTCTGCTAGATGTGCTGTGAGGAGGAAGGGACATGTGGTTGCGTAAGGGACAGATGAAGTAAGAAGATGCTCTGTGAGTGACAGACAGGGTTAGGTGTCCAGGTAAGGGACAGGTTGGGGTTAGCCGGTCATGTAGAAGGAAGAAGGAAACTTGCAGAGAGGAGAGAATGAGTCAGTTGCCTGAAAGAAGGCATGAAAAGTTTTTAATAAAGGACTGACTGATGAGATGGTGTCAGTCCAGTCCATCTCGACATAATTACTACCGACTGGGTTTTTTGCTGGGACAATTCATGTGGCTCATGACAGGGCAAGAACCAGTGCTGTCCTCAGTTTGCACAGCTGAGAGCTTGTGCTTGTGCCATGTCCTGCGTGGATCTTCTCCAAGGCTCTGCTCCTTCAGGGAAGAGTCTTCTCGGCCGTGGTGTCCCCGGGGCTGCAGAGAGACCGGGACCATCTCCTCCCCTGCCCTCAATGCTCCTTTCTCTCACATTTTCCTCACACCCTGCTGTTCCCCCTTAGTCTGGTGCTGGCCAGGTCAGGCACGGGGCAGCCCCAAGCCCTCCTCACAGAGCCCCCTGCCAGCCCCTGGACTCAGAACACCGAGAGCTGGGCTTGAGGGCCCAGCAGGGCCCACTGCAGGATGGGTGCCCTGGGGGGGGGAGCGAGCCAAGGCCGCAGGTGCCCCAGGGAGGGGACAGGGACAGGCAGGAGCTGTCCCAGGTGCCAGGACAGGCTCTGTGAGAGTACTCGGCTGTGCACTGATGTGATGGCTGGGTCCTATCCCTGTGGAAAAAGGCTTCCATGACTGTACTCCCATAAATACAGGGAATGAATACTGTCTCTTCACAAACTGAAGAGAAAGCATTTAAGCATTTAAACATCTGCCTTAACTGCAGCTATCGTTAAGTGAATTAAACTAAGAGTTTGAGTCATAATTGGTATTTCTGTTACCACGAAGTACAGCCATTCTCATTTTGAATACATTAAACCATAAGAAGCTGCTTTATACCAGCTAAAGTTCCATAACACATTTATGTATTATTGGAAGCATAATTCACAAACAGAGTTATTAAAACCTTACCAGCTTCCAGTTTAAATCTTTGTATGGTGATTTAACACCCTTCTCGTTCTTTATGTGGCCTTTTCATTATAATTAAACATGAATGTGTCCTCACAGTCTGTGCCCACAAGTCCTGTGAGCATAGGGAAGGCAGCAATATTCTTGTTGATCTTGGATGCTGTAATAAGATTGTGTCTAGGAATTAGACCTTCATATCCAGAATTGCTCTGAATGGATAAAAAAATGCTACTCTTAAGTAATGGAAACACAGTACATTATTGGTTGTGCTATGAATGCTAATAATGCCATTTTTCTTGTCGGTATTACAAGTTTCTTATTTTATATTAGGCCACTCCGTGACATGTAATTGTCTTCTGCTGTTAAATCTAAGCAGTTCTATTACTAGCATGAGAAAAGACCTGAATTGCTAGAGATTGCATTTAGATGTGTAAAATTTCTATTTTACTGTTTCCTATATTACTATTTTATGCTTGTTTCTATTACAAATCATAAGATATTGTATGGAATATTTTAGCTGAGCTACTGACTAGTACATAATTGATGAAATCTGGTTATAAAGGCAAAATAAGTTGATAGTAAATCTAAGAATAGTTTTTCACTTATAATTATTGAATACTGCACTATTTGATTTTTTTTCTTTTAAATTTGTGACAGGGTTGCTACAGGGGGCTGTCAAATGTGACAAAGAATGTATGAGAGCCCTCCTGGGGTGGCAGCTGCATTGGCACTAACAGCTTCTTAACTGGTACCACATGTGGGCAACAGGGTTCTGAGGTAACACAGGCTTTTACTAAATTGTATATTATAATATTTCTACAATGAAAGCTATGATAAAGATGCCCCTGACAGAAATTTAAGATTTTTAATTAAGTCTTTAAAAATTATTATTATATGGACTTCATAGGGTTTTTTCCCCTCTTATTTCTCAAAATATATGTTTTTTGTCGACAGGTAGGTGAATGTGTACGGGAGCCATACCTTCTATCTACTGCTTCTTAAGCCACAGGCTATCCGTTTTCTGTAGAACATGTCATTTTTATTTTTTTTTTCAAATTACTATAAACACCCTGAGAATTACAGAGGGATTTGCACAGACTTTCAGTTGGAACTTAGGAGCTGGTCCAGGTCTTTAGATTTTGGATTCTGTTTTGTTTATCGAAAGATCTGTGATTTCCTCTAATCAAATATTAGGTTAGAGAGGGTATAATATGTTGGAAGACAACGCTAGACATTAAATTAAAAACATAAGTAACACTTCTTAAGATTATTCCAGTAGCTAATAAATCAGAAAAACAAGGCTGGACAAGTGAAGGCTGGACAAACTTACTGAATGTAACAAATCAAATATGAAAAACATTGATGCGAATTAATGAGAATAAATTGGATTAAAAAACATCTTTTAAAGGTTGTGATTTATCTGGGAAGAGAGTGTGTGGTGACCAGCCTGTTTTCAAGTTGTTCAATAAAAAAATTCCAGGTAAGTTACCTTTGTTTGTGTTGGATTAATTGCACACCTTGTAATAAAATATTTGACCATAATAACAACCAGGTGCTTTCAACTGACTCTTGGAAATACAAAGTAAATTTTAAAAACAGATCCTGGATCTTGAGCAATGAGCTAGTAATTAATTGCCAGAATGCTAATACATAATGCAGAGGGATGTTACCAGATCTAATTTAATAATAAAGAAGGAAGCTTTGAAATTATTTGGGTTTTACCTGCTTCCTCTCCAGATGAGAGAGACCTTGCAATAACTTTTACTTATGATGGTAGCAAGCTATGACTATTTTAACATAAAAACCTCACTGAAAATAGAACACATCAGATGATTCATTCAGGTCAAGATGACAATTCATAAACTGTTGTCCCTTTGTCTTCATTAGCCATAATTATTGCTGTCAGCTAGACTTTGGGACAAATACTACATGCCTTCCCTTTGTTTTAAAAATAAAGGATAAAAATGACTCTGTAAAAACAATTTTGAGTTCATGTTCAAGAGACAGTAATATTTTTGACAGATTGCTGTGAAATCTTGTGCGCTCTCAGATCTCAAAAAATACAAGGTCAAAAATATTGTTTGTGATGCCCTATATATTTTAACAGAAATATTGTCAAAAGAAATTATAATCAGGTTTTGACACTTGTCCTGAAAATGCCAAGGCCTACATGAAATATAATACCTCAGGGACTTCAGGTAAAAAGTCATAAGTATAATATTCATTCAATAACTGTAGAGTATAGATCATCTTGCAGTGCTCAGTTTTGGGATCAGGACACTAATATGAGAAAGAGGTATCAGCCCCTTAACAACCTCCACTATGGATTTCATGAGATGTTCTTGAAAAAAAATAAGAGAAAACCCCCCAACCAAACAGAAAAAGTCCAACCTTCCAGAAAAACATATTCAGCACTGTACCAAGATCTAACAGCTCCTGCAGCAGGGCATTGGGAGTGGGATATCAAGCTGAGGTGAAAGCTATGTCAAAAACTGAATATGAAGAGGATACATAGCATCTGAAAAATTCTGTTTAGAACCAGAAAAAGTGGAATTATTAGGAATATGCCCAGCTCAAGACATGCAGGTGAAGTAAATATAGAATAGTTACCAAGGATTTTTCCAGATTCAATAGTATCTTTGGGTCTTTGGGGTAGTTAAGAGATCCAGTATGGTCCAAAAGTGTCAGAAAGAGCAGGAGGAGGCACAAGATCATCCTTCAGCACCTTTGGTGTCACTGTGGAATGGCAGCAGTATAAAAATAGAGGTGAGGAAGGAGGGATAGGAGCAGCACCCAGGCAAAGGCCATTCAGCAGCACTTGCAATGCTGTGCACAGAAGGGACATCAGCTCAAATTCAAAATGAGCTGCTGGCTGTGTTATCTGCAGAAGAGTTTGTCAGTTCACCTTGGGGCACCAGGTGGGCAGTCTGTTCAGAAGCCATTAGGAAGCATTATGGTGAAGTTGGTGCTGGGGGGCACACAAATTACTACAACCCTTGTCAGATGCATCCCAGTCCATTGAGGAGAGGATGAGGTGCTCTGAAAAGAAGTTGTGGCTAGGGGCAGATACACTGCACATGCAGACAAGTTTTTGGAACAGAGGAAAACCTAACAGCGTGTTTTGTATCTTTTTTGACTCACAATGAAGTACGTTTTGCTATGATGGACTCCTTGAAGAGGAGGAGGTGGGTGGAGAAAGCATTTCTAGGACATTTTAGAGATGACAAAAAATATGTGCTACATATAAGTATATAAGATAAATGGGATCATGATATGTCCACAGCCTGGTTATATACCAATAGATTTCATCCCAACAAATGGAAAAAGACACAAAACCCCCTGTGAAACTTACCAAAAAGTAAGATATTTTATTTCCAGAGCTCAGTTGATCAAGCACATTTTATCTTTACCTCTCAGTTCATAAAGACATCATCTTGCTCTCACTGAAAATATTTTCCAGAAATCAAGGTGAATTCTCTGCTTAGCCTGCTGACAGGGGAGAAAACTGCTTTATATCTCCTTTTTTCCCCTTCATCTAGAGTTTGGCTGGGGCTTCCTTATTTCAAAGGGAATTTACTTGTGCTAAACCCCTAAGTGTGTATACTTTCTATAGGGAAATGAAAACTACGTTTTTTATAGTATTTGTTTTGCATACTTTCCAGTAACTGAGGGTGAAAATGCTACCTAAATTTGAATAGAAAATGGTGCTCAGGAAATAGATTAAAACCCAGCCCTTTGTTGGAAGGGAAGTTGGTCTGATGTAACTAAACACTTCAAAGTAAACAGCTCCTGTTCAGTTCACTTTTTCAGAAGTGTGGTGGGATTGTTTTCAGCCTCTAAAACATGCAGTTTCATTGAAGAGAAGATAATTGACAATAAAAGCTGGGGAAGAATGTACATTCTGATCTTAAATGCTACAGAAGTGATACAACATCAGACGAAAACTGCACTGCCTACTCAGCAGGCTGGAAGCTGCTCTTATTTTCTATCTAACAAGATTTTAAAAAAAAATCATTTTACAGCTTATAAGTGGTATGCAGGCTTAATTGTTTCCTTATGCTTCATTCTGCAAATATACTAAACAATATCAATCAATTAGCTATTGGTGTGCCAGACTGTTTCTTAATATGAAATGCCTGCTGTGTCTTAATTTTTGTCTTAACAGCTATTTTCACAGAGCTAATTCATAATATCTTACAGACTCAGTATAATCCCAACTAAACATTTTGATACTTAGTCCCATGACTGCCTCTTGGAGTTCTTGTGCCAAGGGGTTCCTCCACAACCTGTCAGGGAATACGACATGCACCTGGGCATGTGCAGATGCCAGTGTGAGACAAGTCATGAGGAATGCCTGAAGGATGCAACAAATATTGCATGCAATGCAAATTCTGTTGACAGAGATATCCGAGGGAGGGTGAAATTCTTATCTGGCTATTTGGAGGACTTTGTATGGAAATGAACCACTGGTAGTGCTCTAGAATTGCCATATTCTATCAGAACATTGAGCTTGATTTCTTGCCCTCAGCAATGCCTACTCTTTTATAATCTGGTTATTCAGAGAATGAGGGACTACCCTTCTACAAATATACCAATCTAAGTCACTCAGAAAGCAGATATACTTGTTGCGGGATGAGGGGAACATTCCTTGTTGACTTTTTTCTTTTGCAAGCCCTGACCTTCTTCCCTGAAAGATAAGAGTACAGTATCCTCAAAACACGTACACATTGACATGGCTACAACAGGTCTAATTACTGCACTTTAAAACAAACAAACAAACAAACAAATTCTGCAAATATGTTGTGTCCAGTTTCTTTTAACTACAATTGGTAGAACTTTTTACCTGATCCATCTTATCTGGCATTTCCCCTGTACACCAGCTGAGGAAAAGCATACATTTCTCACATTTAGTTTTTAAGTGCATCAGTTAAAACCCTTTCCTTCAGATGCTTACTGTGACTGGTGTTTAGAAAAAACATACATTTTCTTGAGTTTGGCTGCTCTTCAGTTTCAGCAGCAGTCTGAGCTACCGGGCAAGATGGATCAGGCTTATAGGGACTGCAGCTGGGAGCCTGGATGCACAGAGTAAACTGGTATCTTCATTCTGGTCAGACATAACCAGTATTTAAACATTTATTTGGATATTTCAAACTAAGTAAGTGTAGCCTCTGTACTTTATCAATTTGCTGATTAGGTCCTCTGCAAAGTGTGACTGTTATGACTAAATGACTCTAAACATCCCCTGTAGACCTCAGTGGCAGCTTTGCACAAGGGTTTGCACGTAGCTTTGTGATCCACCGTAAGCATGAACCACATGCAAACTTCAATGGCACTGTTATGTTCTCCTTTATCCTAAAGAAATCTGTTCATTCTAAGTATCTTTACTTACGTTTATTTTCTAATTATTCCTCTTCCTTCAATTTCTTACAAGGAACATTGAGGACAAGTAGTACCTATAGTCCGTTTAATCCAAATTTATACCAAAGCATATGACAAGCTATATACAGATTTGTGTGTATATATTTAAGAGACTCTCAGAATACAGGTTTTTTTTCTTGCAGTTTTCACTAACAGCTGTTGGAAAACAGTTATAGCCAGAGAAAATATGGAAAGATATAAAACTCAGGGCACACTAAATGCAATGCTGATTAAATTCATAGCAAGATCATTTCCTGCTCAGCAAAGCTTGCTCAGCCAGCCAAGAAAAAACAAGAAGACAGATTTCCAACCTGCCTTTATTTTCAATGCTCAAATCTTGTGCATTTCATCCTCAAGGTTCAACAGTGTGTTTACACTAAAGCTTTAGTAGAATCTGGATTATTGAAAGCCTGTCCTGGAGAGAAGCTCACAACACATTACCACAGAAATCACCCCTGGCAGTGGAAACCTAAATGTTGCTTAATTGCATAAATATAGGCAAAACTCAAGGCATTTACAGGCTGCAGCAGGGGTGGCTTAAAATAACATGTTCACAAATTGCTCAGCTCTGGTAACAACTGATAACAAGCATTAATGCATAACACAGCAAAGAAATTATATACATTTATATCTATTTCCTCTCTACAAACAGCCATAAATGTTGTTCTTTCAAAATGTGTAACTGCAATGTGGGAGACTTGACATTGGTGTGACGAGATAAACTATTTAATTGGGTTTTTAGCATACTAGCAATGTACTTATCACAGTGTTTGGCATTCAGACTAGGAAGTCATGAAAGTTTATCCTTCCTGAAGAACTAGAAAATGGCACCTCCTTTCCATTTGCTGTCCTCTAAGCCTCTTCTGAATATCCTGTTTACCTTTTGGAATCACCTTGTTTTTGTCTGTGTCCAGTTTCCAAGGGGAAGCTTATCTTGGAGTTGTTCTCCCAGGTTAAATACATTGCCTCCATCTCTTTCTCTAGCCAGATGAAAGCCAGTACTTATCTAAAGGTGTTTGGGGCTGTATTAACTTGTGCTTTTTCTCCTTCTGCAGTACATTGCAGTTGCCTTCTGAATGCAGGCAATCAGGGTGGCTTTGGGAGTTTACTGCTTGAAAGATTTATGGTGTAGTAGATCACACTGAAAGAAAAGGAAAAAAAGAAAAGATAAAAGCTTCTTGTGGATGTCCAGTGATTCTCACAGGTTCTGGGAGCATCCTACTTTCCAGATGTATATATTTCAACTTTCGTTATTAAGTGATAGGACAGGTGGAGACACTTTTATCTTAAAAAAATATTGGATGAGCTACAAAGTAGCTCTCTCTCTGAGTTTTATGTTTTACATCCAACAGAATGAGTGTGGTTTTTTTGTTTTCTTTTGGTTTTGTTTTTTGCTTTTTGTTTTTTTTTTACTGCTATATACTGATGTGGTCCAGTTTACTCAGGCTCTCTTTGCATTTCCAGAGGCAGAAAAAATGGATCACAATTGAGAAACAGCAGCAGAGCACAGGTGAAGGCCTTATCTACCGTTACATAGTCTTGAGGATGAGGAAGGGTAAAGGAAAAGTTAAAAGGTCAGCATTGAATCATTTCAGCCTGACAAAACCGTCTGAAGTACTTTGCTTCATTTTCACATTTATGGACATCATTGATCCAATCCAGAGCCTGCAGTTTGACACAAGTGGGAATGGGCTAATTTACAAACTCTAAGCACTTGTAACACGTTGCTGGTGTTTAATATACACATGCTCAATTCCTCCTCTGTGGCTACCAAAACCACAAAGCTTTAGTCACATTTCCTTGTTGGTTGGAAAGGGGAAAGAGTAGAGTGTGACATAATTTTAGTATTTAACTATGTAATGAGTATCACTAGGATCATCTTGATAGAGCTGTAGCTGTCAGTGGATGAGGCAATTACTAAATGAGGGCACAGAAATAACCTTGAATCAAGATTCTGCAATAAATTGTCATATTTATGGATACTAGAGAGAATATATTTTGTAGTAAAATATGATTTATTGTATTTACGTAGATTTGGAAACTGCTGAACAGCTGGGCAGACAAGTCACAGGGTTGTGTATGTGGGTATCTGCTTATGCTTTATCTTCTGCAGGAATACAAGAATTCCTACACCAACCATTTTCAGAGATGGAGAACATCTACCAGCAGGAGAACATAATAGCCTTCCTTTAGGTACACCACCCATCAAGCATCTGTCCAGCAGTCACCTTGAAAACCCATCTATTGTAACACTTACCACTTTTTCCCTCTTCACAGATATGTCTTACTCCCAGATTGTTAGAGTGTTGAGTTTTATGCCTTTCTGAGGAGCGGGACACAGATCAGATCTTTTTTTTTTTGTTGGGTTCAACTTGTTTCCCCAAAGTCCTTGACTCTTACTGACAGTCATTGTCTTCCATACTTTCATCCCACTAGTTGGCTTTCTGTGCCTCTGATTTAAAGAGCCTGATCTTCTGATGTGCTGACCTCCTCCCTTTCCACTTGGCTGCAGCTGGCATTGTGAGCACCCACTACTACTGTAAATTAGTCTCCAGGTGTGCAACTGGTAGCATGTGTTCTTTGTAAGCACTGGCTCACTTGAGCTGAGCTGCTGCTTTAGTAGCTTTGAGCTTTCTTAAGTCACTGAAGCACAATTCATTTTCTATTGGAGTTCATGATTGTATGGGAAAATCTTTATCTTGTGAGAGACAAAGGGAAAGGATGTACTGGGTTTGTGTTTTAAACTCTGTTTGCATGATGTCATGCACTGCTCACTCCTATCTGTATAGGTTTATTGAATTTTAATTCACAAAACTAGCTGGAACTGTAATCTTCTCCATCCTACATTTTCCTAACACATCCTGTTAGGCGGAATACTACCTTATATGACCTGCAACCTAAGGCTGACAAAGACACTTTCTAAATCATATTGGCTTAAATGTGTAACTGCTTATATGAACAAAAATCAATGACTTTCTGCAGTGGACAGACCTAACACATCAAGACTGTTTCTGCAGTTCCATGGTCACACAGTTTTCAAGTTATTTAACCTCACCATCTCTAGAGCTGAGCTTCCCGAGCCAGATATGCAAGATTCCCAGGAAAATTCCCAGATTGCCTGGAGAAATCTCTTTTTTGCTATTTAAGACACTGAACTTTTGCCTCTACTCGGGCTGGTAACTGGTGGTAGTCACAAGTGCTGGCGACAGCTGTGTGTGCTTGTTCCCAGAACACAGCAATGCATTTCCAGCCTGCCTAACATTCTCATCAGCAAAGGCTGCTCATGAGCTATGCCAGCTAAGCCTGTTTGTCTCACCTGTATTCCACTGTAATCCAGCTCCATCGTTTCTGCAGGAGTCAGTTGTTCTGGCATGCTACATAACTGCAGTATTTCAATCACATAGCACTGAGGATGTTAACTAATGGGATTTCAAATTCTTTCACTAAGGTGTTAAAAACTGGATGGCCACAGCAAAATGGCTGTGGGACAACTGTTTGTAGCTATATAAAAGAGATGCTGGGATGCACAATAGCTGCAATGATTGCCTGCTTAGCATACACCAACATAATTCATCCTGACAACTTTGTCCCATAGCCAAGGCAGGTTAAATGATGTTGCAAACACTGCTCAGAGAGAGAGAGATGGCACTGTAGTCTTCTAGCTGGGGCTGTAAGAGCAAACCCTGTGTAGAAGTTGGAGGAAGAAAAGCAACGTTTAATTGCCAACTCATCCTTTGTATTTATCTATTTCACCTGGGAGCAGTGCCTTCTAATGGAACAAAGATATTTTCAGAACAGAATAAAACCAGCATGGACATGAATAGCTAAAAGGCGGGTTGAGGTTTCAATACCATAGAAACATATTAGAGGGGGCAGAAATGGAACATTTTTTTTTAGTCCCCCCACACATCCTTTATTTGCACTAGAAGAGCTTTCCACTATACTATTATGTGGTCTGTGATTATTTGTTGAAAGAAAAAGCTACAGAACACTTAAGTCACAACATAAAATCAATCACCAAGTAAAGTGGTCATGCTATTTCTTGTTCTCCATGACTGTTTGTTGTAGTAAATGAAAAAAAAACTTGGCACTTCCAAAGAATTTTAACATCATTTATGTGTTATAAAAACAATTAATTAAGCTTCTTCAGGAAAAACATCTGTGCCTTTTGCCTCCCACATCTTTCCCTTTTGCAGTCAACTTTCCAACTCTGCAGGTCTGGGAAACAATTTGTGGGAAACAATTTGGGAGAGATTCTCTGACATAGCAGATACAACTGGCAGGAAGGGCAAAAAAAAGATATTGTTGATTTTTCCATTTACATTTTGGCTATTCAATTGATCAAGATAAGGAAAGTTAGGGACTACTCGGTTGTATGACTGACTCTAAAGTGATTTACTATGGGTGACTTCGTGGTTAAGAGCAGCATTTGTAACTGCAAATGCAGCCCTGAGTAGTACCTGACCCTTTCTGTGTGCAGGAGGAACTGAGGAGCTTTGCTTAATCAGTCCTAAACAACCTTATAGAGGATACTTTCCTCCTATGTGGCTGAAGTATTTTTCCAGAGAGACATGTGAGGGAGGGAGGTGGTGGACTTGCCTGGTGCAGCAAAATTGCTTTTCCTAAACTTGGACAGTTTATGAACTGGAAGAGCTTCTCATGATCTCTGTAAGTAAGTGGTCAGCTGACGGCAATATCAGCATAGTTTGATTACCTAAATTGGATCCCAGTTGTCCACCTTCGTTTTATAGCATCTACTTTAAAAACAAATTAAATGTGAAATGAGATAGCAAGCAGAGTCCCAGCTCTAAGCTACAAGTAGGGATCAATTTGAAGTATGTAATCTAACATGAAGGAAAGGAGAAGCCATACATACCAAAAGAGCCAGGGAAAGGAAGCAAAAAGAAACTGACTGGAGAAAGTGACACAAATGAATTGTTTGTGCCAAATAATCAAATAACTCTAACTGGAACTGGGAGATGATAGTTTGCACAGAATTAAGGACTAGAGTTGCAGAGAGTTAGTTATCTGAATTCGGTTGTAGTAAATGAGTTATATGCCTAAATAACTTTGAAAACCAAGTCCTTAAAATGCTTCAATGTATACAGCTGTTACAGAATTTGTAAATATCCCATAGTTATTAAAGAAGTGAGCAGGTAGGACAAGATGAATACATGGGCTTTGCAGAAGAGATGGAGAGCAGAAGCTCTGATTGTGACAGTCACAGCTGCCCCAAGATTACCCAGGAAGGGCTGGGGTGGTTTATTTGCTGCGGGGTGCTTCCCCAGCAGGTTGATCTCCAGGGCTGATGTAGCTCGAATCCAGGGGAGGGAGCTGCTTTCTACTCCAACAGCTTCTCACTCAGGGTTTGCACTGAGGATACCAAGTTGAGCATTTTGCTGGGTAAGTGTGGAAGGAGTAGGATGTGCTGATAAAAGTTGGTTTGCAAATGAAGCTGTGTTGGTGAGGTGTTGTTAGGAGCATTTGTTTCTTGAGACATTACGTGTGCAGTGCTGGCTTTCTACTACCAATACATTGCAGAATATCTTCACTTGTGTGGGCTATGCTGTGCCTCAAACAGGGTCTGGAGTTTCATGTGCGTGTTCAAGATAATGAATGCATGTTGTATTTATTTCCCTTTTTTGGAATTATTTTTTCTTTGTACTAGAAATCCTTTCACTTTGTTTTAAATCATTTAACTAATGTAGATCTTGATGTGTCAGGAGGATTAGCTTAAATATTTTTACTGAGATTGCTTTGAAGATGTAGAATACTATTCAAGTGCTAAGATTTAAATATGGGCTGTGAAGGAAGTGCTGCTGATTGAAATTTTAGAGGCAGTATGTTAGATAATGCTGAGTTTGTTATTTAAAGGTAAAATGAAAGCCATGGAGAACTGCAAAGTATGAATAGTAGAGAAAACTTAATGACTTTGTAGAAAAGAGTATGTCTTTCTTTTATGCATGCTTAAAAACCTTTAGGGTTTGATGTGGATTAGGATACCTAAGAAATTGTGATGGGAATGGCAAAGCCCATCTTTTGGCCTGAAACTATTTTGTGTTGTTATGGATGACAGAAATAATTTACGATTTTTAGTTTTTTCTTGTTTAAATTTTGATCCATATATGCAAAACCAATAGGATAAAGACACAAGGGTTTTAGGGTTTTACTATAGTGCTATGTGCACTATACCCCCAGAGTACAAGGAAATAGAGATGAACAGGCCTTAGATGAAAGGGTTATAATTTTTCCTGTAAATCAAATATCATTCTGCAGAACAATATGGCACAGATATTAATGGGTTAAAGTATTCTGTTAAATATGCTGTTAAGGCTCCAGGAGAAAAAAAATAAATCACAATTTAATTCCAGTTTTCTTCAGGGGGTACAAGTATATGGATTGTGGTGTTATATGCAGCAAATATAAAACTCATGTGGCAAATTTTCTTTCATTAATAAAAAAATTAAATGGCAACTTATTAATGTGCATATGGTTTCCAGTTTTTCTCTTTAAACAGAGAACATTTTAAAGTCTTCCTGAAAAACAGTATTAATGACTCTTTTGGAGTATATGCAATAAACATTTAGTGTTTCCTCTGTTAGTGTCTTCTGCAGCCACATTTCAGAAGGTTAAAAACTTCAAGTATGAAATTCTGCCTTCTGTTTTGAGCAGGGTTTTTTTGTTTTCTCCCCCAAGAACAGAGAATATTTTTGACTAATTGGAAATGAGCTTTTGTGTTCCCCAAGCAACCTGCAATATTAATTATTTGCATAGCCTTAAGTCTTACTGTGTATCATCTGCTATTGTGTGTTCCCAGGAAGACAGTACTTCTTGGATGTGCTGTAACATTTCTACAGCCTACGTGGTAGCTTATCTCAGTTTGATTCTGTGATTTACAAAATCAGCATAAAGATGGAAGCAAATCTATTTGTTTCAGCAAGCAGCTTTGTTTCACATAACAGTATGTTAACACACTTCATCTGGCATAGAATAATCCTTGTAACACATTCTGAGTAGGATGCTGGAAGGATGTTCTAAAAGAAAGGGGAAATATGTTCTCAAAGGGACCAGCACTTCTGAAGAGAATGAAAGGCCAATGAATAGTTGTTTAGTATTTCTGCTGCCTTTTCCTTCACCTTTCTCCTGAGATTTTGAAAATATATTTTGATAGATTACAGCTGTCAGCACTGTAAAACATAGAATGCTTATACCTTGCCAAAAATGTGATGTCATAGTGCAGAAACTATCAATAGTAAGATGTATTTTCTATTTTAGAGGGCTCCCTAAATCATGACATGGAGTGAAAAATTTAAATTCTTGATTCCCTGCAGGCCTAGGCTGAATTCAAGCACTATTTTTGCTGATTAGCTAAAGAAACTGATGCATTATGTGAGAGTGTGCTGAAATTGGAGAACTTGTAACCGAGGTAAGAATGTTGCAGCATGAAAATATCCAGAGATGACAGCAGTGGGTAGAGAGCCTTGTATTGGCCAGGAAAGACAGGTAGCAAAATCAGGAGAACTATAGATAGCATGTATTTATTGTGTACTTGGTAAGCTTCGATCTTTATGCTGTGTTGGATATTTTTCCTACACACTGGTGGCTGAGACTCCCCTTTGGCTCACTGAAAGGTTTCAGTTTGAAGTTATGGGTCAATATTGATGCTCTAACTTGGTGTGCTTGGCATCTTGTGGGTAGGTGCACCCTTTATGAGATTTTGGCAAGGGAAAACTTTAGAAAGAGGTGGTCAGTGTTGGAAGTCCATTTATGTACTGCCAAAAAGCTTATTCAGATGCTGCAGCAGTGACAAGTGGCAGATGGGCAGCAGTGAAAATGTGCTGAGGTTTTTTCCCTGAGGTCTTGCCTGGCATTTATTACCTTGGTATTTGGGTGCTTCCCAGACATTAGATGACCTGTCTGCAACATCCCATGTTTTGCCAGCAGCAGCCAACGATTAAAGCTCCTGTTGGAGGAGGTGAACACTGCTGAAGCTTCACTGGTGCATGTGGGTGACTTCTCCACCCATCCTAGTTTAGCTTTCCAGGGTAAAGCAGGTAAGCTGCAAACTTGCTTGGTGATTCAAAACCCCTTGCCTGCAGATGGATACCTTCACCGGTGTCCACTGGTAACCCTGCCAGGGCCAAGCTGAGTGTGTGAGATGGAAATGCCCCCACAGAAGAACACCCTAGGGTTGTTATGCTCCCTTTGAAGGTTTGCAGAGGTCTCTTTGTCCCTAGCAGATGTTCTGCAGCTGGCTATTACAAAGGAAGGAGCCAGCAATAACTCTTTCCCTTGTTTTTAATGAAACAGATTTCTACCAAAAGAATTATAAGTATCTACCCTTGGCAGTGTGTGACCACAGAACGTGCTTGTATGAGTTCTTCATGGCTTATGAAGTTTTGTAGCAAGCTAAAGACATCATTTTAGCTAAGGGTGGGGGGAGTAATTGACTAAGTACAGTGGAAGCACATTAATTTGTGCAATAATCACTGTGCCTATCCACCTTCATTCTGGAGACTAACATCAGTCAATTCAAGGCTGCTTAACCCCTCAAAATAACAGAAAAACAAATAATTGATATAAAATATGATCATGAAATTCAATAGTAGAAAAAAAAGTGTTAGGGTTGTGTCTGAGGCTTTGCTTTCACGTAGAAGTCACTTGATTTCTGAGAAGAATAAGAGCTATAATAAGTGAAGGCTGTAATCTTTCTAGAGACAAATTCTGTCAAAAGCTTCTCTATGAGGTTCTGGGTGTTAAGCTTGGGGAAAGAAAATCTGGAATTAACTCAATTAGTTATATAAGCATATGTGACTATTCTTTTCCTACAGGGAGTATGCTATAAATGGAGTTAATCCAAAATGGCTCAAGGGCTTTTTGGTTTGTTTTGCTTCTATCAGCTTGCAAGGGTCACTTGTGAACTCACAGCTTCAGAGAACAATCACATGGAGGGTCTCTGGAAAACATTGGGAAGACACAAAACACAAATCTGAAAATGCTCATCAATGGCCATCTATTTCTCATCTGTTCCTTAGAAGGCCAGCAATTTTTAACTGATTTGAAATTTCACTCACCAGGGTGTGTGAGGATCAGCTACGGGGCAAACAAAGAGACAGTATTTTTCTCAAAAAACCTTCCCAGGGAGGATCACAAAAAGATAATTAATTCCAAAGGACAACAATTCCAGTGAGATAATTCACTTTTCTCATATGTATGTTATGAACTGCTGCCACAGCAGGACTGAGTGATATAAAGTCCAAATGACACAATAGATTAACTTAGGGGAATTTTGAAAAATGAGATGGAAAACATATGGAGGCAATATGAATGTCTCCTTAGTGTGAGGATCCAGACTAGATCATTAGAAAGGGGTGGTGCCTCCTTCCTGTGATCTTGCATCATGTTTGGCTAGTCATAGACAGGAGTATTGCCATGATTTGTATCCCCCAGCTCTGCAGAAAAGGCAGTCATTCTTCAGAAACTGAAGGATCCGATTTGAATCATGACTCTGACTATTGAAAGCTTATTTGTTTTAATCACATGCATTTTTCCGTGGTTTATCTCCTAATAACTGTGAATACTTTAGTGGAAAACATCAATTATTTCCAACAGTTAATTGAAGTGAGACATTCAGATAGACAAGCCCATTCTATTATTTCATTCCAACGAGAAATGGTAGATTGGCTCTTGGTCCATATTCAACATGATACTGGTATTTGCTCTAGGATGCCCAATGTCTACTAATCCTTTATTACTCTTCCTCTTGAGACTGATTTCAAAGTAAGACAAGACAGGCCTAGGTGATCCTGGTCACCTCAGTGTGTCCCTGACAGTTTTTGCTTTATAATCTGATTATGTGGTCAAGTAATTTAGGAATACGAATGCAGTCTGATTCAATTTGTTATCTAGACTGGTGGAACTATTTGAAAATGTAAAAATACATAATGTCTGGCTAAATTAGGCTGAGTTCAGATATTCTGTGCTAACAGAATACTGCACTTGAGACCACTGAAAAGGAGAGGAGAGCAGCAAGGTCAGAGAGGGCAAGTTGGAAAGCTCTGACTTGGAAAAGTAATTCAATCTTCTCACCTGGAGAGTCACTGTTAAGTACAAGTCATGAATTGCACTGTTGTAGTTCTGAATGCATTTAAGAGCTGCAGTGAGCTGTTGTACCAACCAAGTACCATGAAGGGGAATGGAGGTCAGTGCATGTGCTTGGGTGCCTTTTGAATTTGTCACTTTAAGGTGTACATTCTCTGAATGCTGCTGCATGCATGCTCCCAAACAAAAGCACTCAGTGAGAATTGGAGGGCTCAATGTAAAGGTGTTTATTCTCCTATGTCATTTTATGTTTCATTGCCCTCTGCTGAAATCTTGACCAAAATGTAACTTTTCTTCCATGGCAGTGGTTTGCCTTTGTTGCCCTGGCCTTCCTCCTGGGGAATCAGAAACTTGAGCACTCTGTCTAATAGCATAGCATAACCCCACCACAAATAATCTGTCTTGGAGGTTGCTAGTGCCAGGCTCTACCATTGTTTTTGTGTCCTATTATTGCCAGAGTGCTGTTTGACTAAAAATGCTATTTATTATCCTTTTGGGGAGGTTTCTTCTCTCTTAGTTTCCAAAACAAATCTAAGTGTTCACTATTTAAATTCTTACTTCATTAGGTAACTAAGCCATTAAAGTCTGAGAGACAAATACTATGAAAAAATTTTGAGGGCTAGTGTGAAGAAACTGAAATGTGTTCACAGCCACAGAAAAGAAGCTAATTATATGAGGACTTTATATACACGCGTGCACATATATAGACATATATGTGTGCACAAAACCAGACATATATATGTATCCACGCTGGTGGCTAATTATGTCGTAGATCATTTAATAAACTCCAATCTTTTGGATCCTTTTCTTCTTCTGAGTTGCAGTGTCCATATAGGAATATCTGATGCAAAATTTACTAATCCAAGGTGAAGAGAGAAGCCTTTCTAGTTTGTCATTAAATGCACCTAGGAATATTTCTGTTGTATGATTCCTACCAGTATTTCAAATACCAAGATATTTTTAATTGAAAAGGAAAAAAGGTTTATAGCATATTTTCTCATATGATTCTCTTACTGCCTACAGAACAACACCAGTTGCAGTGGAAAATGCCCTTGTTTTTCTTTAAAATTAACAGTTCTATTTATAACTGATTATTGGTAGTACTATGTGCAAGAAGAAGGAAGCAAGGATCCTGTTAAGTGTGGGTATCATGGATAATCCCAATGAATAATACTGCATGAAAACTAGAGAATACTTGAGGCTAAAGCAGAATAATCTCCTAACAGGGTATTTGCTGCTCAAGACAAGTGGCTCTCCTGATGATAATATAATTAAGAGCTTTTCTTAATAACCAACCCTGCCAACTATACACTTAGTGAAACTACTGGCCCTAACACAAAAAGTGCTTTAATGTCTGTGTAAGTAGTTGCCACCATTCCTTGAATTGCTTTATGGTGCTGTGCGGGTAACCAGTTTGCAGCTCAGTCAGTGCTGCTTTTCAGCCATGTCTTGAACACTCAGTTGAAAGTAACAGGCAACAGAACAGATTTGGCGTAGATGTTTAAATAACTTTTTCTTAGGAAAGCATTCTGTTCCAGCAGAGCAAACTGTTAGATTTACTTACACTTACCTCACTAAAAACGCAAGTATTTACTGTGAAAGGGGCGGGTGACATGGCCACCTAGTGGGGCTTGTTTTTTCAATGTGTAAATAATTTGCTTTTAGAATAAGATGTTCCAGTACTTTCAACGCGTCCTGAAGTGAGAACTGAAAGAGCCAATATAAACTTGAACTCAAAGAGATGCAAGTTGTTTTGGGACTTTTTTGGTGATTTCACCACATGCAGTATAATCAGTCACTATAGAGTCCTAAGCTCCTAAACTGTTTAAGAGCAGATCCTGGCTTCTTTGAATTACTTTATAGCACATTTAGGAACTTCCTGAGCAGTTCTTGGATTTTTCTTTCTCAGTGGGCTAAATCATAATACTGTTTACTTGCATTTCAGCCATGATAAGGAAACTTTCTGACTAATCTTGGAATAGGTGAATTTAGACCATTCCTGGAAATAGATTAATGTTTGTTTGAGAATAGTTTCCAGTGATTTTCCCACATAATTGAAAATTCTTTTGTAGTTTTAGAAAGCAACTGCAAATGTATGCTAAACACTTGAGCAAATGCCTCCTTGAAATAGTAATTAAATTAATATAGAAAATAAATTAAAACTTTTAAAACTTTAAATTTCTATCTATGTTACAGTGAGAGCTGTGTGCTAACAGCCTTGTCTTGTGGTCTTCTCTCAGGTTCTTCCATGCAGACTTGCAGAGTCCTGACCGCGTTCTGTTTTGGCTCATGAAAGTTTAGTCATTATTTTTGTCAGCTGTTGGCTTTTTGTAGATAGTTTCTTGCTCCCCAGCTGATATTATTTCCTCTAACAACCCATCTCCCCATGCTGTACCAAAATTATTTTTTTTCCAGCATTTACCTGGCTATACGAATATGGTGCTATGAGGGTGATCTCTAATACTATTCTAGTTTGGCTGTGGTCAACATCCTTCCTACTGCTTTGAGCTGGCTTGGAGACAGGGAAGCAAGGATGAAGGAGAGCAGGAGGGAGCAGGAATAATGGGGGAAGAACCCCACATATTTCTGCAGCTGTTATCAAGGAGAGACAGGATACCATGATAAAACTCCAAAAGCTTTGTTCAAAGTACAGTAGAGCTCCTGCTTGAAATATATTTGGAGGTAAATTCTCCTGCCCCTCCAGTGAACTTACT
The DNA here is from genome assembly GCA_013397375.1 of Toxostoma redivivum. Lineage (NCBI taxonomy): Eukaryota > Metazoa > Chordata > Aves > Passeriformes > Mimidae > Toxostoma > Toxostoma redivivum. The sequence goes on from VXBI01009828.1 coordinate 1,237,489, forward strand.
ATGTGTATAGCAATGTGTGTTTTGACTGTACAAAAGAAAAGCTTCAAGTGATGCAAATAATAGCCTTCTGAAACCTGGACAGAAATAAACTGGGCTCGCTCTAGAAATGTAAATGTCAGTAAAATCTCAAGTGGGTTTAAGAAACTGCTTGGAAAATTCACAGGTTTGCTCTCACTTAGCCGGGCCTTCTGTTGGGGAAGTTATGTTAAAGGAAGAGATTTTCACTTTAGCAAAACAGTCTCCATCTCTGTTTGAGAAAACAGAACTAAACACAAATCTGTCAGCTCTTTACCCAGCCCTGATGCCAGTCTGTTGAACTATGGCAGTCAGTGGCCTGGTGCCTTTAACCCTTCTAGTACAGAGCTGCTGTCATCTTGGAGGAATTCCTGATGCTTCACTTTGTGGGATTTTAAAATAGTAACCATGGGAAGGAAGGAAATGCTCTTGTAGCTGCAATAGGGTAATTTTCTGATTGTCATTTTTCTTTTTCACCCCACCATCTATTAATTATTCCAAGACCTTTAGTCCCAGCTGAAACTTTACAATATTACAGCCCTTAGCACACTACAGCAACAGCAGTAAACTGTATGGCTCGTAGAAGGATAGTGTGATGGCAAAGCCTGATGTCCTCAACGTTTCCAAAAGGGAACTCTTTACTGGTCGCTATTGTATTAGACTAAGGTTTTTACAGGACCACAGCAATGTGCAATTCTCTTTTTTCTTATCAGGAAAAGATACAAAAATGTTAAATTGCAAAGCAAATTTCCAAGAATACAAATGCTATGAGCTGAAAAAGCTGTCCCTCCTTCCTTCCACTTAACTTCTGACCCAGTTCCTCTCAGTTGTTCATGACTTCACCTAATAGTCAGGTTTGTTTCTGCCTTCTAATGAAAACTCTCAAAAGATTTTGATTTATACCAGGAAGGATGTAAATATCATCCTGGACAAAGGTCAGTGGATCTGGCCATTTCTTCTGTGACATCTGCTTCTGGAATGATAGTTCATTAAGGGGATTAAAGGAGAGGATTAGTCCAATATCACAAAATCTCCCTCTATCCCAATCCAAAGCTATGCAAATCTACTTCAGGGGCCTTTAACTGCAAAAGATAACTTAATTTCAGATTAACGAAATGGAGGAACTCTGTGTCTGTAGATAGGTGTTGCATTTATTGTGTCACCAAAAAAAAATCTAGGCAATCTATATGCTCTGACACTTTCTAATGCTAGCAGCCATCCTGTTTGTATCTGAACCTCTAAATTTGAATTAAACCACTCTTTAAAACCCTTCACGGACCTTGTCCTGACAGCTTGCTTCCAGGACTGTTATACAAAATGCCAAAACAGGTGTAAAGTAAATCTTAGCTACTAATGTGTGGTTTTTTCAGTCAATGAAATCTGTTACTGCAGTTTCTCCAAATGGTGTTCTAAATTTTATTAAAATGGAAATCCAGACACAGTAAATTTATCTCCAACTATAAAGTATTTTCTTTATCATGTACTACAGCATTATAAAGAGACAACTCTATGAGCTATGGGAAGAATTACGGCACATCTTGATAAGGAAAATTCTAGAAGGCCTCAAAAACAATAAAAATGTTATAAAACTGTATTATTATGCTGTGCATAACAAATTACAAGCTATTTTTAAATTTGATGCTTTCTGGTGGATTAACAGAAATACTGTAGTTTCATTGAGATTAACACTAATTCTAGTAATATGTCTCTGGGGGAAAATGAAATGAGTGTTACCCACCTGAGGATGATTAAAATTATTATCTTTCCAAATGTTTTCTATTTAAAATATGTCTCTCTATGCTTATTTTTCCCTGTCCTGGATGTCGACATGCAACTTGTGCTTTTGGTGCAAAAAACCAGGTTGTTATGTGACCTGCTAACAGTGATGGTATGCTCTCAATAATAAGAATAGACATAGAAAAATGAGATGCTGAAAAACTTCTTGAAAATATAGGGGCAGGAAGATATTTACTTGTCATGCACATCAATTTAAAAAAATCTGCATTATGAACACATTTCACTTAGATGTTCTCAAATTGGTTGGATCCAAGTTCTGATTCCTTTTCTCCTGATATGTAGGCTGTAGTTATAGAGCAATATAAATAAACTTCTGGAGATATAGAACTTGCTTGTGGCGAAAACTTTGCAAAACCTGGTATTTTACACCAAAGGCCACTGTGTCCATAAAATCTCTTACTTGACTTAGAGTGATCTATGGCAGGATTGCATTGCTCATAAGAAGGGTTTTCTAAAAACAGTCAGAGTACCAAATCTTAGTGTTTTGTCACTATAGTGAATGTGTGAATCTTCACCTTTCAGTTTGGGGAAGCTGTTAACAGAGAGCTTAATGACTTTTTGAAAATTCAAAACCAAGTTTGAGCAAAAGATCAAGGTCACCACAAGTCATAAAATATCAAAACAAACATCACTTTTGTAATTTTCCAAGGACTACTGTATGGACTTTATTTGGACTTTTAAATGGACTTACTCTGAGTGTTTCTGTTTCATACATTATCAGGACTCTTAAAAAGTGTGGTGGCTTTAGGTTGTTTGGGTTTTTCTCTTCTCAAAGCTAGCATAGCAATGGCATACATTCTTTCTCCAGTTTCTAACTGAGAAAGAATACAGTGATAGGGATGACTGAAGTTGTATCCTGTTCAGTGGCTGCGTTGGTGGATTCAGCACTCAGTATTAACTAGACTGGAGTGTGCCGCAGGACAGGATCCTTCTTTCTTTGCTGCTCCCACCTGCCAGGGAAAGGATGTGCCTCATATTGTAGGTCTAGAAGTGGCTGCTTTTGTGTGAGTTGGTTTCTCAGGAGTGGGAGTCCTGGATGGTTCTGGAAGTTAGAAAACTTTACAGTAGTACATGACAGGGTTGCCAGTAGTGGCAGGAGATGGAATTTTTGCCTCTGACTTCTGAGATACAGAAACAGTATTAAATAAACAACCTAAACATTCAAAAATTTAAATGCCAATGGGATTACCTCTGCAGTCCTAATTATGTAAAACTATTTGTTTTCTAATATCTTAATTGTTGGTCTAATTATCTTCTAAACATAGTTTTAAATTATATGATTAATAACATGATTTTATTCTAGTGGTTCTGACTTGTTTGTGTTCATGGGCTGGCCAGATGCAGGTGGAGAGCAGCTATTTAATATTCTGTTTGCTCCACCATGCCCCAGTGTGGCTCTGTGCCACATGTTACTTCATGACAGTGAAAGCACTTCCTGAAGATAGGTTGCCTAATTTCCTAATGGACACTCTCATGCCATTCACTGTAATATGACACCTTGACATTAAAAATTATTACTGTTTTATAGGAAGGAAAGTGAGTCACAGGGAAAAGAATTAATGTGTCCTTTTATGCTGCTGTCCAATATTGGGTGCCTAAGTTTCTTTTTTTTTTTTGTTCATAGCACTCAGCATTATGTATCAATTAATATGATCAAAATGTAACTCCTATTACCCTCAATTGCAGCTGCAAGTACCCAGTGCATTGGTAAATAAGCCGTTATGGTGTCAATTTCCAAGTCCAGAAAATGAGGGAAAATAATACCAGTGCCTAACTATTAAATCAAAGACCATTGCAGTGGATTTCTGTTAGAGACAAGTTCAAAATCCATAGCTGCTTTCAATGATTTAAATCATCAGACTTCTGCAGCTTTTCTTTAAAACCATTTCTTATGCACTGTATCATTTTTTTCCAGTAAATGAAGCAGTGATCCTGTAGGAAACAGCATATTCATGTAATGCTGATTCAAACTCATCTTTTGCAAGTTTCATCTTTTGAACTAGAAAAGGTGAACAAATGGAAAAAAGCCCCAAAACCCCAAACCTCACTTCCTCACTCTAACTAAAAAAATCCCAAACAAGCCTAAAACCAAACAAAAACCCCAAAACTTACTCTGGGGAAAAAAGGGTGTGATAATGTAACTGAACAATTCTTAGATCTGTATACTCAGGCTGAATTCCTGTATTTCTTTAATCTTGTGTTCAGTGCTGCAACTTTGACTTCAAGGTTACTACTTAGTCCAACAAGGCAATATTCACAAGTTCTTTAATTTATTAAACGCCTTAAGATCCCCTTATACATGCATCTTTTTATTTTCTAGTTCACTATTACACAGCAGTGTAGACAACTGTCAAAGGCAAAACTGTTGTCAGCTGTAAACTTGTAAAATGGTTAATTAAAACAATTGCATAGGATAGATTTTGTTAAAAATTTGTATGAGAGTTGTCAGATTTTTCAAAATACATAAAGGTATGTTAAATAGTTTGAGATGGACTCTTCAAAATAAGGAAATGCTTTGCTACTGGCAACTTTTATGGGTGAAAATAATTTCAATAACAAGATATTTTCTTCACTTTATAGCTGGTGGAGTAAAGTCTGTTGGCATTAGGGCACAGCATAATGGCTGGTTAGAGCCTCTGAAGGCTCCAAGAAGGATGTGTATTTACCAGGGCAGTAGGGTAGCAGTTTATTTGGATTCAGAGGAATAAAGCTCATGATTCCAGATCTATAAGCAGTTTTTGCTGTTGCTCACATGCCATGGCTAGGTAAGACATTAAATTTGCCAAGAACAGAATTTCATGGAGAGAATCTTAATGGAAGGAGTGCAGTTGGATTTCAGTATAGTTCAATTGGTTTCATAACTCAGGAATCAAGTACAGAATGAGGTTTAAAAACAGGAATAGGTGTTTTTTGTGACTGTCTGACTATCTTCTGTACAACTCCCCATATGACACCTCTGCTACCAAGGAAATCTTGCTTACTTTTGTGATTGCACAAATCAAATTCTTTTCTGCATGTCTAAACATTGTGGCCATAACTGAATAAAGAATATCCAAGACAGGAAAAAGAAAATCTGTGAAAACCTTTTTTATATTCCTGACATTATGGTAATCATGTTAAAGAACTATTTGTAGCATGCTAAAATAATGGTAATTCATACAATTTCCTGAAACAAGACCATCAGTTACACTTGGGGCTAGTTTATATCCTGTTTTGTGATGGTGTGAGCAGGATGTTGCTGAACAGGGTGGCTAAGATCTGACATTGCTGGGGTTGAGACTTTCTAGATATTACTTGAGAGTGGTGTAAAAATCCACCCTCCCCTCCCTTGCCCTGCACCAAAATTAATTAATTCCTGAAATAAATATATTTGCACTTTTAATTTTTTCCTTTCAAGTGCAAAGAAACATTAAATAAAGCCTTGGGAAGAGAGAGGGAGAGGTTTGTTTGTTTGTTTTTTTAAAAGACAAAATGTTTGGGTAATGACAGAGCTTAGTTCACAAAAGCAGGCTGGATCTTTGGAGGTAAGAGGCAGGGTATGTCCCTTCTTCTTTAGTTCAGGAGAGGCATTCTCCTAAGCTGAAATTCTGCTTTTCAATTTTGTTCCAATTTAAGGCCTTCCGTGCCATGATTGAAGTTGTCACGATTCCTTTTCCTAAACTCCTTTTATGTGCACAGCTGTATTCTCCCAGATAAAATCTCATTAGAGAATAAACTGACATGGCCATATTGCAGTGTGAAACAGTATCAGGTTTTTTCTGGTGTTAGTTACATCTCATAAAAAATAGTGGGAATGTAAAGCATTGCTAGTAGAGCAAAGAATGTAAAAACTTTATAGTGGAGAAACCAAATACATCCTTTACTGAAGAACGTACAAGAAATGCCTATTGAACAACATATCCTCTATTCAGCAGTTACCTGCAAATGACAGCACATTTTCGAACACATCATTTAGATTTTGATCGCCCTTCAGAATATTACTGGTGGGTCTTCTACTGGTGGAGATTGCAGCAAGTTACAAATTTGTTTATCGTACTATTTTTATACAGGCAAAACATCTGGTGGCATAAGCAGACACAGCACTCTTCAGAGTTACTTAGTCTATTTTAATTAGAAGAAAGCTGTTCTTCTCTAAGCATGTGGGGATTTTGGTTTTCGTTTTGTTGTTTTTTTTTCCCCCCTGCATTTAAAAAAATCCATTGTTTCCGTTAAAATACATTTAATTAAAGAATAGATTACAAATAACAGATGATATACAGTTTCTAATTTATATAAAAAAAGCCAAACAATCTGTAGTTCAGTGTAAAATGATCACTGGTTACTAATCATCTTTGAAAACAGAAACCTGAAGCTCTCAGTTGAGTATGCATTGAAAATAATATGTCAACAGTCTGAAAATATTACTGATTTGTAGACCTTGCTTTTTCTGCTTCCAGGAACTTCTACAGACCTTTGTGTTTTAATCTCTGAATATTCATGCATTGTTAGGTGTGGCCAACATTTCATTTTTATTGGTTTTGGGGGTCTTTTTTTTGCTTTGTTTTGGGGTTTTGTTTTTGGTTTTTCTTATTTTTTTGGTTTTTTTAAAAATAGAATATTTAGTTGAAAGAAAGGTGGGAAGCCTTGATTTGAGTGTTTGTGCATTAGAATGGGTCTGGGGGAACACCAGAAAATGCAAGGTCTGCAAGTGCTGTGTGGCTGTGCTAAATTGTTTCCATGACACTGAGTAATAGTGAGGTGATGAGCTGAATTTTGAATAGCAGGAAGGGTGCTGAGCAATCCTTGTCTCCTGCCAGTGAGACATGCAGAAGTATTCCATGACTAAACCTCCATATTTTTTGTTTGTTTTTGGTTTTTTTTCGGTTTTTTGGTTTTTTTTTGTTGTTTTTTTGTTTTTTTTTTT
>VXBI01009830.1:6575-53158 GCA_013397375.1 Toxostoma redivivum
TTCACAAGAAGAGTGACTGGACATGGGAATGGGAGATCCCAGGGATCTCCCCCAGGGATTCATGGGGGATCTCCCATCCCCAGGGAGATGGTGGAGTCACTGTCCCTGGAGGTGTTTAAGACTGGATGCAGCACTCAGTGCCATGGTCTGGTTGACACACTGGTGTTGGGTCATAGGATGGACTGGATGATCTCAAAGGTCTTTTACAACTTAATTAACTCTGTGATTCTGTGATCTTAATGTACTGCTGACAGGCCATAGTAAAACTTCCTTCTTGGGGTAAGTCCTCTCCAAAAAGCATCAAAACCCCCAAGTTCTGATGGTAACAGGGCAGAATTATTCAGACTGGTACTTTGCATTTATCTGGGAGTGCCAGTGTCTTGCATTTTATGTCACATTCTTAGATGTTTTCTTACTCAGATCACAAATAGGTAACTGGGCCTACACAAAATCCTACATGGCTAGTAGTAGGAACCAGATCCTATTTCTACAGAATTTCTGGAAGGACAACTGACCTTCACTAAATAAGAATTAGCCAACAGAAATGCAAAGTTTATTTATCACTTTTAAGTTAAAGGAACACAGTGCTTTGATTCTGTGATTCTGTGATGCAAACAGGAGGAATGGACTTTAAAAAATCATTTCTACATCTCAGGCAGTAAAAGGAGTCACACTATGTCTTCTTTATTGTAAACCAGCTGTGCTCTCTTTCCATCTCACAGCTGATAAAAGCCCATTCTCTGGAAGATGCTGTTGTCAGAGTTGATGGTTGCAAAATACTCCAGAGCAATTTTCTTTTCTAAAGCATGATATCAAGTGACTTTCACTTCTGTGCATGAAATATTCAAAATTTTATAGAAATACTGTGGTGACGCAGTAGTCTTTTTCACATCTTTTCTTCACTGAGGCTTTTATAGTTTTTTCTTTGTACTGAAAAAAGTTCAAAGCTTTTGCTATCTAGTAACACAAAAATTAGGGCTCCAATAAATTGAAAATCAGATTAAAATTACTTCTGAATTTTAAAAGAATCTTAATTCAAATGTAACAATGCAAAATAGTTTTAGCAAACAACATGACTCAGAAATTTCCACCTCATTTTTGAGTCTATAACCTGAGCTTTCACATCCACGTGGAGCTCCTAAAAACGTTACTCATACCCAAAATCAAAATACCTTCTAATTACTTAGATGTCATGAGAAAAGCCACACACATTTGTGTTTGGACAGGCAGGACACCCACAGGAGTCCACAGGTTCTCATATGTGACCAGGAGTGTGTCCACAACACAGGGAATGAAAAGGAGCCTGACCTCTAAGGACCTACTGATATATGTTCAAAAAGCTTTAAAGGCTAAGGTGATGCTACTTGAAAGAATGCAACTGCAAGGACACATTTCATGGGAAGGATATGAGCAATTTTTAAAGAAATAGCAAAATTTTTTTATCTCTTCTAAATCTTTTAGAAAGTTCTGCAAAGAGGTTTTTTTTTTCATAATGTCTTTGCTCAGAATGATTGCGGAAGAAATAAATTGTTGGAACTCTTTGATCGTTGACCTAAATCAGTGCGCCACTTTGTTCAGATTCAGCCAACATTCGTCAGTCCTACCATGCATTGGGATTACACTAAATGGGCAAATAGGGCATGGCACATTCAGCTGGGACATGCCATGGCAGTGTGAGCGGACAGGCACTGAGGCACTGCCAGCTCAAGCACTTAGCTCAGCTGGTGGTCATCATCCTAATCAAGAGAGCTCAGGTATGGTGTCCACTTGGAAAAAAGCTACTTCCTCTGTGTGCACCACAAAAGATGTGGTGACCCAGATGCAGCACCCAAAAAAGCTTGCTGTAGTCCAGATCTCAGGCTGCAGGGAGTGCCAGAGTCTGGTGCTGCTGTCCAGGGCAGCAGGGAGAGAAGCTCTGTGAGGTGTGATGATATGTTCAGCCTAGCAGTAGAGCTGACACATGAAGTGTTAGGGACTGAGGAAGATATTGACTGGTGGAGCTGCACTCTGCCATGCCTCAGACAAACAGACCTGATATCCACTTCACAAGAAGCCAGGGACCCCCTGCCCTCTCACCACCAGCCAGAAGGAAGGGACCTCGAGGATGGAAGGGAGTGAACATGGGTTTCTGCTTAGGGTGGCAGGTGAAACCCCTCCTGACCTGCCTCACCTCCTCACGTGCCCATATGCAATAGAAACGAGGCCCTGGAATCTGAGAACCAGGGAAACGAGAATGTGAGTGAAGGTCCATCGAGGTTGATGAAGTTGTTTATGGCAGAGCAGTTTACCCCCCACATCACAACCTCCTCAGTTAAGAAAAAGAAGGGTAGTAGTTAGTCATTGGTGACTCCCTCCTGAGGGGAATGGAGGGCCTGATATGCCAGCTGGATTCAATCCAACAGGGGGGTGGGTTGCCTCTCTGGCACCTGGAAAAGGGACATCAGCAAGAAACTTCCCAGCCTGGTGCAGCCCACTGATGATTACCCACTGCTGGTTTTCAAGTGGGTAAATGACCAGCTCCCAACAACAAGGGTGCAGATGATCAGAAGGGATCTCAGGGCCTTGGGGACAGCTGGTCAAGGGGTCTGGATTGAGCATCAGTTGTATTCTCTTCTATCCTACCAATTCTAGGGGTTGGTGGGGCAAGAAAATGGAAAACCAGGCAGATGAACACCTGGCTTTGAAATTCATGTTCTGAGTGTTTTATCACAGGTCAGTTTATATGATACAGAGTCTGCTGACTGTGAATAGAGACCACCTCTTTCAAAGGGCAAATCTTAGCTCAGGATTTAGCAGGGCTCATTGAGAGAGCTGTAGACTAGATTTGAAGGTGGATGTGGACATAGCCTGGCTTGAACACAGGTAAGGTTGCAAAGACATGGTGGGATACCTCACGTGACTGGAATGTTGTCATGTAGAGCCACACGTTGCCTTAGGAAAGACAGACCAGGAAGACGCGTAGGTGGAGCTTCCCTCTATGTAAGGAAACACTTGGAATGTATCAGGCTCTGTCTGCAGTGGATGATGAGAGAATCAAGAGCTTACGGGTCAGGATAAAAGGCCAGACTAGGGTGACATTGTTGTAGGTGTTCGCTACAGGCCACCTGATAGGAAAATGTGGATGAGGATTTCTGCAGGCAGCTTGAAGCAGCCTCTGAATTACAGGTTCTTATGGAGGACTTTAACTCCCCTGACATCTGCTGGAGAAACAACACAACAAAGTACAAACAGTCCAGAAGGATCCTGGAAAGCACTGATGACAGTGTTCTGACACAGGTAGCAGAGGATCCCACAAGGAATGGCGTGCTGCTCAACTTCATAACAACAAACAGGGGAGGCCTTGTTGGAGATGAGAAGGTTGGGGGTCACTACTTAGCTGTAGTGATCATGAGATTGTGGAGCTCAGTGTTGGGCAAAGAGGAAGTAAGACAGCAAGCAATCATGGACTTCAGGAGAGCTAATGTTAGCCTCTTGAGCATCCCATGAGAACAAGCCACGCAGGGAAGAGAGGTCCAAGAGAGATGGCTGATACTCAAGGGTTGTTTCCTCCATACTGCAGAACGATACATCTTGACTTCAGCAAAGCATTAGACATTGTCTCACCCAACATCCTCATAGGCAAACTCAGGATGTTTGATTCAGGTGAGTGGAAAGACTTGACTGAATAGCAGACCTCAGAGTACCCTAATCAATGACACAGGGTCAGGTTGGCCTGTCACTTGTGGTGTCCTCCAAGTTTCCGTACTGAGCCCAGTGTTGTTAAACTTATTCACCCAGTGACTTGGACGAAGGCACAGAGGCCTCACCTNGAATAGTGATCCTGCCCCTGTGCTCAGCCCTGGTGAGGCACATCTGGAGTGCTGTGTCCAGTTCTGGGCTCCTCAGGACAAGAGAGACAGGGAGGTCCTGGACCAGGTCCAGTGGAGGGCAACAAAGATGATGGGGGGACTGGAGCATCTCTTCTACTTGGAAAGGCTGAGGGAACTGGGCCTGTTCAGCCTTGAGAAGAGATAACTTCTCAAGTTATCTCTTCTCAGTGGTGCCTAGCAACAGGACAAGGGCCAACAGCCAGAAACTGATGCACAGGAAGTTTCACCTGAACTTGGAGAAAAACTTCTTTATTGTGTGATTGAGCACTGGGACAGGCTGCTCAGAGATGTGGAGTCTACTTCACAAGACATATTCAAGAAACATCCAGACACAATCCTGTGCCATGTGCTCTAGGATGACCTGGCTTGAGCAGGGAGGTTGGACCAGATGACCCACTGGAGTCCCTTCTAACCTTACCCATTCTGTGCTTTCATTAGGAAATGAAACAATTCTAGTCCCTATGGTTATCATGAAATAGTTGGAAAAGCAAACTATCCTTCACCCTAAAGACGTTAAAACACTATTAAAATCTTCACGTTTCTAAACTTTCCCCCCTTCCTTGATCTCTCAGTGGCTTAAAACCAGCTTCACAACATTTTGGCAATTTGAACCATGTCTGAAGCTTTAAAATGGGTAAAAGTTGGGAAAAAATAGTAGGTCTGGAGTCCCACCAGTTCACTACCATATTATGTAGAAAATAGTCTTTTTTACTATCCATATTCTCTGATGCACGGGTGTGTCTATTAGCTTTTCATCAGCAGCATAATCTTCACTCCTTTTTTCTATTGTAGGCCTCCTTCCAGCTTTTGTAAATAGGACTGCAGTGTCTTTAGAGATGACAAGTGCAACTACCTCCACATTCTCTCTCTGAACTTCTGTCTGCAGCCCTCTCCCAGCGGGTAACCTACTGCTTCCCAGCTGGTGGGCAATTGCATTCCAGTATTTTTTCTATGTATAACCCACTGCTGTGAGAGAGTACCTTTCATTCATTAGATCCTTCCTTCCCCAGGTCATGCTACATATACAAGGACTGAGGTTACTAGTTTCTTTGTGGGACTGAAAATTAGAAGGAAAATGCTACAAGCATGTCTTATGCAGGTAAGCTGTGTGTCTGCTGTTTATCAATCTGGTTGAAATGTGCCAATGCAAACACACAAGGTCATTCCTATTTTACCTCTCTGCATAGTGGTTATCCCTTCCCATAATACAAGTTACCAGAAACAGGTACTGAGCCTTGGGAAAAGCACCTATTCCTTCATCTCAAGGAAGAGAAGACCTGCCTACATTCACCAGCCATATCCACCCACACTTTTTGACTGCAGAAGGACTGGAGTGGTATGGTTCCTGCAAAGTTTTCCCATGAAGAAAGGATGCACCTGGGGACATTTATATCCATGAGGAAACTCATCATAGGCATTCAGATCACTCTGTTCTGCTTTCCCCAGTGAGAAAATTGCTTAAAGTAAGGGGATGCTATCACAGAACAATGATACTATGAATAGCATGTGGTGGAAGAAATGTGTTTGGGATATGAGCAAAGTTTAGCAAAAGCTGCAGACTATTTCACCATGGAATGGAAACTTGGCTCCCTGCAACAGCTTTGCAGCATGGACCAAAAAATCAGAGCCAATTGCATGAAAGCACACTTAAGAATAAATGAAAGCATATTCTTGGTTTAGAAAACACACAGACTAAAGACACAAGATATTGCATCAATTGCACTCCAACCTAAAGAGAGGTAGAACAAAGGAAGCAAAATAGGCCTTGATTTAGAGACTCTTCCTTGCTCTGAACTTTTCTTGCTAATTCCTTTCTGTACAAAATGGGAGTAAATTCTACTATGTTTGTTAGACCATTTTTCACTGGCCAAAATATCACTGGCACAGAATAATAAGCAAAGCTATTTTCAGGGAAAATTGTCTCACTTTCCATTTCAATATACAAGATGTTAAGCAGATTTGTCTGCAACCATGTATCTCTGACCCAGAGGAAATTTGAAGCTCAAACTCTGCTTTTGGCCTGAACAAAAGTACACTCTTGGAAACTCTGTGTGATCTGAAGGTGTTAGAGTAAAAAATACAACAAGAAAAAACAGCACTTGTACTTCCAAACAGCCCCAATAGTTTAGGAGCTATCCTTTCAGTCTGAACATTTTCTAAGAAGACAGCAAAAGAGGGAAGGCAGACTGTAACAACTGAATGTCCTGGAGTCCCATGAGTTGCTATGTTTCCTTCATGGGTCCTTTTGAATCTGGTCAGATAACAGAATAGGAAATGGAGACTGGGCAGTCCTGTGGGTCAGGGTACAGGGCACAGGCCTCACGAGTTCAGGAAATGTGCTCTGACCTGGAGACAACTTAGGGAGAGCAACAAGCAGTGATTTCCCAACTCAGCTCTCTCAGTGAGTTTCTTAATAGGTCTTACCAGGAACTCGGTTATAAAGGAACTTTATCTACATCAGCTTCCTGCTTTTTAAAGCCTCTCCATAAATTCTGTATTTGTTCTCTCTTACAGCAATACTTCATTTGCTCTTTTAACATTGCAGTGTAGACAGTTTTCCAGTCATTCTCTAGCATGTTTTGCATTTTTCTACTAGGCCTTTATTTTCTGTTCAGCTTTCTAGACAGCGGAGATAAATAGGTTAAAAAATGCAAGAGAAGCGTAATTTTGCTGAAAATTGGTTATGTTCTGAATAGGTATCCCTAATTAAATTTTTTTGTTTAATATAGCTCACTTGCAAAACATGTTTGAAAAGTTTTGCTCCTTCTAAGAAAGGTTTAGCTCATAAAATTTTATTTGTCCAGGTCCAAGTGAAAATCACTTTCAAATAAATGCATTAATAAAGAAAAAAAATCACCTAGTTCCATGATCAATATGATATTTATCGAGAACTGTCAACACAGCTGCAGAGTTACATCAGATCAGTGCTTTAAAAAGACAGGTCTTTAAAAACATCCTTCTCTGGGGTAGAACATAGGCTAAATAGCAATTTGACTTTACCAGCTCAAGAGTGAAGCAATGCAAACATCCAACCCAACTGCTTGTGGATGGGGGAGCAAGACAAAAATTTTTGGTAAAAATATTCAGGACTTAAGTATAATGGGTTCTGAAAGATCTAATCCTACTATTCCTTACTGCAGTAAATTAAACTCCAAATCTAATAGAAATCAGAACAGACTTTTACTTTGAATGGCAGTACTTCCACACACAGTTTGAAGTTTAGCAGGTGCTCACAGTGTTCAGTCAAGGCCACAGTGCTCACTGTCCAGCACGTAGCACCCTATAGCCTGCATTACATAGTTGCAGCATTTTGGTGTATCCTCTTTACACTAAGTCTGGCAATTTCTATTTCAGCCTATCTGACCCCTCAACATAGGAGAGTATCTGCCTATTTCCTCTTCCAATGAAAAACATTCACCATAGTGATGATATTTCAACAGAAAAGGCTACGGGATCAAGGTAACACTTCTGTCTTATGGTGTTACAGGAATCTATCAGAGTCCATTCCTCTGGCAGGTGGCACTGATTTGGAACAGCAGTGTGGAAATAAATACACTTCCCTGTTTCCAGCTTAATCAGCATTGCTGGGTGAGGAAACAAATACCTTTTTATCACAGCCTGAGCTAGACTCTCTTCTGCTTCTTCATTTCTTTATACAGTAAAAAAACAGAGAAAAAACCCCACAGTTATAAATCTTCTGTAAAGAAATAGCTTCACCTCTTAACTTTCTTTCTCTACTCTCTAAGCATCTTAAATAGCTGCAGCTTAATCACTGAATTATATTCACTTAGTCTCAGACAACTGCTGCAGGGAGACCCTCAGTCAATGTGGCTGAGACGCAGCAATAGAATCAAGCTACATCCCAATGGGATAAGAGCAGTTTCAAGAGGAGGCAGTGGCACAAGGTTTGCCTTGGTAAGTGCCCTTACCCACAGCCCAGTCTGCAAAATTACTGGGTGTGCCAGTGCCAGGGACAGTCCAGTTCCCAGAGGGCTGCTCTCAGTCCCTGTTGGGCAGCAGCCCGGATTGCTTTATGAAGCCAGCAGGTCTGCAGGCCAGGGCAGCACCAGAGCCTCCCTCCCAGGTTGCAAGGTCTCCAAATGAATACATCAGCCAACTTGCTTTCTCACTAGCTCTGCTGGCTGGTCCTACCTTGCTAGTGATTCAGTCAAATTTTCAGACACTTCTACTCCTTTAGAAGGTGTGGGGACATTTTCTGTCTTTTTTTTATTTTCTTCCCCACTGAATTTGAGGCAGACAAGTAATTTATAAGTTACAGAGGGCTTATCCACTAGCTATGTTTTTCAGCTGATGCTTATGGACCGTGAAAATTAAATCATTCCAGTCTGCAAGCAGTGCACAGGAGTGATCCCTTCTGTTTGAGTCTGGATGCCATTACCACATGAGCTGCACCAGCTCTGTGTTCTCTGAAGACCAGCTGCCTACTTAGCTGCCAGCTTTGAGATAACTGGTTTTCCATGGCTGGGAATCTCAGGTATAAGCCACCATCTGTAGTTACAAGATCTACATAGTCTGCATATTTGCATCCTAGCAGTGTTTTTCACACTTAAACAAGACAAAGGTTGACTTTCTTAGTATCACACACAACAATAGAAACATTTGCACTATGAAATGTTAGCACACATCTTTTATAGAAGTTCTTTCGATAACATAAAAAGGGAAATATTTCCGATTAAATCCTCCTCCATTTCTTAAGCAACCAAACATAATGGGTATCTGCAAGGGAAAGTTTGAGGATCCAAAATTATTCTGAACTAAGACCTTGCAGAGTTGCTGGGGAAGAGAACTTGAAAATCTGGTCTTTTCATTGCAAATATTTTTTGCAGCAGAAACATTGAATGACACATCAAACTACTTTCACATGTGAAATCCCACTAGCATAAACCACATCATGTAGCAATGAACACCCAGCACTGATTAGATATTCTGACTTTAAATCATCGTCTCCCTAAACTCAGAAACCTGCTTGGGAGAACTCCAGCCACATACCCACTGCAAGAAGCATACATCAAATAGATCACGAGTTGTCAGGGACCAGGCCCAAGATGAGAGAGATGTGCTTGTTTTTTCTGCAGTCATTATTTTCTGAGTGGATTCTGCCAGGCTTCTCAAGGTCTGTCTCTGCAGGCAACTTCTGAAAAGCCCCAAGAGTCCACATAGTGCAATGGAAGCAATAGAGCCTGAGCTTTTCTTTCTGGCTGGGTGATCAGGAAAACTGCTGCTGTTAATCATTTCTAACTTGGATAAGGAAGACTCTGGTAGAACTAAACTGAGTCAATCTCCTCTGCCTCTCCTCTCTTGAACAGTTTCCTTATAGGCTCACTGACTGTCCTAAAGTAATGGGCATTCCCATCATTTTCTCAGTTTATTATTTTTGATAAGTTATCTCTACTCACAACATTGAATCACAGCTTAATATTTTTTGTAGCATATATATTTATTAGGTATTTCAAAAAGTTGAAACTGAGGTCTCATTGGCTTCAAAAGTTTGAGAAAAAAACAAAAGAAGGGTAAGTTTAAAAATATAGATACAGATATTGGAAATCTGACCCTCATAAATACCTGAAATCCATGTCAAACCTGGCAGGGTCAGATCTTGCGCACTTCTCAGGCTAATGAGTTATAACCACATAACAGCAACTATTTTAGAAGTCATCTTTTAAAAATCTCTGATGAGATTTAGAGCAGAGTAATTTTGTGAGTTGGGACATGATACTTACAATCAAACGTCTAAGACAGGTGTGAGAATTTCACAAAAATCCCTCCATCCTGAATGGTAATACTATCTATAGCTTAAAAGTCTTATAACACCATTGACAAATGTGTTTCAATCTTTAAACATAGCAGCAGTCATAAATGTTTTGCATATACATAGGGTAGTCACATCCTAAGATATGTTCTGTAATCACTTGGTCAATGTTTCTGAACAAGGCTTTGAGTTCTGTCTCCTCAGAGGCAGCTGTATCTGTTAGCTACACTAAATACTGGGATTCTCAGACAGCTTCAAGAGTTTTTGGTTCATTTCTCTTGTGAGAGCTCTCTGCATTCAGTCACAGCTTTATATAATCATTTGTACACCACAGTCATTAAGCATGATATTTGTAGTCACCCTTCAGAACTGACACAAATCTCTTCTAAAACCTGGCTTAAAAACCCAACAGTTGCCACATCACATATTAAAGCTAAGTTTCACTGTAGCTGTTTTGAGAAGGCATTTAGAAAGAGGTAGGTTCAAAGATCTGCATTCCTATGGAGCCTATGGTCCCAACAACACCAACCAATTCTGCCAACAGAGAAAATCTAAGGGTGTGGTAGTTCAGGCAGCAGAACTCTGCCTTGTGTGCACAGAACCCAGTGGAGACATCCCACATGTCAAGAGTACTCCCAAGGAAGATCCAAGACAGTGCACTATGCAAGCAGCCCTTAGCAAAGACAAAGGAAAATGCTGGAAGACCTAACCCTGAAATAATTCACCATGATCTGCCTTTCCTTTGGACTATCACAGATATATGAGTGCAGAGAGAAAACAGTGCACTGGCATTCCTATTTTTGGCCAGGCTTCTGTGCAGAGACAGAGAAATAAATAAAAAATTAATGGTTGGAGTTGTATGAAGTAATCTAATGCTGCAACTCTCAACAGCTTAGGCTCTTTGTCTCCATGCACAAGCAAGAACTCAATAATGGCAACAGCAGGCTGGACTCAGGGCTGACTTGTGTCCCGCTCTCCATCCCAAGCATATACTGCAGATAGCCAGCTCATTCAGTGGACAGAACAGAGCATCAGAGGCAGAGACCATCTGTCCCTCTGACTCTGAGGAGCCCTGGCTGCTATCTCAGGTACACAGAGCTGAACATATGTCCCTTTTCCCTGTCTGTCTGAGGAGTGACTAAGCTTAGTGAGAAACGAGGAAATATCACACTTCCCACAGAACTGAATGACAGGAGGATCCAACCCTTTAATTGCACCAGATTGTGACGAGCTTTAAGGCAACATCTTGGTAATAAATGTTAAAAGTATTGCCAAGACATGGTGCCTGTGGACCAGGATTTAGAGAAAACAGGGTATGGGAGAAGTGACAACCTGCAAAGAGTTGTCAGGATGTCAGGATGACATGCTTCTCCATTAGCCCAAAGCAGAGTTTGAACTTGCTTTGAAATCAGGTGACAAACCTCCCCTGGAGCATGGGATAACACCCAGGCCCCTGATGCATTAACAAATTAAATCAGAAGACCTAATTTTATCATCAGGTCAGCCTATCTGGCCTTGAATGAGTGTTAGATACCAAAATGTCAACTTTATAGGAACTTACCTCAGAAGCTAAGTGCTGCCTGCACTTTCCATGAGTGGACTAAGGCAGTAGTCCATTCTTCACACTTAAATGATTTCACCACTGCATACCAAAACACCCTCTTTTCCTCCACTCTGCTCCTGACCATCTTTTCTGCTAAACAGTGTCCCTAGCGGAGAAACTGAAGATTATGCTTGACTTTTAATTCACATGCCAACAATACAGTAGTATCTGATAACAAGAGAATAATCAGAAACTGACTTGAAAGAAAGATTAATTTGCTATAAATACAGCTTAAAATGAGATAAATATACAAATACCAAATTAATTTTATTAAGAGAAGGCATGCAGATA
This sequence comes from Toxostoma redivivum, assembly GCA_013397375.1. NCBI lineage: Eukaryota > Metazoa > Chordata > Aves > Passeriformes > Mimidae > Toxostoma > Toxostoma redivivum. Next base: position 18,109 of record VXBI01009830.1, read on the forward strand.
AAAGTTGCATTTATAGTCAAAGAAATTTTATTGCCCTAATAATGTATTCATGAGGTGAAAGTGAAGACACTGGCTGAACGTGACCTAAGTACTTAACTTCAACTCAGAACTGTGTAATTAACTATGTTAATTATGGTCATGCCTAAACAAGGTTAGGCACAGCTGGAGATAGAACGTGTGTTCCAGTAATTGAGAGATTACTCACCAATAAAAGACAAATAAGCCCTGCTAAGTTACATTACATATTTCAATTTTCCATGGGCATGTTTTATTTTCCTTCTGTGCAGCAATTACCTCTGTAGTTTTACTTTAAGAGACAAGGGCATTGTACCTTGAGAAGAAGTGCTAAACAGCTTTATTTCAAATACTGCTGTTACTCTGCCATCACATTTTTGTTTGTTCCCATGATCTGCAGCATGTTAGTTCATTCTCAAAACAATGTAAAAGAATAGAAAGTTAAGTTGGGACAACATTTCTCTTTTCAAAACGCACTTGAATTTTATTTGTTACATGAAACTCATGAACTGTATGCTGTTTCGTTTTAAAAAATAGGAGAGGTTAAGTAGTATAATAATCAGTATTTTGGAGAAAATATTTTGGAGTAGTTTTCTCTCCATCTATCTTAAGAGAGAAGCTTAATTGCAGCAGCTAATGAACAAGTAAGACACAGCAAATAAAACTCAGGAATTTGGGATATAAATACTTGAAAAAATCTTTCCCACTACTGCAGCTCTGGTGGAGGGTTTTTTTCTGAAACAGAATTCATGATGATTTCCCTCTGCTTGGGGCGCAAATTCACAGACAAGGGCAGTAGGCATGAGTCATTAACCAAATTGCTCTTGTATATATGTACACTGAACACCCACAGGCCAAATTACATAGAAACAGCCAACCTATAACTTGTTCTAATTCAGTGTAACATAATAGCAGAAAGATTTGCAGGGTAGGAATACCTCATTGTGAAAAACTAGTTTTAAAGAATTGGTGACAGATGGCTATGCATGAAATTGAAGGTAATAAATACAGGTTTTAGTTTTTAGAACTAGATACTGAATTATCTGTAACACAGCATTCCCATCTTTCTAAAGAGAGTGTAGTTAATAATCTGCCAGAACTACGTAGAGTCCTGTCAACACTCCTCTGAAGGAAATGCATTTTCTATTCTGTGATCATAAAAGCACAAAATTGTAGCATCATAGATTGAGTTGGAAAGGACCTTTAAAGTTCAGCTAGTCTAACCTTAAGTGGAGACATCTTCAATAAGTAGGGACATCTTCAATCAGATCAGGTTTCCCAGAGCCCCTTCCAAACTGACCTTGAATGTTTCCAGTGATGGGGCATCTATGACCTTTCTGGGCAGCCTGTTCAGGTGTTTCACTCTCCTCAACACAGAAAATATCTTACTTATATCTAGTCTGAATCTACACTCTTTTAGTTTAAAACCATTAACCCTTGCACTATTGCTACAATCCCTACTAACAAGCCTAACATAACCCCATCTTTCTTATAAATCCCCTTTACATACTTGGAGACTGACACAAGGTGTCCCTGGAGACTTCTTTTGTTATCGTCTTTCTATTCTTGCTACTAATGCTCAGGGAGAAATATCCATTTTTCAGAATGCAAATGTCTGACATCTACTCTGACTGATTGGTTGATGTTGCCTACAAACATCTTGGGACCTTTAAGATACCTTTATATTAGCTAATATGTCATTTGCAAAGAGTGGCAGTGAGTGCTCTGCCATGCACCTGTGACTGGGACTTTGGCCCAGCCTGTGCACATGCAGGAGGGCAAAGCAAGGAAGAGCAGGAAGGCATGCACATTCATGGAAGCAGCAGTTGAGGACAGGAAGGGGAAGCACAGTTACTGTGCAAGGCACCGTACTTATGCAAGTTCCTTCTGCAGTACAGCTCACCAGAAGGGTACCATTGAGAGATGACCCAAGAAGACTGAATCAGATGGCCTGGCAGCAGGCTGCAGTGCTGCTAGCAGGAGGACCCTGAGCCGGTGGTCATGCACAAGACACAAACTGCCATAGAGGCAGCATGTATCCAGACTCTTTCCAGAAAAAAGACTATGCTCAAGAGCTAGAACTTGAGCCATGGGTTTTATCTGGGCTCCCGAAACAGGAGAGGGCCAATAAAATTCACATATGAGCAGCACAGTGCAGATGCTCTGAAGTGCCCATGAAAGAGCAGCACATAAAATGAATGCAAGAGCATGTTACTGACTCCAACATTTGCAGTGCTTATTCATCTGTAGAAATGTCCCATAGCAGGATAAGATGATTTGGAGGAGTTACTTCTTTTCTCTTTGTTAACACAGAAAGCTGGCATTGTCAGGCTAAACTTTGATTCTCCAGACACAAAAATGTCTTAGCTGTCCTCTATGTAAAGCAACTAAGACTGAAAGTCTATAAGTAACAGCAAGAAAATAGCACTGCACAAGGATGCTGATGAGCCCTTATGTTTGGTTCTGGGCAACAATCTTGAAGTAGACTGAAATTAAATTGGAAAAAGATATAATGAAAGAACAGAATGAGGCCTGCCTGAGCTGAAAGGACTGAAGGATTGAAGTTGTTTAGCTCAGCAAAGCAAGGACTGGAGAGAAGATATGTTCACTATCTATAAATTGACAGGGGCTAAACATCAGGGGAAGAACTAAATTATTTTGGGAAAAGCAGAGTGTTGGCACAAGAAGAGGTTTTGAATATATTTAAGCTGGCTTTTGGAATTTTTTCTAACAATGGGTGTGAAGTTTATTTAAAAGGTGAAAGGAGGATAAAATCCAAAGGTACTTCTAGGCTTAGATTTAAGAAAGGTCTCAAAGTATCAAGGTTGTTTAAGATTACTGCCTAAGATTACAGGAGACCAAGACAAGAAGGGCAAAGGCACTGTCTTTAATTTACATTTCTTGTCAGGTTCCTCTGTAAGCCATTATTCAGCAATAAGTGGTCAGACAGTTTGTCCAAGTTCCTGCTTACTTATGGCTACTTAATGCATGCAAATGTGCAAATGCAATAAGCAGAAGTCAGTGTAATGGATATACTCAGTGTAATGTGATGGTCAGAAAGGGACCAGTGACCAAGAACATAGACAATAATTCCATAAATGCTCTAATTTTAATTTTTAAAAGTTATCAATCCACAAGGCTGCTTGTGCTCTTTCCTTTTAGGTAGTGCATTTCAACATTTCAACTCCTTTTAGCAGTACACCGTCTTAATAATGAGGTAATTGGTGACAGCTAACATGGCTTCATTGAAGGCAAATTGTATCTGACAAATTTGGTAGTCTTCTATGATGAAGTTACTGCAGTGGTGGAAGAAGAAAGAGCAACAGATGCCATCTACCTGAACTTGGGCAAAGCATTTGACAATATCCTGTGTAACATCCTTGTCTCTAAACTGGAGACACATGGATTTTCAGATGGAACAGTTGTTGGATAGAAATTGGCTGGATGGTCTCACTCCAAGAGATGCAGTCAACAGCTCAAGTGGAGACCAGTGGCAACTGCTGCTCCTCAGGGCCCAGTACTGGGACCATCACTGTTTAAAATCTCTGCCAGTGACATGGACAGTGGGATTGAGGGCACCCTCAGCAAGTTTGTCATTGACACCAAGCTGTATGGTGCTGTCAACACACTGGAGGGAAGGGATGCTATTCAACAAGCTGGCCTGTGTGAATCTTGTGAAATTCAATAAGGATAATACAAAGTCCTACACCTGGGCTGGGGCAATCTCAAGTACAAGCTGGGTGGAGAATGGATCATGAAGCAAAGAAATTGGGGGTGCTTGTGGTGAGAAGCTGGAGGTCAAGCATGTCCCAGGCTGCATCAAAGGGAGCATCACCAGGAGCTGAGGGAGGTGATTCTTGCCATCTTCTCGGCTCTTGTGAGACCTCATCTGGAGTGCTGCATCCAGCTCAAGGGCCCCCAACACAGAATAGATGTTGACATGTTGGAATGGGTTCAGAGGAGAGACATGAAGCTGATTGCTCTAGCACCTCTACTATGAAGACAGGTAAGAGAGTTGGAGCTGTTTAGCCTGGAGAAGAGAAGGCTTTGGGGAGACCTTGCAAAGGTCTTTCAGTACCAGAGGAGTACCAAGAGAGACAGACTTTTAGCAAGGGCAAGAAGAGATAGGATGAAGGCAAACGGCTTTAAGCTGAAGAGGGGTAGATTTTTATTAGATATGAGAAAGTCTTTTCTGTGAAGGTGGTGATGCACTGGCACAGGTTTCCCAGAGAAGTTGTGGATGCCCTAGAACTGTTGGACGAAGCTCTGAACAACCTGGTCTAGTAGAAAGTGTCCCTACCCATTGCAGGTGCATTGGCACTAAATGATCTTTAGGGTCCATTTCAACCCAAGTAATTCTAAAATTCTATGATTTTGTTATCTACTTGGTTAAAATTGCAGACATGCTCTAGAAGTCAGTAAAAATAATAATTTCAATAGGCAGATAGGTCCTATTGAAGTCCTAAGGAAACCAATGCATAAATATTTGAGCTTGTAGTCTTATGAAAAGAAAAGATGCTTGGAACTGTTACAAGTAGAAGTGGAAGAGAAGATCACATATCAGGTGAGAGATGGAGCAAGGAAATACGTCTTAAAATTTGCTTTTAAAAGAGAGCAAATATTGAAAGAGAACTTTCAGCCACTAACATTTGCACAAAACCAGTCAGAAAAGTCTGGCAGTTTTTCTTATTTTCAAGTAAGTTTGCAATGAGATAGGTGAGATGCAAATGTCAAATTCCATATTACAACAAAAACTCTCCTGGCAGGCAGAAGAGCTCAGTAGTGGGTCAGCATTAGCTCTCTTCAATGCTCTCTCCCAATAAATGCTAGCAAGATTCAGCCCTCCACTGAACACAGAACAAAGGATCTAGCTATGAAGCATGTCAGATCTAGTACAACCTCAAAAGAAGTAAATGTTATGTACCACTCTGGATGATTCATGTAAGACTAACTGATCCAATTTCAAGTCCACACATGCTTAGGAAGACATGCAAAAGAAAAGAGACATTTTGCAGCATGTTCCCAACCAATGCTGTTCAAAAGGATATCCCACTGCTCAGGCCAGGCAGTCCAGATCAAATTTAGGACATGCAGGCCACAGCATTCCTTTCTATCCTTTCGTCTACTGATGGCAGCATGCACAGATCAGGGCAGCCTGAAGATCTCTCTGTTGTTTTTAACAGACCTTCAGCAGAAACCAGCGTGGCCATTTCTGAATAAATGACGGCATGAAGAAGAATGTTCTTTGCCTTACCATCCCCCAGATTATGCTTGTAGGCATGAAAAATATTGCTCTGCTGCAAAGCTGCCTAGAAATTGACATGCATCTAACATGTGCTCTAACACATACCCAGAGAGGGCTGTTCTGGTTCTTTCGGACAGACTGAAAACTATTTTTGCACCACAAGGCGATTTTCTGCTATGAGATGAAATTAGTATACAATCAGCATGCAACAGCAGTTCTAGCATGCAGTCTCACCATGTTATTCAGACCCATTCTCTAAATTTCTATCATCCCATGCACAGGGTTCAGTAGAGGGCACCTTCACTCTACAGAGAAAAACAAGGCTGGGAGAAGAACGGGAAGTGAAAGAATCCTGTTCCACAACTGGCAACATAAAAATTAATGTTTCTTAGACAGTCACATAGAAATAGACATTATCCAGTGGACCCTCAGCAAATTTGCTAACACCAAAGCTAAGCATTGCATTTGATGTGCCTGAGGGAATGGATGGCATACTGAGGGAAGACCTGGACAAGTCCAGAGGTGAGCCTATGAGAACCTCATAATGTTCAACAAGACCAAGTGCAAGGTGCTGCACCTGGGCTATGGCAATCCCTGGTATCAGCACAGGCTGGGGATGAACAGATGGAGAGCAGCCCTGTGAGAAGGACTTGGGGGTGCTGGTGGGTGAGAGCTGGACATGACCCAGCCACAGGCACTCCCAGCCCAGAAAGCCAAACGTGTCCTGGGCTGCATCCAAACAAGTGTGAGCAGCTTCTGCTACGCTGCTCTAGTGACACCCCAGCAGGACTACAGTATCCAGCTGCCAGGACCCCAGCACAGGAAAGTCATGGAGCTCCTGGAGCAGGTCCAGAAGAGGGCCACAAAAATTATCAGCAGCATGAAGCACCCCTCATATGAAGAAAGACTGAGAGAGTTGGAGTTTTTCAGATTGGAGAAGGGAACGGTACAGGAGGAATTATTACAGCCTTCTGGTGCCTAAGGAGGGCTTATGAGATGGAATCAGACTTTTCAGTAAGGCCTCCAGAGGACAAGAAAAAGAGGTAATTGTTTTAATCCAAAGAGCAGATAGATTCAAACTAAATATAAGGATGGAATTTTCACATTGAGAGTGACTGGAAAGCTGCTCAGTGGGAAAGGACCTGGGGGTGGTGATCAACAGTGGCTGAACATGAACCGCTGAGTGCCCAGGTGGCCAAGAAGGCCAGTGGCATCCTGGCCGGTATCAGCACTACAGTGGCCAGCAGGACCAGGGCAGGAATTGTCTCCATGTGCTGGGCACTGGTGAGGCCACCCTTCAAGTTCTGTGTCCAGTTTCGTACCCTCTCACTACAGGAAGGACATTGAGGGGCTGGAACATGTCCAGAGAAGGGAACAAAGCTGGAGAAAGTTTTAGCAGCAAGGCAGGTTTCAACCTCTTCTGCCACACAACCAGTGACAAGATTACAGGACACAGCCTCAAGCTGCATCAGGGAGGTTCAGGCTGGACATCAGGAAGAATTTCTTCATGGAAAGGGTTGCAAGCATTGTAATGGACTTCCCAGGAAGGTGGTGAAGTTAGCATCACTGGAGGTGTGCAAGAAACAACTGGTTAGTGCTAGCAGTTGACAAGGTAGTGATCAGCTAAAGGTTGACTTACTGAATTTTAGGTATTTTCCTATCTAAATAATTCCGTGATTCTCTAAGCACTGGAACAGGTTACCCAGAGAGGTGATAGGTGCTCCATCCCTGGAAATATTCAGGTTGGTCTGGGCTCTGAGCAACCTGATCAAGTTGAAGATGTCCCTGATCAATGTAGGGAGTTTGGACTAAATGACCTTTAAAAATCGTTTTCAACACAAATCATTCTATGATTCTGTGATCATAAATGAGAATAACTTTGCAAAATGAAAATACTAACCCCTTTGCTAAAACAGCTTGGTTGTTGGTGCTATTTACAGATGAGGGAACAAGGGTCATATCAACTGACTTGTATAAAACGATGCCTGCAACAAGAGTGCTATATAAGGTAGTTTAGAAATCCACGTTTCCATTACACTAATAGTCACCTTGCAGTCAATCTTCTGCTCACTCAGAGGGATCAGGGCAGAAGTGGAACAATTAGCCAGTAAAAAGACAACTTTGTCTATAAATAAGAGTCAGTAAAGAGAGATCCCACAGCACAGATATCTTCACCACCACGCATGAGAAGTGCATTTCTGCCCATAGCTATCACATGAAGCAGGAGATTGTTATCTTTGTTTTAGCTCACACAATTAAGATATTATTAGTACTCATAAAACATATATGTAATTTTCAAATTTCAGAGACAGTATTTGACCTGATTATGACCAAGCAATACATTTTCTGTTTTCATGGTGATTATCATGAAGCTCTATTTTCTTTTATTTGATCTACATTTATAGCCATTAATGCTATCTCCTCCTCAAGGTTCTAAACTATGATGTTGGGTACAAAGGGTTTACACAGTTTTCAAAACTTTCCTAGTTTAAAATATTAGTAGCCTCAGAAGGTCTCACTTAGGCAGGCAGGGTCCTGAACTGATTTTGATGTTAATGCACTAATATGTGACCAAAGTCAGATACTGCTTCATGACCAGAATTAAATAATCATACCTTTAAGCACCTTCTCTTATAGGTGCTATCTGGTTCATCATCTTTGCTGTAACTTTGAGGCCAAATAACTCCATGCATCACCTTCATATCTTGTGACAGGCCACAAATGGCATGGCACTTCAGAAAGGAGTGCACCTGTATCCTGTACATGATTAGGTAACATTTTCTCTCATGTCTATCTTGAAACTATGAGGCATTAAAGAGTTTTCATTCAAGTTTCAACAGCATGATGAGAAAGCACCTTCAAACAGATGTCCATGACACTTTCTCCAGAAGGCTGTTTAAGGCCAGCCTCATCCATTTATTTAGGGAATGAGGCAACTCACAGCATGTGTTGTACTTTCTATGGTAAGCCATGTCTTTACGGCAACCCAGATTTCCTCAGATCCCTTTGGATTATTAATGATCACAAATCACTGAGGTGAAAGTCCTCAGCAGAGTTTGCACAGAGGATATTTCTTTCCTTCACTAACTCATTAAATGTGACAAACAACACGATCTCCAGAATATGCTGGTTTCCAGCTTGAGAGGTAACTGGCCTTTTTTGGCTAGCTGTATCATTAACCAGGCTCTAATTGGTAAGAAGACTACTCCTAATCTTGATTTCTTGAGGCTCTTTTTCCAGCTGTCTAAGCAGCAGCTGTCTAACTCTAGAAGCCATGACCTTAGCAGCATGCAGGCCAGTTATAAGAAACAGGCAGAACTGTGAAAACAGAAACCTGTTCCTGCCATGTGTGAGGTTACCCAATAAAAACTCCTAAGGAACACTGTTTCTTCCCATTCTTCTCAAAGTGCACAACTGCAAAGTCTGAGGCACACACACATGGTCTTTCAACAATGTGCTAGAATTATCATCTCATTTTGGTCTCATAAAAACTACACTTCTCTATACATTACAGCCAGCTGCAGGATTCAGGTCAGCATTTTCTACCTCAAATATAAATTACTTCTGCAGGCTTGATTTGATTTGTGACTGTTCCAAACTACAACATAACATCAACTAATTTTTCTTTTTAAAAATGCCTATTTAGGGGCAAAGCATCCTCCTTTTGCTGTCTCACCAAGGCAAATACAGAAGTGCTGGAAATGGAATACTACATTTTTTATAAATGCTGGAGCAGAAAACATCAGCTGAATTATATACAACACCTCTGGATCAAGGGAACAGGACCCCAATTTAAGGATCATAGATTGCTCATTATGCATATGAGCAATGTATGCCACTGAGTTTCACCCATCATCCTCCTACATTTAAAGAACATTAAGCCTGCAAAATCAAGCACTTAGAGGAAAAGTAACAAAAGAATGAAGTATGCCTGTTAGTTTTAATTCAACCCACTCATATATGAACAACCCCTAATTCTATTGAAGTGGCTATATTTTCAAGACAGATAGCAAAAACTTTAGACAATTTCAAAAGGAAACCAGAAGACTTTTCAGTCTATATAACAGTATGGAAAAAACAGATTTCATTCCCCGTTTTCTACATGTGATAGAATTGTTTTCTCTTAATCCTTAAATAGAGACTAAAATATTTTCACAGGTTCTGGAAAGGCTGTGATTCATATTCAGCAGAGCAAAGAATATCATGGTGTAACAGGCTCCAGTTCAAAAAGTTCATACAGGTACTGAATGCTCAGAAATTAGTCTTCCTATAAATGCTGAGTGACATCAGCATTAATAAAGCAGTCAGGGAAAGAAGTATGAGCCTTGTGGAAAAGTTTGACTGCTCCAATAAATGATGATAAGGTGTTGCTTTCAAAGGTAAGTATTCTCAGTGCTTTCTTTTTTGAGACATTTTGCTGGAATACTGGTTTTGAGAAGTATAGAAAATAAAGCATTAATATTCTTCAAAGGGAGATTAAAAATTAATTCAGCTATTAAGCAATATGTACCTCCCAGGCAGAATTTATGTAAGCGACATTCTGAGCTTCAAAACATGGGAGGATATGATAATTAACATGTAACTCTTTAAATGTATACAGTGAGAAATTAAGGACCTTGCATAAAATTCAGAAGACAAGATAGCATCTTCTACTCCTAATTCTGTCTTTATGGGCAGTTAAATGAGTTTTCCCTCATTTCCAAAATCTTTCCCTCACTACTTAGACAAATTCTGTACTGGGAGATACTGTGTATCTTTAAAGACCTAATCCAATGAGAATAAAATCTTGTTTGAGAGATGCAGAGGCAGTATGGTGAACATGGATGAAAACTGTGAATAAAAATAGTGCCATCAGTGGGATGTTTTATGTCACCTACACTTGAACTTCTAGATACTGCTTAGGAACTATTTCATCACTGTGTAGCAGAAAACATTCATAATTGAGGCATCCAAATAATAGATTCATAGAATGGTCTGAGTTGTAAGGGATACTGATGGTCATTTGGTTCCAGTCTCCCTACCATGGGCTGGCAGACTTTGCACGAGGGCAGGTGGCACAAAGGCCTGTTCAACTGGCCTTAAACACTTCCAGGGATGGGGCATATACAGCTTCTCTGGGAAGCCTGAGCCAGTGCATTACCACCCTCACAGTAAAGAATTCCCCCCTAATAGCTAATCTAAATCTACCTTCCTTCAGCTTAAGGCTGTTCTCCCTTGATCTAACAGTACACGACCGTGTAAAGAGCCCCTCTCCAGCTCTCTTGTTGTCTCCTTTGCATACTGGAAGGCTCCCATAAAGTCTTCCTTGACCTTCTCTAGGCAGACTGTGGGAAATAAGAAAAGCCTTACAGGACAAGGATCTTTTTCACCTTTCTTAAATCCTGCTCACTTCTGTTCACTGTCGTTAACCAAAAAGGACTCTGGGAAGGGTTCAGCTGCGGGTCAGATGGCCGGAGAGTGGGTTGATAGTCACCACATGTGTGAGGCAGTGATGGGCTGGGGAGACCCATGGGGACCACATGATCAGAGAGCTGACTGGTAAAGGGACACATGAATAGTGACAACACAGCAGCAACAGCCAGTGCATGATTGTTTCAGTTACATTTCTGTTAAGTTTAGAGTATAAAAAGGCTCAGTTCGTTACAATAAACAATTTTCTTCAGAGCAAGCATGGAGGTCCATGTGTCTTTGTTTCCCATTGCTATGGCAGATCAGCTGCAATTTTGTCAGTTTTCTGTCATTGGAGGTGTTCTCCATCATCTTCATGGCCTCAGGACTCGCTCAACAAGTCTGCATCTTCCTTATGTAGATGACCCCACAGCTGGATGCAGGGCTCCAGCTGGGGTCTCACCAGAGCAGAGCAGAGGGGGAGAATCCCCTCCCTCCCCTGCTGCCCACGCTGCTTTGGATACAGCCCAGGATACAATTGGCCTTGCAGACTGCAAGTGCACATTTGCTGGCTAGACCACACAGCTTGGTGCCAGTGGCAAACCTGATAAGGGTGCCCTTGATCCCACAATACATGCTATTGAGAAAGATATTATTAAACAGCAGTGGTTCCAGTATGAACTTGCATCATTTGGACAAGCAAACAAAAAGCCTGCATTGTTTTCTAATTCTGTTTTAAAATGCCATCACACTAAGAAAGAGATTATAGAAAACAGGTCAATTTTAGAAGATTAAGTAGGAAGTGAACTAAAAAAGAAATTATATCTGTCCTTTCTTTTTCTTACTTTGTGGTAACATCAGAGAGTTATGACTGGGATCTACAGAGACTGTGGAAATGAAAAAATATTATTATCCTGCACATCTCACAAGACAGGACATTGCATTACCACAGTCTTCTGAAGTATTTTTTTCTTCAGTCAAGTGCCCTTACTAGTGTGTTCAAGTCCCCTTACACAGGAAATGGCCTCTGAGCATAAAACATCAGTTATCACTTCAATGTCAGCACCTTCTGCACAGCAGCCCAACATCTTCTTTACATTTCTGCAAGGAATTGCCAGTGTGTCAGACACAGCTGCAAGAAGGTGTCAGGGGCATTAGTGTCTCCCCCAGGTGATGGGGAGGACAGTTCTGAGGCTACACAGGCTTGATTCCTGCTGCTCTCTGAGAGCTGCTTCTTCCTATATTAGCCCTAGTGCACACAGAAGACACCCCAGCAAAGCTGCCAAATGGTATGACTGGGAAATAACACGCCATTTGTGAAGAAGCAGTGTGTACTCAGACGGCTTTGGTCGGTGCCCAGGTATGATGTACAAGAGCAGGGCTTGTCCTTGCAGGGTGCTAACTGCCCCACTCATCTAAGCACTTGCTGCCAGGGGCATAAATGTCAGCCAGCCTCATTATCTGTGTCTTTATACAAAACGTGTGGCACAAAAAAATGAGGAGCCGTATCTCTCCCTTTCCTTTCAACCAATTTCTGCCTTTGCCTAGCTAAGTGAACAAATTTGTGACGACAGGTTTTCTGGTGTAATAGGCTGCTGCTATAAAAAATCTTGTCTTTCAGAAAAGGTAATAACTGCTGCTACTGTTGCTGCCACCAGTAATGAAAAGAGGAGCCTGCACAGCTACTTTGTCATTATAGAATGCACTCTTCTTGATTTCCCCCATGTTCTTCAACAGCAGAATAATGGGGGGAAATAGATGTCTTTATCAACACATAGAAGTCATTCCTTTCCAGAATTCAGCTTCACAGATAAAGAAGAGACTTTTGTGCTTGCAGCAATATTAAAAGATGCTCTTGCAGGCATCTTTGCATTCCCATGATAGTCAAAAATATCTCAGCTTGCAGTTCATTCTCTAACAAGCAGCTGGCTCCACTGAACTTTGAACTTATTCTAATATGTTGTATGCATAAAGGACATTTCTTAGCAAAGCAAGGTTGGGGTTTGGTGTTTTTCTCCCCCATGAAACAACAAGTTTAATTTAAAAATGAACAATTTAGGCTATTACTTACAGTGTTACATTGTATGCTATTTTTCCAAACAGGTCTGGAAGAAAAGTGTCATCATCTTATTACTATTCACTAGAAGACCTGTTTATCATTACTAATTTTCTTTCTGGTGCCTTCTGAAGAGAATTACTGAAGTTAGAGCTAGCATTCAATCAAAATATAGATCTGAGCCTCTTCAGTTTCTAAAATGCATAAATAAAATCTAGATGTAAATTATGGACCCTGGCTCACTATTTAAAAAAATATTTGGTGCTCTTGCTATTGACAAAAATTAAGGTCAGCCTGTATTTCACCAAAATGTTCAAATTCAGTGGTGTTTTGAGTCCTCATATAAACCTGGTATTAACTAACACATTAACAGAAAAATTAGTTCAGTTCCAAATACTCTCATAGTTCAGGTCAAGCACATCTGGCCATGGTATGCATGAGAAATTTCACAATTTTTTGCACTAAAAAGTGGCCAGGTGGGAAGCAGAGACAGAATGGACACACAGTGATGGGTAATTTCATTCTTATTATTCACTAACTCAGGTACTGTATCTTTAAATTAGAAATCATGAGGAAATTGCTTTTGGTGACCTCTACAAACAGCAGGTCTGTCAGTCTGTACAGGATGCATACGTGTGCCCTTGTCTGTTGTATGCTTCCCCTGACATTACAACCTGAACATTGGAAAACAGTGCAGGATGCCACAGGATTTGCTTGTTCAAATCTGATGCTGTACTTCAGGGTTTTGCAAATTTGCCTTGTGCAGGACTTCTTTTTGCTACTTTTGTGCACCCCACACTGTCACTTCTGCTAAGAAGGAGACTTGCTGGCATTTCTGCATATAAACTGGATGTATTTCTCTTATGCATTTCTGTAATTTCTCTAGATTTTGCCTAATGTGGGAAGGAGGTTTGCATACTGCAATCATAAAGCCTGAGCCCTTACCTTCTAAAGCATGAAACATGTCTTTCATATTACTCTGAGATCACCACACCAAAATTACATGCTAACTAAATAGGCAGCTCTGGGAGATGGCAAAGAAAATACACTTTAAGGTGCAAGTTTGTTGCCAGCAGGAGCACTCACTAGTCAGTAGTTTACAGAAACCAAAGGAAATTTGGTAAGCCTGCAGGTGTTTTAGACTGAACTATACAGAGAAGCCACTGTTTCTCAGCCAAACCTATCTGGTATTCCCTTCCTCTATCATGGCAGATAACTCTTTCAGCTTTTTTTTTTTTTTTTTTTTCTCATCAAAATTAAGATATCAAATTGTTTTGCTCATGCTGGTATGCAAAATACTTGTGCTTACACTTAGCTCCAGGTAAGTCATGGCCAGCAGGATTAGTCCAAGGAACACCCTTAATTTGGACATTCAAACACAAACTGATACACAGGAGATTCCTCCTGACCTTCATGAAACCTGTTTTACTGTGAGTGTATCTGAGCACCGGCACAGGATGCCCAGGGAGTTTGTAGAATTTCCATCTTTTAAGATACCCAAAAGCTGTCTGGACATGCTTCTGGGCAATCAGCTCCAGGTGGTCATGCTTGAAATGGGGGATTGGATCCTATGACCTTCAGATATCCCTTCCAACTTCAGCCATTCTGTGATTCTGAGGGCCTGGCTGTGCTAGCACATTGATCTTGTTCACTAACAGAATGTCTTCTGTTTGACTAGTGTGACCTTGGGTCTGTCTGCACATCTTGGTGGAAAAAGTCCTTTTTTCTGCCACTGTAAACCACTTCCAGCTGCAAACAGAGTGTTCCCATAAATAGATTTCTTTAAGGCATGTGCTTGACACAGCACAACTAATCAACTCTTATGAAAGAAGGTGCAGAAAAATCAAGATTTAGCAAAGATAAGGATGCAATTACTCTTCTTCAGGGTGTCTTCTTATCCTGCTTCCCATCTGCTGTCAAGAAAAGAACGAGTGAGGGATGACTGCAGGGAGTAAGTGTTCTTGCCAGTGAATGCTAAAGCAGCAATGCTAGGCTGTGCAACAGCAGGAGCTTCCTATATATGTGGTAGTTTCCGATCACTCATCTCATTGGAAGATGTGACACTGTGCTTTTCTCCCCTTTCTAAAGAATTTGACCGTGGTGAAAGCAAAGACTAAATGAAATTTGAAAGTTTTATTTTTCAAAAGTAGGGTGAGACCTACTCTCCTTGGAGAAAGTTCATTATGTGTAACCAAGGGCAGGAGAGACTAACTGTTCTCAGGTACCTGGGTCTATCTGCTTCCCACTATGCAGCAGACCAAATATAACCCTGCCTTTGGAGACAGTGGTTGGAGCTACCATGAAGAACCCTATTCAGTCCTCAGAGGCACAAAACATCTCCCTGTCTTCCTCAAAGCTCACAAAGCACAGGGAGGGACTACTAGTAATGAGAGATTAACTGCCTTAGAAAGAGTCAGACCAAAGTCCTGTCCTGGCACAGTTACCTGTGACTCACCATCTCGGTCTTACTTTATGTACGATTTGTGCCCCTGGTAACAACTAGAGGCATCACATCTAGGAGGATGCAATGAGGAAAGCTGAATTCTTCCAGGGGTCCCCACTGAGCTCTTCATTCAGTCACCTTTTTCCTTAGCTGAAGGTGCAGAGGCAAGCAGTGCACCTATTTTAAATACCCTTTGCATGTGTCACTCAATTCCACTGCTCTTTCTAGGAGAAACTGCCAAATAGCAACAATGGCTTTTGTTTCCTTCACTTGAGACTTCACTCAGACAGCCTTCCTACTCAGCACAAAGTCCAGTCTACCAGTGTCATCTTCACTCAGTTATCTAGAGTTTTGAGAAGCAGCAGGCTACATTTAAAGATGGGAAACAGGTTAGAGTAGCAATTAGTCAGGACTGAGCTTTGGACCTTCCATGAAAACACCTGGATAGTGACACTGCATCAGCTGTAGAAAAGCTATTAATCCAACTTTGACCTTGTGGTAGGAACAGTGGGTAGGTCTCTAGCATTCATGTTACTGTCCAAAGAATTCTGGGAGGGAAAATACATTTCAAATCAGAGTAACCTACCTCTCATGTGATTATTTGGAGTAAAACAAGGCTCCTTTCCCCTTAGGATCCTACTAAGCACGGGAAACAACAGTCTTTGCTGCCACAGGGCTGCTTGTGTGATAACTTCTTTTCCAGCTTGCACTTAAGAAGCAGCAGGGAGCAATTATCTCTACTCTTTGTTTATTGTCAGCTTAATTTCTCTTGTCTACTGAAGACTTCTGTGGCAGAAAAATGCTGAGACTACAGGAGGTGCAGAAAAACCAGCCCTAGCAGGTGAGGAACCTGTGAATTCATCTGGTGTGTTTCCTAGTTTGGTCACAAGCTCTCAAACTCTGCGTAGGGAACATCCTGCCAGACTGACAGACTGAAAAGGTGCAGATAAAACAGATCCCTTTTCGTCTTGAGTCATTCACCCGAATGAACTGGAATTACTTCAAAAACTCCTTGCTTCCCTTTAGGGGTGGTTTTCCCTGAATACTGGAATGATTGGTCTACTGCTGCTAATACTTATAGGCAGTGAATTTCAAATTCTTGTAAAGATCTCCTGGAAACACAGAGTACACAGTACAGAGACACAGAGTACAAATAAATTTGCATAGATTTAAGTGACTTTGCAGATTGATCAAAACTGATTTTCAGTGGCTGGGAGGTAAGGCCCTTACTACAGTGTAAATATGACACATCTGACCCAGACTTTCACACTGGAAATGCTAATGTTTATTGCCATTGTTGGGATAGAAGCTACGCTTGTGAACCAGACTAATGAGAAAAAAAAATTGTCAACTATGGGCAATAATAGAAACTAAGTGAAGGCAAAGCAGTCAAAGCAGTGCCCTGCACAAGGTATCTTCAGTGTCAGTGTTACCTAGTAAACATGCAGCACTTGAAACTAAGATGGACTCACTTTCATTCAACTAGCAGCTAGAGTCATAACTGCAAAAGTGAGGAATAAAAACAAAAGAAAATAAGAGGATGAACTTACTTAATGACTTACTCCCTGTGAATTATTTATTTGGCTCAAAAAATAGCCACAGTTTCTGCTGCACAGGGGGAAATTTCATTCCACAAAAGCTGCTTACTAATTCCTTGGTGAAGATGGAGCTGGCAGTGAGAGGGTAAAATGCAGAGCCAGTGTAGACTGCTTGACACTTGAGGTGAAAAGTTGAGTTAAGCAAATTTTGCCATCAGCTTCAGAGACATTGTTTCCAGTTCAGTGGCGTTCAGGTATTGTAGGCTGACATGTCAGTTTTTATACCTGTCTTTCCAAAGCCAAGGCTGATATCTTTACACAGCTGCCTGTGCATATGTACCCTCTGTGTGATGCTAATGGTATCTGCAAAATGTACTTGTGTATTAGAGCCTGATCCTGCAGAGCACTGTGGTCTGATTCAACAGAGCATTTAAACATGTGCTACATTGTGCATCCAAGTTGCCAATGTGAAGAAGGTATTTTGTTGCTTAATTGGACAACAGTGAAGAGATCACTGCCTTGTAAAATAAACTCTAAGAGGCTGTATTTTTAATTGGCATAGCAACATATTTGTGGTAACTTTGAAACAACAGTAGCAAAACTTCGAAGTCTTAGGACACACAAACATAATGGATTTTAGCTTAATTTTTATTAAACAGAAACCAGGAATCATTCCAACTGACACTTTAGAGGATGTGCCAGAAACACATAGTAAGGACAATGTATGTGGTAAGGTTAGAAAATAAAATTAAATTTAAACATACAATTCAGTCTTCTCTTTTCAAAGATTAATCTCACATCCTAGTCTTCCAGATTATAGTTGATATAATCCAATTAGTATAAAAGGAATTAGGGTAGATGTTGTTGCTGTAAATATTGTCATTATTATTCTAAACAATAAAGCTTTTCTTATAACCAGAGACCATAGAGGGATGAAGAACAGTGCTGCAGAATCAGTGTAATAGGAATCCCAGTTTTTCTGCTTGCTGTGAATACACAGTATCAAAAAGCTAAAACAGCTTCTTAAGAGAAAGTTATCACACGGAAGTTCACTGCTTAGGAACAAAGGCATAGATAGACTCCACAGTCGGGCTCTGCTTCCACTGCATTTTTTACGTGAGGAAAGCTTCAGTCAAATTACCAAACTATCCTAAGTCATCATGCTTAATGTTTTCTTTAAATCCTTTAGTCCTACTGAAGGATCCTAGTGATTGATTATAATAATGCCTTGGTATTGCATGGTCTGGTTTTTGGAAGCAGGGGGCCACAGAGATGAACATGCTGCTGGCCAAGGCTGGGCCAACTAGAGATGTTGGTAACACCTCTCTGATAGCATATTTAAGATCAAAACAAAGGGACAAACAGAGTTTTTTCCTAGCCAGAGAAGAGGAAGTTAAAACATGTGAGGGAAACAACAAGGAGACACCAAGGTCAGTGGGGAAGGAGAGGAGGCACTGGAGCCGAGATTCCTCTGCAGGCTCTGGTGAGACCATGGTGAAGCAGCTGTGTCCCTGCAGCCCATGGAATCCACAGGGGATGCAGAGATCCACCCACAGCCCATGGGGATCCACAGGGAATGCAGACATCCACCCACAGCCCATGGGGATCCACAGGGAATGCAGAGATCCACCCACAGCCTATGGGGATCCACNGGAAGGAGGGAGTGGTTGGGGGAAGAAAAGTTGTTTTTAAGGCCTTATTTGACTTCTCATTATCCTCCTCTGATTTTGTTAGTAATAAACTCACTTGATATCTCTAAGTTGAGCCCTTGGAGTGTTTTCTCCCGGTCCTTATCTCAACTCAGGAACCCTTCAGTAATTTTTTCTCTCCTCCGCCCAGCCGTAGCAGAGGGAGTGTGAGTGCGCGGCTCTCGTGGGTGCCTGGCATGTGGCCAGTGTCAAACCACAACAAATATCTGGAGTGAAAATAGGATTGTGTTCCGCATGTTTTTATTCCTTTCAACTGCACACTGCCTGCAGCCTTTTTCAGCCAAAATAATGCCCTAGACTTAGCAAGAATCTCACCTTTCCCTTTTGATTCTTTTTTTGTTGTCTGTTAAACAAGGAAACAGTTTTGATATCACTTTAAGTGCCACAAATTTTAGACTGCTTTAATGCATCAGGTCTTATGGGATCACACTAGAAACCCAGCTTTTCTTGTAATGCAAATATCTTCAAAACAGTCTAGGAAAGGTCAAAAGTAGAAGATAGTTACAAAAAAATTGAATCTTTTTATACTGAGTTATATTTTTTTTTTTGAGAACTATCTCAAAAATCTTTGAACATCTGAAATAGAAAAATGGCATTTGCCCATGGAAGTTTATTAAGTGTCTTTAATATGAAACCCAGCACAAGGTGTGTCACTGTGGTAGGCTTACTGACCACCATACCTATGTCAGAGGCAACATGAAACATGTCAGCAAGCAAGGTGGCAAAAGCCCTGATCTGTTCATGTAGCTAATGCTGAAAAGAGAGCTAAACTGGGCCCTTCTGATATCTTCTCAAGCGTGGTCAGGGCTTGGGCAGATGCTCAGATTTGGATGCATTTAAAATTTTACCATCAGTATTCATTCATCTTCTTTTCTGCAAGGATTAGTAAAAATTATGTCTTTGTCTCAGAATGCTACTGTTTAAGACTAGTGAAGCAGAGCTTTTTGTTCAGGTTCCTGTAAATTCCTCCCCTGTGCTGCATCTTAACTATACAACACAGTTGTCCCAAGGTTTGCCAAGTATTTTACAGTAATCAAATTCTGATGTTATAGAAAATTACTCCATACTCTGCAGATCTGTGTTATTCACAGCTTGCTGTTTGCAGTGTTGAAAGAGTAGTTTATTACTTCCAAGTTCACAATAAATCTTCTTTGGTTCTATAACAATCAACAGTATCATGCTATCAGAAGCACTTTTGACTAAAACTATAATCACTTGTCTTCTCTATGTAGACATTTCTCATTTTTAGGACAGTCTTAAAACATGTGATGTGTTAAAAAAAGTTTTGCTTCCTCCTTATTGTATCCTTCAAAGGCTTTTCTGGAAAACACAGGGAGATTTGCTTGCCACAGTTTCTTTCATTAACTGATGTGTCTCTGAGCTGCACCTTCAATACCAAGCTATGAATTACAACTTGAATAGCAGTGGCTCCAAACTGAACAAAAATTTTAACAAAAATTCTTGCAGGGATGTAGTAAATGCTTTAGTCTAAGATTTAGTTATTGCTGTTCATGGTATTCTGCTGCATTGTAACCTAATTTCAAATTTGAGGAAATGTAAGGAATTAAAGAAGATGGAATACTAGGTCATATTAATAGATAATATTAAGACAGTTACAGCCTGGAAATTACATAAACTAGAAATGTGTTAGTCATCCACAGGTATTTGAAGTGGAAAAAGTGCTAGAAGATGCTGATGATGTTCAAAAACAAGGGAAGTGAGAGTCTGACAGTGTGGGTCTATCTCTGTTAGAGTTATTGGTGGCCAAAGGACAGGGCATGGTCAAGGCAGGCCTGATCTAGTAGCTCTATTTATTTACAAATCATACTTTTGTTGCTAAATGCAATTAAGGTCTATAAGGCACAACATGTTTCTTGGACAGACAAAGTTAAAGAATTCAGATTTAGACAGCTGAAACAATATAATGAGAAATGTAACATTGTCAAGAGAATAAAAACTCTCCACTGATTCTAGAGGCTTTATTTCAAGACTTTAACAATGGTGTTGACTATGAACAAACCAAATCAAAGGGGTGGAATTTTCAGGAATTTTCTTTTTTATATTTGTTTCCTTCATTATTCTTCCATTCAGTAGGATGTTTTTGACTCATTTCTCTGAGTAGAACTTATCATCAAGACAATTAAAGCATGAGACTTTTTCCCAAAATATGATACTGGCTAGCTTTTGTTCCTTTAAGTGTGAGATTCCAATATGCCAGGCTTTCTCATCTAAGTATCAGGAGTGTTCCTTTTTTTTTTCTTTATACCAGGTCCTTACACTTGTATTTTCACTGGGAACACAAGCCATTTTGATTTAAAAGCCTCTGACAAAAGTAATTAGACTCTTTTCTCTACACTAAGTTTAAGTTATATGGAACTATCACCCTTTTGAGACTGCCAAAGGTGGTCATCCTTGGATACCACAGCAAGTTTCACTAAAAAAGCTAAGTCATTCAGCTAAAAGAACTGCCAGTATTAGTAGTTCAGTTTCTTCTCAAACACAAGCAACACAATTCTCCAGGTGCTCCCCAGCACAACAGGAAAAGAGGAACTGGTTGAGGTGTATCAAATCAAGAGAGCTGCTCTGGGGAGGTGAGAGAAGAGAGGCTGAGAACAACTAGCCAACAACTCTATTTTAAGTATCTGTTTCAGTACCACAGGTACCACATTAACTCCTAGACTCCCCGATTCTCACAATTACACTTTCTTGAGACTTTAGCTATCCTGGCAGCACCATGATATGTTGTTCAACACGTAGCTGGAAGTCACCCTTCAAGCTGAGAGCAAGTTCACAAGCAGCACAGCCAGAGGTCAGTTCAGATTTTTTTCCTAACAAGACTTATGTTAATATAAGCTCCTTACAATTATAGCCAAGCACTTCAGAAACAAAAAATGAAAGCAATACTCTTAGTTTTCCTCTTCTAAGTGATAGTAACTGACCTGTCCTGGAGAACAGTGGGAACCTGTAGTGCAGAGAAATTGCAATGGCAGATGTCGAGTCCCCAGTTAGCTGGCTCTTTGAGCTGGGCCATGCTGCTGCTCACCAGGTCTTTTCTTAGACACCTCATGTCTTGAACACTAACATTCTATTTCAAATAGTTGATGGGCAGTTTTTGTCATAATTTATTTGCTTAAGTTCTCCAGGGTGTTTAAGCACTGAGTTTCTTGACATGCAGATAGATAAAAGTAGTCTCTCTGTAGTTTTTCCTCATGACACTCTCTTTGACTATGTATAAGTTCAAGAGGTCCATAAACCACTAAAGACCCTGAAAGTTCAAGAGAAAAGCCCAAAGGAATTTCAAGGGACAGGTTGCACCTGGTGAAATTTTCTTGCAAAAGCTGTAGATTCAAAGCATAGAAACTTCTCTTTTCTTGATTTTAGTCTTGTACCCTCACCAACATCATTCCCCCCAAGTCTTCCATAATTCATTTGGTTTCAGAACAAGTGACAAAAAGGTATGACAGCAACAACAGAACAGTGGCAGGAGACAAACATCAGTAACCTTTACAGCTGTGGAGAAGGCAAAAGAGGACAATCTGGTCTTTATAGATCAGGTCTACAGAGAGCATTTATGTCACTCAAGTGTCGTGGCAAGGCATCTGAACCAAAAGTAAACACCTTGAAAAATTCAAAATTATGAAACAAAATCAAGTGTTACATCTCAACAAATATATGCTTTGAGCATTTCATAATGCCACTCTTTTTTCTTGAGGTCATAGCTGGATGAATCACAGAATATCTCAAGCCTAGAGGGGTCCATAAGGATCTTTAAGTTCAGCTCCCTGCTTCTTGCAGGACTACCTAAAGCTAAATCATATGACTAAAAGCATCATTCAGACACTCCTTGAACTCTGCCAGGCTTGGTGCTGTGACTACTTACTTACCTTGGGAGCCTGTTCCAGTGATCAATCACTCTCTCCATGAAGAAACTTTTCCAAATGTTCAATCTGAACCTGCCTGACACAGCTTCATTCCTTTTCTTTGTTTCCTACCACTGGTCACCAGACAGAAGAGAACAGCAATTTGCCTTCCATTGCTCCCCTTGAAGTAGCTGTAGACTGTGATGGGGTTACTCCCCAGCCTTCTCTTCTTCAAGCTGAGAAAAGCAGGTGATTTCAACTTTTCCTCATATTTTGCCCTTGAAATCTTTCACCATCTTAGTTGCTCTTCTCTAGACACACTCCAGTTTGATGCCCTCCTTATGTTGTGGCACCTAGAACTGCCCCCAGCACTTGCGGTGAGGCTGCCCCAGCTCAGAGCAGAGCAGGGCAATTCCCTCCCTTGCCTGGCTGTGATGCTGATGAACCCCAGGACAGAGTTGGCCCTCCTGGCTGCCAGGGCACTGCTGATTCAACTTGTCATCAACATAAAGAGATCTTTTAGCAGAGCTGCTTTGGAACCTCTTATCCTCCTTGTTCATACATACAACCAAGATTACTTAATTCCTGGTAGAGAATACAATTGCTCTTATTAAATTTTGTATGGTTGGTGACTGCTCAGCCCTTTAGTCTATCCAGATCTCTGTGTACAGCCACTCTACCTTCAGTGGAGTCTATAGCTGCTCTTAGTTTAGTATCCTAGACAAAAAAATGTACATTGGATTACTATATTCTGAGTATAAAAACATTGAAGAGTATTGGTCCTAAAACTGACTGCTGGGGAATAGCACTGGTGACTGGTCACCAACCTGATGTAAACCCACACAACTCTGAGCCAGTCCCATCAGTAAATTGTTCACTCAACATATTATGGACTTGTCTAGCTGTGTGGTAAGCATTATGTCCAGAAGGATATTGTGAGAGTAAGTAGGAAAAAATTGCTGAAATCCACAAGCCCCAGATCTACTGGCTTCCTGAAATCAACCAGTTGCTTCCCTGGTGTAAACTCTCACTGGCTATGACCAAAGACTGTGCTGTTTCTTAACGGTTTCCAACTAACCCCAGAATAACCTTCTCTATAATCCTTTACCAGGCAGTGAGGTGAGACTGACAGGCTGGTAATTACCAGGGTCTTCCTTCTTTCCCTTCTTGAAACTAGGCAGTTTGCCAGCTTCCAGTCAACTGGGACCTCTCCAGACTCCCAAGTCACTCAAAAAATAATGGAGAGAGGCCCTACAACGACATTGGTCAGCCCTTTCAGTACCCTGGGACAAATCCCATCAGGCCCCATAGATTTATCACAGCCAGCTGGAGCAGCATGTCTTGAACAAACTAAGGGTCAGTTGGAAGATTATCATCCCCCCAAGCCACAGTCTTTCAACACAGGGCTCTGGGGCTCCCAGAGCACATAATCAGTGTTGATGACAGAGGCAAAGAAGGTATTAAAAATCTCTGCTGTGTGTATGTCCCTATTTGTGAGGAGACTGACCTCATCAAGCAAAAGATCAGTGTTATCTCTGATATACTTTTTGTTTTTAAAGTGCTTTAAAAAGCCTTTTTGTTTGTCATTTACAGTGCTGTCCAGATTGAAGTCTAATAGAGTTTTGTCCCCATGAATTTTCTCCCTATAATGGTGAAGACCTGAACAGACCAGATAGCCCCTAGGCCTTGTCTCAGAGATCTCAAGATACAAAATTCTACTGGGAAAATAAGATAATTGAAAAAGTCCTTTTAAATCCTCAATTGACATCTTCCTCTAATAAAAAGTTATTATATCATCTTTAGCCCATTGTATAAACAGTAGACTGAAGTTCTCACAACTCTTGTTTCCAGTCGCTCAGTTGGATTTGTACCTCTTCTCTGAAATCTCTCCAATTGTCTAATTTGCACACACAAAATAGACACATGCGAGATGAAACTCTAATATTTATGGATAAGAAGACTCCAAGCCAGTAGGTTTTCAAAAGAATGGCCTTTTAGCTCCTGTACCAAAGAAGGCTCTAGTCTTTGCAGGTATTCATAACTGTGATTTCTTTCTACAAATGCTGTTTCCACATTACTCCAAATCCTCCTCTTTTGTCATAAGATACACTCCTTATTTGAAAAGCTATGACCTGAATCTGACTATATAAAATGTGCGCTGTTTAGTAGTATCCAACTTGAAAAGATTTCAAGGCCATGCTGTACCAAAAGTACAGCACCAATTGGTACAGGCCATGCTGTACCAATTTCTTCTAGTCCTTAACAGTCCTCAACACTTTTACGGTTTCTTCCAGATGCCTATTTCAGAATACCAAAACAATAAACAGCTACTGTCTGAACCTACAAAGCCCAGCATCCTATTTCATGATGATTTCTTAAATACTTTGATTTCAAACATTCTGGTTACAGCATGTAAGTAGTAAAGATTGCATGGGTACAAAAGTAAAACTCGTATAGTTCACCTTTAAACCAAGCCAGATTCTCATAATTTCTAGTGTGATCTCTCTGTGCAAATTGCCTGGATACACTCTGGTAATTTTTCTTTGAATCTGAAAATGAACTGCAAGAGATTTTAGAAGTTCTCAGAGTAACGTACCCCTGTGTGCAACCATGGCTTAAGCTGACGCTGATGATGCAAAGGTCCATGATTCAAATTTCATTGTAACAATGTCAGTATTGTGTAAATGCTTCCCCACCCTAAATTCACCCACCACCCATCAGCATGTTCTTACAGGTAACAGTGAATGAAATTCCAATGGCAAGTAAACACACACATCTCTGTCACCAAAGAAACTTCAGAAAAATTCTTTGGGTGGATGAAGACAGACTGTTGACTTTCTGGGACAATGAAGACTTCAGCCTACTAAAACAAAAGGCCTATCTGACCTACACTTGAAAGAAATGCAATATATTACACTAAGGCAGATACTATCCTCAAAGCAGAAAGAACAAGGCTATTTTACTCTCCTTGAGCAAAATACCAGATTTGTAAGAGAGCAACAGACTGTCACAAAATGCATGAAAATAAACTAGAATATATGACAGGAATAACCTTGAAAATTGCAATCTTAAAAAAACAAGCAAACACAAAATTTGCAATACTGGTCTTGAGTTACAGATAACCTCTCCTATATGCAAAGAGAAACTAAGGTTATCAAACATCTGCCTGCATAGTAGAGATTCTAGTTATCAATAACTATTTTTCTTCTGCATAAATAAAAGCTCCGCATCTATTTTTCCTGCTTCTACTGATACCTCTTATGTCAGTGTTTCAGTAAATGTATTGTATTTTATAATATTTTTATCTTTATAATTTATGTTTTGCCTATACTAAATAACATAGGGAAGCTAAAGCATTTTCCATGCCATCATCTGCATAGTTCTCTCCATAGGTACATGAATTGTTATCATTATCTGCTAGCCAGGTTGCTAAACATTATGTAGCATTTTGAATAATAAATTGCCACTTTGCAATATATATTTAAATAAAAAGTTGTTTTAAGCTTCAACCTTTTGCTGGTGAAAAAAAAAAGAAAACATGAAAAAATTGAAATGTGCCTGTCAATGTGGAAACATGATCTTTTCAGTAAAAGCCATGAAAAAATCAAAACTGAAAGGTTGTGGACATACACCATCATTTTAAAGTTCATCTGCTACTAAGCCACTGCAGCAGATTAATTTGTTGAGACAAACTGTAAAGAGAGTAAACTTAATTTAAGAGTGAAAAAAGGCAGCTACAACCGGACCATGGTCAGGAGAGCCTTCTTAATGTACAAAGTAATGCTTAAAAGTTAGATACATTAGTATCAAAAGGGATTTATTAAATCAATACCACAATACAGCAGTCAATATTTATTCTGTATTACTAAAGCAAATATTGAATTTCTTGAGAGATGCAGAAATAGCAAATATCTCCAAACAAAGGAAGTTTTAAAGAAAAGTACAGGTTTTTTTATTGCTATCTTTTTTCTACAAGTAATTATCTTATAATGTCAGTTTAAGAAACACTGGCAACTCTGAGGTATGGAATAAACTTCTTCTGCCAGTAACAGTGAGAGTAAAAGATGTCAACAGATTTTTTCTTAGTTGAGAGGTCTGGGACCCAGAGTTAGGAAAGGATGTGTAGTTAAGATAGCATTAGACCACAAATATAATTTTGCATTAGAATTTAAATCCCAAAGTCAGTGGATATAATCAGAAGCATTAGTGATTAAAATCACTACAGCAAATCACCAGCAGGACAAAAGTATCAATCCTGACTGCACCTGTAAAGAGATTATACATTATTTCATATCTGGACAACATTTTCAGAAGCAAGTAGAAAATTAGCCTCCTAGAACAGAAATTATATATGAAAAGAAGTGCGAATTGAAAATTAAAAGCATGACCAGTTATAGTTAAAAACCTGAAAAAGGTTTAAATTTGATTATTATTTGTAAATGGACTACTTCTATTTCCTTGGGTTCCTTCCTCTTCATCTTCTCATGATGTCTCTAAAGACAAGCCTAACTGAGTGTTTCTTTGACCTTCATAACTTGTCAATAAAGTAAGACATTTTCACAGACAGAGCAGAACATCCCGTCCTGCCAAAAGAAAATCCCAAGTAAATTAAAGGATTGAAAATGTGGCTCCAAGCCAGAGCCAAAACCCTTATTTACCACAATTGGACAAAAAACTCACTCCAGCTGAACAGCGATACTCAAGCACAGCATCTATCAAGCCACTGCATGCTTTTTCTGTGCATTGGAAAGAAAGAAGTGTTTTGATACTCTTTTTAGCTTTATGTGGTTTCTGGTGTTTTTGAAGGTATATCCACAGTCACTGAAGGGTGGGGAGAAAGCTGTGTCTCCTACAAGTTTCTCTATGACACAGCAGGTCTTGCTGAAGAAGACAATGTCACAAGTCCAGTACTAGCTACTCGCCAGAAACCTATGTGAATCACATAGCAATAAATTATCTGAAAGTCAACATATAAATAATAATACTATGGTGCCCACCCAGTGGACCTGAAGACCACTCCTGATCTTCATTCTTTTAGCAAAAATCCAATAGATTTTCAAAGACACATATGAATCACTCATCCTCTTCCTCCTACAACTTCTTAACAAGAAACTGGGCAAACTAAAAAGGCTCAAATGCCCAGGTATCCATACCTATTCAGCAGTCTTAAAGTTTCCAGTAAAAATATTTGGAAAAAATAATTGGAAAAGCTACTATTTTCTTCTGTGTTGTGTGTTAAGGATGTATTTTTGTTCTCAAATGTTAGGGTTTTTTGCTAAGATTTATACCTAAATTCACCCCCAGGATCTTTTGAAATATGTATTTACCAGCTTGATACCAGTGCCTTAATCTTCAGCAAAAGATCCAATCACTTCTTGTATTACTTTTCTTATCTAACTGTGGTTTGGAAAAAAAATATTTATCACCTAAGAGTTTACAACTTCAAGCTTACCAAAAATCTGGAAAGAACTCCCTAAGTAAACTTCCTGATGGTTTTTTTTTGTTTTTAATTCAAACAAAATAAGAAAATTAATCCCAAAAGGACTGGAGCATCCACTACAGTCATTTCCCCATGTACTCATTTCCACTGTAATCTTCAGCTCACACTTAATGGAAAGATTTCAAATCTCTAGTAAAAAAAAATTGCATTTCATTAATAGTCCATCTTATCTTGATTACTATTGAAGCATTACTACGCTTTTTAAGGATGCATTTTGAAATGTGCATGAAGTGGACCAAAGCATCTGATCTAAAAGTGAGTACACACACGTACTGAAACTTCCAGCTATGCAATTTACCAGATGTCAAGGGAGAAATATTATTTCAGAATATTCACTGAAATATCTCAAACCACTTTCCAGTGCAATTTAAGCTGAACTAGAACAATAGCTTCGGGGGCTGCACTTGTGTCAGTGAAAGTCAATGCAAGTTTTGCTGTTTAGTTCAGTACAGAAACACACTCTAACATAAATTGGAATTTTGGATACTTCAAAAAATGTATCAGAGAACCAATTTAGCCCAAAATGTTTAGGATCTCCTTGCTTATAGTGCTTGAGGTTTCTGACCACACAACGCATCTAATAAAAAACATTAGTTAATACCTTCCCTACTTCGTATAGGGCTCAGCAAAACATTTAGGTAAAAAAAAACAAAAGAAAGGGCAGGAGTTCTCTCTGATTAAGTTTAAACATGTGTGACCTGCAAGGGACCACCGACAACAACCAGCTGTCATAAATAAACAAATGAGCAGTGTTCATAAACTTCTGTTCTTGGCCAGTGATGCAGAGATCAGATCCTGTCAGAGGGCCCCGGGGGCCCTTGCCTCCTCACTGCGGCTGAAGCAGCTGTGGCAAACCTTTTGTTTTCAGCACTGCAGCTCAAACAACAGGCACTGCAGTGTTAATCTCCACCATCTGTAGAAAAGCATGTGTTGAAAACTAGCAATAATATGATACCACTATTATTCTTCCACCAAAAGCAGAAATAAAACTCTTTAGCACATTGTAAAACAATGCCTGTTCAACAGCACAACCTTCCTCTACTCAGCTTGCTCTCCTTCATCTCAAAAACACTGTCAAAAGCTCATAGTAATATAGAAAGAGGCACAAAGAAGCAAGCAGGAATTGCAGATGCTTCACTATCACACACAAAATGGAAGAAGCCGCCCACCTCTAGGACGAAGGAAGCAATACACACCAGTAAGACACTGCAGGAATCACAACCTTTATTTTGTACCAATTGTTTGTTCACAGAATATGCAGTACTGGATTCTTAAGCATGTATGCTTGAGAGCAGCTGGTCATAAAACTCTGTATTTCAAAATAATTTTTTTAAAAAATATTATGTTTATAAAAAAGATTTATGTTTATAAACATAAATGCTGTTTCTGAAAAGCATTTTAAGCATAATTTTAGCTGCCAACTCATTCTGTGAAAATGTACTTGATGGTAGATGATATTCATTGACGAATGCAATCAAACTATATTTGCTGTCTGGGGGTGACATATTTTCCATGGTTATACAAATTTCCGTATAGAAGAAGTACATCAGAATCCATTCTCCAGCAGCCTTGCACAGTGAACTAGCAAACATGAAAGCTGAGAAGAAAGAAGAATGCAGTCCCCATGTATATATCCTGCCCTCACAAGAAAGACTGATTGTTTTGGACAGCTGTACCAAAACCTAATTGAGTTCCTATTCACCTGTTATGAATCAGATTCCCTTCCTCTGCTCAGCTCCCAAATGTTCCTTCACACAAAGACAGTACAAACAAGTACATAGAGATATCAGCTAAAAAACTGACAACTGTTCTTGTCAGAAAGCAGGTGGATTATAAATTAATTTTGACTGTTACTGTAATAGACTTGATAGCAGGATAAAGAGATGTGGTACTATGAAGAGATTAGGGCTTTTTAAATGTTCTTTTTTGAACGGTTTTTTAAAATCAGCATTAGAAAATTATTTTCAAAATCTATAGAAATATATGCACTAATTATACTGAATGTTACAAGTTTTTATTTCATCAGGAATTTATGTCATTGTCAGAGCATTTTTGAATGTTCCTTACATGTCCCTGAAGTGACTGCTTCTTCCCTGCAAGTGAGAAAATCTATTTGAAATACAGAAGTACTCTAGCATCCCCCAAATGCAGTACTTTCCAAATCCCTTCTGACTTACCTGCTGATCTCCTGCATGGACACACATGACATGGTCTGACAGCTTGTGTAGTTTCAACTTTCCCTTTTATTTTCCCAGAGTATGCATATATTTTTCAAGATAGAACGTGAAAGTTTTTCTGAGTCATAAATTGCTACTCAGAAATCTTAGCCTGAATGCTGGTTTTGGAGCAATTTTTGCTATCAGTTGCTACCTTTTCTCAATAGCTACAGGACCTTCACATACAGAGTTAGCTATAAAGCAGTTAGCTTTTCTGTCTGTCATCCAGAGCAAACCGATATACTTAACCAACAGTCTCATTTAAAATCTAGGACTTGGTTAAGTCAGAATAGACTTTACAATAGTTTCACATTCATAGTTTTAGTTAAAATTTGGTGATAACATACATCATGCAAGCATGCTTAAAATGTTCATTAGTGAGCTCACGCATAAATTGCTAAATTAAGCACAGAGCTTCAGGGAAAATGCTGAAGACTATTTGTCCACACAGCAACAGATTTGTCTTCCACAGTATGTTCTGCCCATTGGCAAACGGATATACCAGTTTACTAAAGTATTTTAAGAATGAAAGTGCTGGTGTGCATGACTCACATTTTATTAAGGTAATGACCATAATGCATTCTATTTAGATATGTATCTGCTGAAAATTATCTTGGCATGAGACCAGCAATATACCTATGATATTCCAGAGCATTACACAATCTTTTGTCCTATTTCTGGACAGAAGAAATGTTCACAATCAAATTAATAATTATCCCTGCTACAAGAATGCAATCAAAACACATCACTAATATGGCACAAAAGTGAAATCCTTAGCAAATTATAGGAAAGGAAAATGGTTTTCAGGTTGCCTGAAAATAATGATTTATTTCATGGTTCTTGAATTTTTTCATTTTCCTGCAAATACTCAAATCATCCCATTTCATATTTAGATGTATTTTGACTTGCATCAAAGCAGATATTCTGATGTATTTCATCCAATATTTTGGATGAAAACTATCCATTCTTGCAATTGTTGCTGCTGCTGGCAATGCACACAGAAACACCTGTGCAGCCTGACTGGCACAAAGGAGAAACAGAGGCAAGTTCTGCTCACATTCTTTACACAAGTTATTCCTGTCAAAACACAGAAGTGCATGTTTGCACCAAGAAGGGAAGGTCACGCAGCTTTTGTATTTCCAGCATGCAAATAGAAACAGTAGTGTGTGTGGGAAGTGGGAGAAAGCTGCACCCTCCTGGCAATGCAAGGTCCCTGTCACAACAGACCTGTCATTTTACAAGGACCAGAGGCAGAATCAGAAATCCTACCTGCTTTGTGGGTGCAGGATTAGGTCCCAGACAAGCAGGAAAGGTAAGAGCTCACATTAAAGGAACGCTCTAGCATCTCAAGAATTTTGCTGTTAGGATGATAGGCAGACTGGAAAGGCAGCAGATTTCAGCCTGCAGAACCCTCTAACTTGGCAGAGCCAGTGGCAAGGCAGCTAAAATCCTTGCAGACACGAGAGGGTAAAAAGGAGAAAACCCCCACAATTCAAGCAGCTGTTGCAGTAGCAACACAAATTAAATCCCAAAAGGATCACTCAGGCAGGCTGCTTCATTAGGATTAATTGTCCAGACCTACAGCAGTCTACCTATCCCAAAAAGAAATATTATCCAAGAAACACAAAGAAACAATTTCAGATTCTGAACTGAGGCTAATTGTTTTCAGATTACAAAAACAGAACTCTCTTGCTAACTACAAAATAACAGACTAATTTGAAGAGATATCAGTCTTGCCTCCACACTCCATATACCTGTTTTACATGGACAGTTTCAATGTAAATATTTATCCTGAACACATACAAATACATAGAATCTATGTATGCTTATATCATGCTCTAAACATAAAATTTATACAGCTTTAAATATCTATATATATAGGAATGAAAGATAAATTCCTTCACTCTATGCAGCTTCAATTCAACAAAACATGCATATGAACTCTAAAAACAGTATTTCCAGATAGTGTCACATCTTTTACTTTTAAGAGATACATTAATCAATCTCAGCTAGCCTCAAACTGATGTTTATAGATAAAACCATTTAAAATGAACTATTGATGGGGTTTATTTTCAGTAGGGCTTGGAAAATCTATCAACTATAAATACAAAGTCAAGTATTAAAAGGATGTTTCAAATTTGGGCATTCCCCTAAATTTCAGTGCAGTTTTGAAAGCGACAGTAAAACTAAGTCACTATTCAAAAAGCGAACTGAAAACATGTTCAGAGGTTAGAATAAATTTTTGTATTCCTTCCCTATGATTATAAACATATGTACATCAGGAAGAAATGTGACTGCTAACCAAACTGAAATTAACACACAAATCCAAGGACTGAATTGCTACAAAGGAGGCCTGAAACATCCCCCAGAAATGCCTGTGTGCAATCTACCGAATAAAGACAAAAATAGACTCCTTGATGCAAGCAAACAGCAAGTCAACTATTTTTAACTCAGGTCCTCAAATGCATTTTTAAGTTGCTTACATTTAAAAGCAAACATTAAGCAGTTTGACTTGAAGAATATGCAAGAAAAATTCTTTTCAAATCTTCTGCATTTCACATATTTATAAAATTTATTTGTTTTAATTGCTTTGTTAATTAGATTGAGTGGATTTTAGGCACTCCGCTCAGTAAATTTAAACAAATGTTTGTTAGTAGAAATGGGTTTTTTTTTCAGAAGAAATTTGTGCCTACATAAATACAAATAGGATATTACTAGTCTCATTATATTGTTTTGTGACAGTCTCAAGAAATGACAAAAGAGTTAAAGTGCTTGCCTGTGGTCAACACACTCAGCACACACACACAACCTGGCTTGCCAACTGGTCACATCTTCATTTGTGTAAGGAAAGAGCCACCTCTGTCCACCATGACTGCAAAGCTAGATCATTCAAATACATGGGATACTTAACTTTTGCCCATTATATCTTCACTGAAGACAGTGAAATTCATGGCAAGAGGTGATGCAGTACTTGTAATGCAAACATCTGCACTGCACAGCAAGCATGACTTGTAATCTTGTGTACTTGAAAAAGTACACAATTATTCCTTTATATCACAGACTACTTCTGCCAGCTGTGGGCCAGTGCTCTCCTGCCTCTTCTGCAGCTGCAGCATGGGAAGTGTTTGACAGCCCTGCAGAATTTATGAGAGGACACATGGGTACAGCATGAGCAACAAGTACTGTTAGGCTGAGTGCCCCACTTCATCTTCTGCACAGAGGTGAGGAAAGCCAGGTGAATACCTCTGCTGAGGTTTTGTCTCCCAGTTAATCTGCTTCTATGGGTTTTTACTTATTTGTCATATATTTCTTGTCACTAGTCAGAAAAGCAGTCCAGCATGAAAGCCCCTAGAATTATTTGCATGATTAATCATGTCAACAAAACACCTACAAACCTAAGCCTTCAGGAATTATGCCTCTGCCTTCAAAGCACTGGAGAAAATTTATGCCCATGGTGAGGTCAGCTTAAAGCCAGCAGAAATGCTTATACAAGGCAAAATGGAAGGAAAAGTTATGAATGTGAGGCAGATCATGAGTTTCTTAAATTGCCCTCTTTCTCTCCCACAGTCTAAAGAGAAGTAATCAACAACTCTGTGGGAAGAGGAGTAACATTTTCT
Organism: Toxostoma redivivum; assembly: GCA_013397375.1. Lineage (NCBI taxonomy): Eukaryota > Metazoa > Chordata > Aves > Passeriformes > Mimidae > Toxostoma > Toxostoma redivivum. The sequence continues at coordinate 51,696 of VXBI01009830.1, forward strand.
TCAAAGTAAACTCAAACAAAATGACTATTCTCATCCCAGTAACAAATTTAGAAATTCATCTAGTATCATTGATCAGAAAAGCAGAGGCCAAAGTTAGGAAGTGTGAGAGATAGGAGTTATAAGCTGGGACACATCAGCAAATGAAATATAGATTCCACTGAATCACAACGGGTAGGTGCTGAAGGTAGTCTAAATTTTTTGTGACTCTCTCAAGCTCAAGATTTTCACAGACTCCCATTTAGACAGGTCTGAATGCCTGTGGCAGCTTTCAGTCTGCAGACAGACCTCACCTTTAGAAATACACTTTGTTAACTTCTGTGCACCTGAAGAATGGTCCTTGTCAATGGCTAAACTGCCTGATTATACAATACCCTCATGACCATACAATTTACCTCCTCTCAAGCCTTTGGCTGGTAACACCTGTAGTGAACAGTACTGATTACCTTTTAAACAGGCGTGCTCCTTTCAGCTTAAATAAAAAAAATAATTAAAAAAAGTCTTTCAATTGCTATACATTTACAGCAAATGCTTGAAGAGTTCAGTTTCCACTAAGCCCAAGGGAGTATCCAGGACCTAAGACCTGTGGATAACTGAATGCAAAGCATAGCATCCTCACACCTACACACACACATATAATAGCTCCGAGAAATCATGGTTTTTAAAGAATCAAAGATGAACACAATACCAAAAATGCAACAGTGTGTTCATTGTTTACACAAATTAAGAACATTTCCTGTAAGAAATGCTGCAGGTTAAGAAAGGAGGAGAATATTTAGCTGCTGCAGGAAAGAGAGGCTGAATATTGGCTACAAGAAGGAAAGGCTTGAAAAGAAGCATATTGTTACCACTTCTTTTACATTGAGAGAAGTTTGCACTCTAAGAAATGTATTTCCTCCTAGCAGTAAGGACATATCGTTTCCCAGCAATCAGCACCAGTCATGATGTGTCTTAAGACTAAGAAAATATAATAATTTATATAAGTTTTGGCTGACCTCAAATTCATTTAAGCTAATGCATAGCAAAAACTGAGTCTATGTTTCCATTTGCAGAACTGCAGGGTGCCAAGGAGCTACTTTATCTTGTCGGCTGCAAACAGATGTTGAGCAGATAGCGTCTAGATTTGCAAACCGAAAACACCACCAGCTCTGGACTGCTACCCCGCGCTGTGTTAGTGTCACCCTATGGACCACCCGACTACTGACGGTCTCATCTGCCGGCTGCTTTCTGCCATCATCGGATCACAAACCCTGCGGGAGCACCACGCAAGGTCCGGCCAGGTATTTTCATAGACAGCGCAGCGACCGTGCCTCTCCGCCGAGACAGCATGGGCAGCACACCGCACGGCAGGCAGCCAGGGAAGGAAAGCAAAGCCTCCTGCTTCCCCGCGTGTCTCTCCGCGCCCGGCGGGGCCGGGGGCCGCACCCGCCCGGCCACGCTCAGCACCGCGGACAGCGCCCCGCGGG